>BGPR01000009.1:4178856-4430397 GCA_013235015.1 Araneus ventricosus
CCAGGAGTGGAGAATTACGCCGAAAAACGGCGTGACTGCTGAATGCGTTACATGATTACGAAAAGAGAGAATTACGCAGACGCGGAAAGTTTTTAAAATACCAAAAAAGGGGAAGTACCGAAGTTGAGGCTCTAGAAATATTGCGACTCTTGCGAGTCTAGTTAGAGTAGAAGTGTTTTTTAACATAGGATTGAAGTAGAAATAATTCTTTCGTAATTAAAAATTAACTCTCGTTAAAAAGGATTTATTTTAAATATGGGAAAATTTTTAAGTCATTACAATTTCCCCCCTCCGCAAGACTCGTATGACAATAGGGCCCTAGTTGGCACCGATTCTGCGAAGTTGGAAAAGTTTTTTTAAAAAATTTAATATTTGTTATACTAATGATCATGGCCAGGAAGTAATAATATTAATACTGAATATGCAAAAACATGTAAAAATAATTTTAAATGTACTTCATAAAAATAGAAATATGAAAACTAAAATAAATTCTTATAATTCTTCGATCAAGTTCTTGAAGTTTCTTGGTACATGTAAAAACTGTAAATGTAACCAAATAAAAAACATTGATATATAATTCTAAAATATAAATTGTTTGATTTTTTTTTCTTTTTCAGAAATCAGGAAATTTATAAGTTGGTAAGTGTCGTGATGGTAGTATGGCAATTAAAAATTATGACTTAATTTATTTTTTATAAAGTGAAAAATTTTCTGTTTAGGAAGAAAGATACGATGGGACATTATAGCCTGCAGAGATGAGCACTTTTGGTTCTGATAGTCAAACTCTGTGCTAATCCACATCGTAAAATCCCCTGAGAAAGCTCTTTTTGTTTATTATTAACACAACTCACTATCACGCTGTTATAGCAGTCTGGAGGACATAACAGATCTCCAGAGGCTTCAGAATGGAGGGAGTTGTTGTTAATATATATATATTTTTTGTATTATTTAATTTCTCTGAGTACAGTTAAATTTGTTTATTTATTTTTCTAAGTAGAGTTAAATTCGTTTCATTTACTTTTCTTTTAAGTCATGTAGTATACATTATTTGCCATACTCCAACAACACATTTAAATCTGATTTTACGTAAAATTAATTTATGAATCAAATAAAATTTATGGGAATTTTAGAACTTTCAGCATTTTAAACAAAATTAATTCATGAATCAATTAAAATTTATGAGTAGTATTTTCATCATTTTAGACATTTTGATTTATAAATATCTAAGCCATTTCTTAATACGCATTTTTTTTAATAATAAGCACTTTTTAGTAACATCAAACTTGAAAATAATATATTCGACTTTGCATAGTAATTCACCACATTTTTTAATATTATTATTTGCTGTTCTCAATAAAACCTTATACCTACCTCAACATTTATTACAGCACTGCTATCAGAAAAATAAATTTCAAAATCAATCAAAACAAAAATTTCACTTTTTAAATTAATGTCAAAAATTAATATATGAAATGAAACATATGATTAAAAACATAATAAAGACTAACTTTAAAAATCAATATTTTTTGTAAAATATCTTATATTCAACATGAATTCCTTAAATTTCAAAATTTAATATGGACACTGTAACATTAGTTTCAAATCAAAACCACTTTAATTTTTTTTCTTTTTCAAATGAAATTTCATATCAATTTATGATCAATCACAAAATATAAATCAATACTTAATTAATTGCACCTTTCAAAAATTACTGAATCATATTTTTTACGAACTGAAAATCAATACATAAAAATACCAAATAATTTTTTTTTCAAATATAAAACCTAAAATCAATTAATAAGCAAAATTAAATAATCAAACAATTAGCGATTAGAAGTTATATTTTTTTGGTGCACCACGTCGAGGAATTTTAGAATTTATTTGAATCAGCTGCAGTTTTTACTTTTTACGCATGCGAGTTTCAAACGTGCAGTTTTTTGAAACCAATAACGCAATGATAATCCACGAGTCTCGAAAACATTAATTTTTGATGAAAAAATAAATCCGAAAACACTTTTGAAGAATAAATCACACATTAGAAAATGAAATCTGTCGAGGAGAACACATGTTGAATCCATTTTTGCACATTTAAAATATTGCAGACACATGTTAGAAATGAACTCGATGCTTGAAGAAGGCACTATGGAAATTTTTCAACTGTGTTGCAATTGCAACTAGAATTGCAGAACTTTAAACTTCATGGATGTGGCCGATACAATTGATTTTATAGGTAAATTCTTTTCATGGAGTTCTTTTTAGCAGTAGGAAACTTTGATCTACGGGGTTTCCACACAGATTACATGCTGGCGACTTTATGTAACGTTGTTCCGTTAAGTGAAGTGTAGAGGTAGTTGAAGAAGATTGCAGTCGTTAAATGTCTAAAACATTTTATTCCATTTCGAAGATAAGCAAAATCAAATAAGTTATAGAGTACTCAATATTATATTAAGATTAAACGTTTAAAATATTAGGAGAATATTAAATCCATGGCCAGGAGTGGAGAATTACGCCGAAAAACGGCGTGACTGCTGAATGCGGTACATGATTACGAAAAGAGAGAATTACGCAGACGCGGAGAGTTTTTAAAATACCAAAAAAGGGGAAGTACCGAAGTTGAGGCTCTAGAAATATTGCGACTCTTGCGAGTCTAGTTAGAGTAGAAGTGTTTTTTAACATAGGATTGAAGTAGAAATAATTCTTTCGTAATTAAAAATTAACTGTCGTTAAAAATGATTTATTTTAAATATGGGAAAATTTTTAAGTCATTACATATATATATATATATATGGCAAAATATTTATCCTTCAGCCTTGCTTCTTAAACAAACAAACAGTAATCAATTTGAAGCGGTTTTTTTAGATCTGGATATTAAACATGTTGATAATAACTTTTGTGTCGATAATTTTGACAAAAGAATGGATTTTAATTTTTGTGTCAACCGACTTTCCTATTGGTCTTCTAATATTTCTATTAAGATTTATAGAAACACTATTCTCTCTCAATTTTCTCGTATTAAATCTATTTGTTCGAATGAAAATTCAAAACCTAGACAATTAAAGTTTTTGTATGATCACCTTTTAAATAATGGTATTCCCGAAAACTTTGTGCGACGATATTTCAAGCAGTGAATTCGGGGCTATTGGCAAAGCCTTTTTCTCCTTTTCTTCCTCCGTTTGGCAACAGCAATAACTGATTTGGCGTGCATTTCCTCGTGCTTCTCACAGATATGTTTGCTTATTCCTGGCGGTGGTAAGCCTTTTTCGCTTTTATTTTATTTTTTTGTGAATACTACTATCCTAGGTCTTTTGTATTCGGATTTTTTGCTTTCGATTTTTTTAAAATCGTCTTCAATGTATTTGTCTTTTATTCCAGATTTTTTCCATTTTTAATTGTCTTGTACTTTTTTATTTGTCTTTTATTCCTGAATTTTGCCATTTTTAATTGTTTTGTGCTTTTTGAAGGGATGGCGGAATAATTTAACGGGTTTCGTTTGTCGTTAGCAGAAAAAAGCACATATTAACATCATAAGCGAGCTTCACTTCCTGACGAGCGGCTCGCTATGATATTTTTCAATTTATTATGGTTTTTGTCTATTTTTTTGCCATTGTGTCTTGGTTGTTTTTGAGTTTTTGTCTTATGTTTCTTGTTTGTTTTGATATATATATATATGATTTCCAGCTTTGTACATGTAACGTCATTCTTAAAGGTGTAAGCAATCTTCTCAATAAACAGGCATCATTGGCTCGAACTTCTTTTTATTCATGTTAAAGACGATTTCACATGTTACTTTACTTAGATAATGTAATCGTACTTCAAAATACATCTATTACCAGAATTAAAGAGATACCGCGCAAAACGGCGGTCTTAGCACGCAGGTTACATGTTTAGAAAAAGGGCCGTTAACAATGCGCAGAGAGCTCAAATACTTGGAATACGGGGAATCCCCGAAAGACTCGTGACTGGAAGTTAAAGTAGAAGTGCGGTTCTCTAGGATTGAAGTAGAAGTAATTAAAAGTGAAGTATCGTTAAAAATAATCAAAAAATAAGAAAATAATAAGAAGGTTAAAAAATTAAATCATTTCATACATTATTTGTAAAAAAGAAGTTAAGAAGCGACAAAGAAACTTAATTTATAAAGTAGTAGTTGTATATTCATCTAGTGGAAAATAAACTAAATTTATTAAAATAGAAGTAACTTTACACGAATAATTTATTTATTAAATCTGCTATCCTTCGTCCGGAATTACGCATAGTTTCTGGCCAACTGATTCCGTCAATTTCTAATTTCCATCTAGTTTACAGATGTTAGTTGGAATCGATTTATCATATTTACCGTTACAAGCTTGAGAGAAATGCATATCTGTTGTAAATGATATTAATTCGCAATATATGACATGGGCTCATCATATTTGCCGATATCGCTGGCGGTGTTAGTCGTTATCACCAGATAAATGGCATTCATCGAAACAAATATATATGTATATATTAACGCGAAAGTTCTCTCTGGTTGATGGATCGCTAATTTATCAACTTCCGTAAAACCAATTCCATGAAATTTGCCATGAGTTGAGCAATTTAATCTAATTCCTCTTAGATAAGTTATGAGGAATTAAATTTTATTTCCTAGCTAGTGAGAAACAGCAAATTTCTTTCCAGAATAACTAAAATAATTAGAGTTGCAATATGCATATTAAAAGTTTGATAACTTGAAGCTAAACTTATAAAATCAAATTGTTAGACATCAGTTTATTACTTTTATAGGTTTGAAAACCGAGTTATATAACCCGAAATCTAAAAATTTCGCCTATTTTTTAAGAAATTATGGTCGGAATTTTCGCCTATTAAGCTCTTTACAAGCCTGTCATTGTGGCTTTCCTTTAACCCTTAAAGGCTCAATGCAACGAAGCAACGAATCTCTTTAAGCAACGAATCCAATTTTGTCTTCTAAAATCTTGAGAATAAGACTGACGCTCTAATGCCTGTTGTCACCGACAGAATAGATACTGAATTTTTTATTAAATCAATTTACAACATATAGATGGCAGCCCGAGTACTGATAAAAAAAATAAAAATAAATTGATGTCTTTTACTTGAGGCTGCATTTTTTTAGGTTTGTTTGTACGCTTGAGAATAGTATATTCTATTCTAAAATGTTGAAGGAAATACTTTATCCGTATTATTATTTATTAAAATTCATCTGTGTTTGACATTATAGAATTTTATCAAGGAAATTTTTTTTTCTGAAATAAAGCCCAGTTTTGTCAGTTGGTAGTAAACTGTTTTTCAGCCATAAACCATACTTAAAACAAAATAGGAATTTGTAAAGTGTTCAAGAAATGAAAGCCAAACAAAATTTTAAGATCAACTTTTATAAATTCGGGCTTTTAAGGGTTAATAAAATCCTTCAGTGAATGACGCTACTCTGCTTGGGAGTTGTCAAGGAACACGCAATTTATACAAAACTATAATGCAAACAGCGGTGATCTCAGAAAAAATAAGTGTAAAGTGCGTATCTTATACATAGCAAAATTTGCCAGATGCTAATTTTTAAAATCTAGATCAAATTAATGTTTTCTGAAAGCTATTGTATTTAGTGGCGTGAGGTGGTTCTAGAACCTAATACAGCTGTCAAATTTTAAAACACATAACAAACACAACATTGCCCATAAAATTTTAAAAATACAGATATATAATGATACTATTTGATGACTTGGTGTTGCTCGGGATGCAATTTTCCTCCATATATTTTTCTACAAATATTGTCATTAACTTTCCCCTACAAATGAAAATCGTCTTTGAATCCTTTCCTGTTGAATAAAAACTTTCAAATCTAACATTTTATTAGTATAGTTTGAATAAAAATGAGAGAAGTTTGGTAAAACAACATTTATTTTAAACTTTTAAATGATATACCGTACAATAACTAATGTAACTTTCAAAATGTTACCAAAAATATGCGTTGCAAAATAAAACATCAAAAGACCAAAAAAAGTTCGGGAGAGAAAATGCAAGAACTAATAAGTTAAAACATGGAAACACAATATTTCATCTTGCGCGACGTGAAGAATAATGGAGAAAAAAATCTCGAAGAGAGATGTTTGTCGAAGAAAGAGGCGTTTTCGGAAACTTTAAAAAATCGTAAAAATTCTTGGAAATTACACAACAGCTTCAAATTACTCTTATTAGAACAGGGATATTTTGGGCTTTACAATAATATGTTCAGTTCTCCGATGAGAATATATGCAGCAAATTCGCGAATATAGGCAAAAAGTGCTCGAATTTACTTCTTCACAATAAATAAATAAAAATCTTATTCGAATCTTAAAACAATTTTTATGGCAATAGTGTAAAAAATTTTTCACTTCTTAATAATTCTTCCTCTTTGCGCGTAAATGCACATCCTCCACAACAGCTCCAAGAAGTCACGTGATCCGTGTGAAAAAAAAATATTATATGATGAACATGAACTCAATGGAACCAATTTAGAAATGGCAAGCTAGCGAGATGAAGCACGAATCCCTTTCTTACTTTAAACACGCATTTTTTATATCTCCCCAAATAAAAAAAATCTGCAGAAAATCTGCAGAAAAAAATTTTTTGAAGATATCTTAAAGATTTTTTGAAGACAGAAAAAATCGGCATTTTTTCTTCAATTTAATATGCAGAAAATTTTCTTATTATATTTTTCTCTAAATATTCTGCAGATTTTTTGAAGACAGAAGAAATCAGCATTTTTTCTTCAATTTAATCTACATAAAATTTTCTTATTATATTTTTCTCTAAATATTCTGCAGATTTTTGTAAGATAGCAAGAAATCTGCATTTTTTTCTTCAATTTAATCTGCATAAAATCTGCAAAAAAAATTCTTTTTATTTTTTTCTTTAAATTTCCTGTAGATTTTTAAGACTTTTCATTTTGTCTTCAATTCAATTTTCAGTTATTTAGCAGATTTTCACAAAATCATTAAACTTGACCAATATCTGTTGATTTTTTGAAGATTTAACTGCAATTTCATAACATCGGCATTTCTCTAAATACATATTTTTCACCATATTCTCTAATATTGCAGCTTTATTTTCCAAAGGATGTAAAACAAAATTAGAATGTAATTATCATTAATGTTTAATTCTACAGCAGACAAGAGTTTCAAAAAATTTCATAATCGAAAATTGTCTTAGGCACTAAATTTTTTAAATATGCCAGTGAAAAAAAATGAATTCTAAATTAATCTTTAAAATAAATATTTGAGCTTTTACCATTTTAAACTTTTACCCCATAATTTAATTAATTTCCAATTAGTTTTCAAACTGTCTTTCTGACTAGCTATTTTCCTCCAAAAAACAAGGGAAAAGTGGAGTTTGCGCCCTTTGGAGGGAGAGAAGGCTTACCAGAAAGATAGAAGGTGAAAACGAATTTATTGAAACAAAGAATCTAAATTATTGAACAAAAATACTACTAAATTTCATCTGTTACTCATCTCTACAACTTTGAAACACATATTCTGACCTTAGTTGATTTTTACACCACTAGATGGCGCCAGGAGAACTATGGCGACGCTAAAACTTAAATAGATTAATTTATCCCCGTCTCATATTTTACGGCCTAGCGTAGTGGTTAGCGCGCCTGCCAGCCAGCTATAGGAACGGGGGTTTGTTTCCCGGACAGGATGAATTTGAAGTTTCGTCACAATCTCAATTGGCATCGTACAAGTAAGTTAAATTAATAATTAAATTAATTGAAATTAATAATTAAACTTTGACTGTAGAAAAATCTGCCGAAAATCTGAAGGTATTTGGAAAAGATTTTTTTTCAGATATTCTAAATTTTTTTTCTGCAGAAAATCTGAAGGTATTTGGAACATAGTTTTCTTCAGATATTCTGCATTTTTTTTCTGCAGAAAATCTGAAGGTATTTGGAACATAGTTTTCTTCAGATATTCTGCATTTTTTTTCTGCAGAAAATCTGAAGAAAACATGTTCCAAATACCTTCAGATTTTCTGCAGATTTTTTTTAGCTGGGTGATCCACTATCGGCTGCAAAGTTAGAAAAACTAGAGGGAACAGCGATTCAATATGAGACTTTTTCGGAGCATTTTCCTACCTTTTCCACTGACTTCTTACTATCCAATCACAGAATGGCGCCTATAGCAACAAATAAAATGGTATCATGTATCATTTTAAAGTTCTCGAGAGAGAAGAAAATGTAACACAGAGCTAAACTGCCACTAAGAAAACAAATCGCTTTCTGAAGCTCTGCCTTCGATTGAATGCATGAAACTTGCTGTATTCTGACCAATCCCGCTTTGTCTAGCCATAGGGATGAAATCCAAGATGTAGGTCAAAGCGTCATAGGAGCGCTTCGGTATCTACTGAGGTATAAGTCTACCCGGAAAAGATACCTTCCCGGAGGATTTTCTGAGGGAACTGGCTCACATTTGGGTTTCGCTTGGAGAAAAATCAGGGAAACCTCCAACAGGCATTATGACTGCAGCAAGCCATACTTTGCTAAAGCTCATATTGGTTTTACATTTTTCTTACTAAGTTAGTTATAGTCACAGGCAGAGAACAAAACTCGCAGTTGAAATTCCTCAGCTACGCTATACTTTAATCCACTAGGCCACTGATGTCTTTTTTTCCCCAAAAAATAAATAAGAACAATTTCAATAAAATTTTGATAAAACGGAATGTGTAGGACATTTTATTTAAAATAGGGGCTAATCTAGACCTTCCTTTCAATCCGGGATAAAGAGTCTAAAATCGAGATTGTCAGGAATAATCCAGGACAAACGCGTAGTTTAGTGTACAGAAGAGTAAGATTTTAATTGATAAATTCTGAAACTACCGGAACACGATTTTCAGTCTTGTGGGGTTGAGTCGTGTTCCAAGTGACGTGAATTAGTGCTTAATTAAAAATAGTGGCATCTTTTAATTTCACAATAATTAGTTCCCGCCATTTCCAGAGTACATTCTAGGTGATTCATAAATTTAATAAGAAAAGTTTTCATAAACACACGTTCATTAATGCACTAAAAAGTATTGTTATTATTTTATTTTCTACTTTTCAGTCTTTAATTTAATTTTTTTATTATAAATAATATGGAATCGTGCAATCAATTTTTCAAATTAACTACCAGGTGACGCCACTAGTATAGCATCAAGATTTAATTAAAATCAATCGATTAACTGATAATTCAGTTCTGGAGTTATAAAATGTGTATTGTCATCGAGAATACACATGTGCACAAAATTTCGATTTTAAACTTCCATCTTTACACACACGAAACAAGTCAAGTTAAAGCGTGCAAAACTGTGTGATTTTAGGGAAGTAACGAGTTCTAAAGCCTATCTCCTTCCTTTCAGGAAAATCCCTCGGGATCGTCTGAGCGGAATCGCCCGAATGTCTTTCGGACAGGGTCGCTGAACTCGACTTCGAACGATAAATGAAGTCGTTTGCTCCTTCCTCCTTCTGAGCCGGTTATGTTGCAAGCGGTGGCACAAAATTTGCGGGTAACGAACTACTTTTGATTTTTTTTGAACAATATCGCAAACGATTAACTAAGGAACTGCGTTCAGAAAGAAATTGTGATAGCAGGTGTTCACATTCGATAGCTAGCCAAATAGTTTTTATTAGAAAAATATTAAATACTTTTATAGATATCCACTTATAAAGTTTATATCAGTATTAATTAAATAATACAAAACTATTTCTGATGGGTGTGCAGAATGGCATCTTAACCAAAGTGGCCAGATTTTCTGATCTGCAGTCCGAGATGTTCTATAACCGGGCGCGCAATGCGGGATGGTTCTGAGGAGGAAACTAACTAGTTAAAATCCAAATAGATAAATAAATAATAAACAAAATATGAATAATACAATTATTACCACTAAATCGATAAATTATGAAAAAAGCATGCAGGAAGAGATAAGAATTGAATTTTTTTATTACTTTTACTTTTTTTTTTACTCCAGGGTGATTTATCCACATTATTTCTGTTACGGTGATCATATTTTTAATAAAAGTTTAGAAGAATTCTAAAAAGCTAAACAGAAGCTCATTTTTCAAAATTAAATCTTGTTAATCTGTTTTTTTTAACACGGGCAAGTTACTGCGAAAAAAAGAGGACATTTAATTAGTATTCTTCTCAAATCCAGAGTTCTTTTGTCTAATTCGGGAAGCTTAACAACTTTATCTTATCGAAGGCAGGGCGTTTGTAATTCGAAGGGATTATCCCTATGTCTTTTGGGTACTTGGTATAGTGAGTCATTTGGGAATGCCTTGTCACATGCTATTTGCTTCGAGTAAGGTTTTAAATAATAATTAAGCATATTCGATTTACAACGAACAGATTACATTAGACTCACGTATAACGCAGATGATACGTTCCGCGTAATAGAAAATCCCACAATAGCATATACGGGATATGTATTATCGGACGAATCGATAAGTTCAAGACTCAAAATTGCAATTCGCGTTTTGTTAGTGAGATGATAATTTTTTAAAAACACAACTTTCACTTTTGATAGATAACCAACAAGTAGGTGTATGCATTTGCTTTTCTAAACAAAAAGTCGAAAGCTATTGTAATGTCTGGCTACCATTGGCTATGGTTGATCGGACGCTTGGCGCGACTCCTTGCTAGTGTAGGGTTGCTTTTTGTAAACGAGTCAGTTTGGGTGGCGACCTCGAGAAGCGACGTGAGGTGTTTAGGTCTAGTTGTGGTCGTTATTTTTGGAATAACTCTGGCTTCAAAGTGCAACGTACCGCACTGTATCTTTTATGTGTGTTATCTGTCTTATATGTGCCTACGTCCAAATAGAATTATTTTTCTAAAATCTGGTGTCTTCATTTCAAAAAGACAGCAACACCACAGCTATATGAAAATGTCAAATTCATTTTATGCGTAATACGGGACTGTTTATCGAGCTATATGAGTAACAGTCGCAATTGTTTCGTCCCGTTGTACGAATTCACGTTATGTGGGAGTCCATTGCATTTTCATGTTAAATCCATACTTAGCTACACTTTTAGCTGTAAATTCACTGATGTTCCCAAAGCAGTACATTTGTCGCCTTATAAAATATTTGAGCGAATGGAATAGAGGCACCCGCACGCACAGCATACAAAATGTTTCATAATTCCATTCGGATCTTCCCATTGCAATATCTCGCTCTGAATATTTTGCAAGCTGCATGAAGAAACTTTGAAAAGATTTAATTTTACATTGTGAACTGACAAAAAACATTAAATCTATGGGAGATGTTCTTAAACAGATATTATTCTGTTTGTATTTCATTAATGAAACTTTTTTTTTTATCTTAAGCCCATTTTAAAGTGAGAATTTTTATGTTGAATAGATGATAGGCTGCAAGTTTATTTTATTTCATGTCTTTCTATACACTGAAAAAATATCCGTTTTTTTTCCCGGACTTTTTCCGTATATTTGACGGTTTAAAGCTGTTTTGTTGACAAAACGGTTTTTCACCGTTTTCCGCTCCAGCCATAAACGGTTTAAAACCGTCAGTTCAAATTCTATTTTTCGTCATACGGTATTGCTTTCCGTATGATAACTTTCCCTTTTCTTAAATGTAATTTTATTGCATTCATTTCATGTTTTTAATAGGGTTCCATCTCCGCTATTGTTTACACATGTTGCAGTAACCTGTTGTCACTCATGAAAGCTAACCTTAAAACATGTGTTCTGGCAGTAGTTGATTTTTAAACCACTAGGTGGCGCCACGAGAGCTCTAGTGACTTTAAAACTCAAATAGATTATTTTTACTTCAGTTTATGAAGTCTCCGGTGGTCTATTGGTTAGAGCGACTGCGCTTTATTTCTATGAACGCGGTTTCGATCCCCGGCTCGGAGGAGTTAGAAGTTTTGTCACCATCTTGCATCGAAATCGTCCAAGTAAGTTCAATTAAGAATTATATTAATTAAACTAATTGAAATTAATAAATAAGTCTTGATTAATTAATATTCCTAATTGATAATGCACATTTCAACTCGAACAGAAGGAGAAAAACAACTCAACTCAGTCGATGACGTCACTTACTTCGATGACTTAATTTTTACGGAGAAAACTTAATTTCATACGGTAAAAAAACCGTTGTGACTACGGATTTACTTCGTAACTTTTACGGGAAAAACTTGTTCCTGTATGGTAAAAAACCGTTGTGCCTACGGATTTACTTCGTAACTTTTACGGTTTTGCACAACCAACCCAGCTGCCAGTTTAAATCCGTAAATTTTACGGGATTTTTTTTACAGTGTATACATTCAAATATTTTGTCGTGATTTTTGATGTCGTGAAATTTCTAAATTAATTTTTGTTTGAAGACAGTTTATACAAATTCATTTCTTCTATGGTGTTGATTTTTTTAATTTTACTAAAAAAATTTTGAAAAAAATTCCAGTTTATATTGAACTAAATTTGTATCTGTATTCTTCCTGCAAACAACGATCTAATTCACTAATCTAAATTTAAACCATTTCATTTCAGAAATATCCGCGTTTATGTTTATTTTTCATAAAATAATGCTTTACTTCCTTATAATTATTTAACTTCCAATTTAAAATTCTACAAGTTTCAGATTCCTCGGAATAGGTGTGATAAATTCATTCCTCAGTCATCGCCATAGAACCTGAAAAATTATCGCTATTGAAGAAAATATCAAAAGTCTGATTTCGGTATTATATGCTTGTAGAGCACCTGAGAGATGGACAGTCCCTAAGTTAGAGTAATTTGGCGCCCCATCAGAACCGTAGCTGAAAATTTGAGCGCCTATGTAAAAAATGCCATGCACCCACCGAATAAAATAATTAATTAGCAAAAAAAGTCGCCTTTTCTTTGATTAACGCATTACAATTTTGCAAATCAGTGCCTTTTCAAAATAGGATTTTGAAACTCAGCTTCCACCATCCTTGATTCAATATTCGTGATTAATTTTAAGGGTTACATTATAAAAAGAGTATTTTTTCAATTATATTCTAGTAAATAATGTATAATGTATTTACTGTTGTTTTATACTCCAGTTTCCTAAATAAATTTTGAACAAATGTAAACAATAACAAAGTCAGTGAATTTATAAAATTTTCTACTTTTAATGAAATAAATAAGCAACAGTTTTACACTTAATATAAGTGAGGTATATATTGTTATTTTTAAAACGATAATACTATTCTACTAATAATGAAATAAATAATTAAGACTTTCATACTTAATATAAGTGAGGTATATATTATTGTTTTTAAAACGATAATACTATTCTACTAATAATGAAACAAATAATTAAAAGTTTATACTTATTATAAGTGAGTTATATTTTATTGTTTTTAAAACGATACTTGCATCAAAACTATTCTGAAAGTTAAAGTGCACTCATAATATAAACAGCTTTATTGTATTTAAAACAATCACACTACACTTTGGAAATTGTAATACAAATAATATTCTTTAATATAGTGGTCTCTAGTGTGATTAAGAAACTAAGACAGCCACACTACTATGATATATTAGGTATCTGCCTTCAACTACTAATTTATCATTGATAACGTAGGTAACTTCTGTTACAAGCATAGTTAAAAATTTGTACAAAATCGATGGCTATCTAGTTACAAAACCTAATCATATTTTTACTTTTAACATATTTAAAATTATAATAAAATTTCTTGTTTCAATTTTAAAAAATTGTAAAGTAAATTTTTAAACGCCCTTGGATCAAAAAGCGTCCATGGACTACAGCCCAATTAGCCCATTGGATTAGACGGCCGTGGAGATAGATTTGCTAACAAGCAGATATTTGACTACTGTTCTTACATTGAAACATATTTCATTAAATAATATGAACTGCGATTCTAAATTTTTATTCCAAATGGCTACTATGAGGTAAAAAAGAATATGTTTACGTGTTTTAAGGAATTACAGCAATTTCGACGGAATATATTCTTTACAATTTGTAGATTTAAAACCGGTGTCGACAAGATTTAATGTGTAAGAAAAAGCTTTCTGAATTCCGTAGCTGGAAGTTTAAGCAATGCATACAAAAGCGATAAACAAGTCGGGGGTGAGAATCATCAGATCGTTCAAATTTCTACCGCTTAAAACTCTAGCGCATCAGAAAGTGAGAGAAAACTCGAGTATAAAGTTCTATGTTTACAAAATCGCAATAAGTCGAGTCAGATAAAAGTGTGTGATAAAAATGCAACACTTTTGGAAGTCTCCCTTTATGAAATGAGCTCAGATACATATATCTAACAAGAAGCACAAAATTGGCAAAAAGGATGAATTTTGTTGCGATTGATAAGGTGAATTTCAGTCTGATAATCATCTCTCCATCACAGAATTCATTTTTGAGTGAGTTTTCGAAATTATCATATAGATAATGCACAACATAGTAATTAGTACCAAATCCAAATTGAGTGTAAGCTGAATTCATGGTAGCTCATGATAATCTGGAATTTAATATAGAAGTAACTTATGTATATTATATTAACCTTCCAATAGGCAAGCGTATGTACGAGATTCTTATACTTTGCATTGTATAATATATTTATATCGTGTTGTTTTTGAAAAATAAACGCAACTTTTATTTATGCAATCTGTATTATTAGCTTGTATTTGTATTATACAAAGATCATATAAATAAAAATTGCGCATAAATTTATAAAAGAAAGATATAAATATGCAATACGATGCACAAAATAAGCATCTCCTATTGTATGCGCGCGCCTGCTGGAGGAGTAATATATTTTGTTGGCATTTGATATATTATTATCCTTAAGTTGATTTGATTATTCAAATCCAGAGTAGCACAATTTGTTATCTACTTTATTTACAGCTTCTTAGTTACTCTTCGTAAAAGATAAAGCCCTCTCTTTTAAAATTTTGGTTCTTACTTTTCTGCACTTTGGGTCTTATCCCCCGATGTCTAAGTAAAAATTGTGCTCCTGTGGGTTAAATCCAAAGGAGCTCCGCCCCCCCCCCCGTCCTGCCTAGTCACGCAGAGTCATTGAATAACGGGTGACACGTCAGCAGTGGGGAACTAAGGTAGGAGTTCTAGTATCCATCATCAGCCACGGGCCAACTCCTCCCTATGGAGGTACGCCCCGTCATCTGAGTGAATGTAACTTGACCCCACACCATTACTATACCAGCAGGGGAAGCGATAACCCGCTTAATTATGCGGCGGCTTCTCATTCATGAGCTCGTGGGGGCCCCCCCCCCCCAGTTGAGTTTCCTGTGGGTTAAGTCAAATTTATCAACTAAAGTGTTATACAATTGATTAACAAGTAGAAAACGAACATTCATTCAAAAAACGACAAAGCTGAGCAACTCAATGGAGCTTTTGAGATGGGAAATGGAAGAAACAGCACAGAATGGGAATTGATTTAATCCAAGTTTAAAAATGTTCTGCCAACAATAAATAGCATTTTATTTTATACTTTGTGCTTTAAACCAGTGCTGTAAATGTCCGTTAATTAATATAGATATACTTATTTAGAATTATAAGCAATTCTAAAATATTAGAGTAAAAACTCAGAAGGAATAAAGATAATGCTAGAATCAAGATGTTTAAATCTCGAAAGTTCATTACAATTGTATTGATTAAAGTCTTAAATATAAAATTGATAAATAACTCAGAAATACCTTATGGAAGGAACGAATTTTTCATACTCCACATTGGAATTAAAGTTTGTCCGATGAAAATTAAACTTTTTTTAACAGTGATCGTTTTCGCGTAGGTGCTATAGGAAATCGCCTCATCCCTCGAGATCCTTCGGGGCTTCAAAATCTATTTGACATACATCGCTTTGCTAAACCAATGGCGAATTTACGACACTGGGTAGGGTGAAAGGCCTCAATGCAATTTTGTGCCTTTGTCCTCATATTGTTAAATTCAGCCACTGATTTTTCTATGTGGAAAAAACAGAGAAAGAAGAGAGAGAACACAGAGAAAGAGAAAGAAGTGTTAAGCATTAAATTTCCGAAACAATAAAAGCAAACTTATTTTACTCAAAAAGATGGTAACTTATATAATGTTTGAGAAGACAGAATGCTATGTCTTAAATTTGATAGTTTTGGTAAACAAGATTATTAATTCAAAAAAGCTTTACCGGTTGAAACGTTACTGATAAAATTGAAAAACTTTGGCTAATGTACAGCAGATGGCAGCACATATTTGTGAGAACATAAAAATGCAAAACCTTGATTTCATAGAGAATATTACATACCGAAATCGCATAGTTATGTAAGATAATATTTTTATAATATTCATGAATTATTTATAATACGTGTTGAATGATACATTCTGAGCTTTTCAGGATTTAAATAAAGAATTAAAACAGTTCTTAAATGTGTACACATTTATATAATAAAAAGGTGTTTCTGAATAAGAATCTTATTTTTTTTTTTCTGTTGCCGTGGTCTACAATAATATATTGGCGAGGATTTCTGCAAACTTTTCAATTATAAAATGTTATTAATTAGTGTTATTTTTACTGTCAACTTTTTCTGAGACAAAATGAATTTATTTCGCAAGTGTTTAATTTTTTTCTGCAAAATTTTCAATAAGAAATTTATTTTAAAGGGAGAAGACAATGTAACAGGATGTTCTTGTAAACAAAATAAAAGTTGAATGGAACTTTTATGTTTGTGAAACTAAAATAATTTCAAGAACAAACGATAAGGTAAAGAAGTATATCTTCTTTTATAAGCATAGTTACAAAATTTTTGCAATTTTTATCTAGTCCACGCCACGTCTTATTAATTTGGGAAATTCCGCTTTAATGTTGAAATAGGACACTTAACGTAACCATAAAACCCGTAATTCAAGATCACCCCACTCCACTCAAATGGCGTGGCGGCACTCCACATCATTCCATTTTTCATCCCATCCATTTAAGTAGGTCATTCATGGGGGAGGACCACGCCAACCGAAAAAGCAACCGCAACAGGTCACTTCGATTGCCTATTGGACCTACTTCAAAACCGTCGTTTGCTCCAATTTCTACTAGAGTGAGAGAGTCTCCTCCGCGCATCTACACTGGTCACATTTCAGCATTTATGGCCCAGCAGTCCGAATGGAGTGCTTGGTTTTCAAGACAAGTTGGATATCCAAACTTTCGACCACACCAAGCCAATTCTCATCAGATTTTAGCACCGACCACAGGTTTTGGCGAGCAGCCACCGAATTTAAGAGCTCGTGAATATCCGGCTGAAAAGACATACCTCGCCCTGCCTAAGCATCCGGGGTACTAAATGATCGGCATTGGCATTGCGACTGGGGGGTAAAGGTGGTGTAGATACCTTTAACACCATACCACACCGCCATCTCTAGAGCTCATGTGGCTCCTATCCGGGTTGGTATAGATGTAGGTGGACTTTATTGAGTTGCAAAAAAAATTACAGCAAGAGAAGAATGACAAATGAAGCATTTACAAAGCTGGTGTTAACACATAGAATTGACAACAAAATAAAGGAATATATACAATATCTTGAATAACATGGTGTAAATGAAAGAAAAATGATGAATGTAGATGATGACGAACAACTTGAGGAAGCTTACATCAATGCGCCAGTTTTGTGGGGACAAAATCTTAGTGCGATTATGTCACTTTTTAAAGTGAAATATCAGCAGGGGATGAAAAAAATAAGGCATGTCCCGGGTACCATTTACTCTTGCTAAACCACTAATGATGATTGGGGGGGGGCGAAAAATTGTATTATTCCTCCGGCGTCAGTTCCCCTCGCTACGGCACTGATTATCAGGCCGCCGCGACAATAATACGGATACTGTGCTTAGTTACAAAAGCTCAAAGCCCGCCATATTATTTCAAGTATACGAGGAAGTCTCAGAAAACAATCTTTCTGATTTCATTCATGATACTTGTAAAGAACATATTTCCAAGTATGAGATAAAATCTTCATCCAAACTCAGATTAAATGAAAGATTGATTCGAACTTAGTTATGTTCTTTCTATTTAGTTTCCTTTAAAAAATATTTCGCCAGTCGCAACAAATCTTAATGACTTACGTTACTATCATAAAAGAAATTTTGGTCAGAACCTTTCTACGTGTAAAACTGAGTAATATAATTTGCTTTACTTTTTTTATCCGTTCCTAGATCTATAGAGTGTATTTTTAATCATGTTTTATTGGCAACCAAATACTTCTTTTTAAAGATAAAATTGCGAGATCTTCTTCACTTCCTATATTTTATCTATATAATGATCTTCTCACATTCAACATATGATAAAACTGATGTATTGTTGCTTCACTTGTACCGAATACTTTTGAATTATGATTTTACTCACTTTGACTTATTAACTTGACTTGTTTCATTGTTTGTAATTAACTTGACTTGTTTTATTGTTTGTAATTAACTTGACTTGTTTGAGTAACCCTGACTTGTTTCATGTTTGTAATTAATCTAACTTGTTCGATTTAACTTAATTTCTTTCATTTTTTTAAAAAAAGGAATATTTTATCGAATTTTCACTCACTTCCTGATGTGCTATAATTTTGAAATATTGTAAACTTCTGTGCTCTCGATGGCAGTACTTAATTATCAGTTAATAGATTAAGTTAATTAAATTTTGGTTCCATACAAGTGACGCCACCTGGTAGTGAATTTGAAAAAAAATTGCTTACATTATACCATAATATTTAAAATAATGAATTATTGTTTAAAGGCTTAAAATAAAAAAATAAGAAAAAAATTTTAAAAAACTAATTTTAATAAACTTAGTCAGTGAATTTAAAAGAACCATTGGAAATTACTTTATTTCAACTGTATTTTTCTTTTGTGAAATCTTTTATTAGTTAATCATCAGCACGATTCCGCTCTAGATATCTTAAGAATATTTTTTTCCCATTTTCTCCATCAGAAAGCACAAATATTTCTTATGTCTGAAACAGGTGTGCGGCCTTTGTATAGCGTGGTTTCATAGAACTGAAGTTTCCCTTTGCTAAAATTAAAAAATAAGTTGACAATTAAGACATTTAAATTAATTTTTCTTTATAACTTTTCTTTAAACTGTATGTTAGAATTAATGGTTATAATTAAAGTACTTTTGTTCAGAGCACTTTAGAGAGAAAACTAATGAAGATATGAATGATAAATCTCAGTAATATACATTCCAAAACGTGGGTAACAGATGGTGCAATAAAGTTCAAATAAAAACAATTTTTTAAAACTTTCTTTTGTTAGAGTATAAAAAAGTTTAATTTTTTATTTTCTACTTTTAAATATTTAATCTATAATTCATTGTTATGAATATCATCGAATCAAGAATCATTTTTTTTTCTCTTATTCACTACGAGATGACGCCACTTGTATGAAATCAAAATTTAATTGAATTAATCGATGAACTGATAATTTTGTTTTGAATATATAAAAATAGGGTATTACCATCGAGAGCACACAAGTATTCAAAAATTGAATAGTGTACAAATCTAGGTTTTTTTTTCTCTACAATGTTCTAAACAGTGATACTTCAATTCTAAACTCCTTGGATGTCTATAGTAATGAACTTTGCGGAAAGAATGGAAAGAATATGACGCAAGGAAGAAATTCATAAGAAAGTTTTCGCTCAATTTGTAAAAGAAATTAAGTCTTTTTTAAAAGAATTATAATGTTTTAATGCATTGATAATCTACGGAATTGGTTGCAGTATATGATTGTTCATTACAACTTCTTGAGTGTTTAATATTTCAGACTTCAGCAAATTATCAATAATGTCCGTGTTATTACTGTCGGTACATTATCTACCTTTTTGTTTTGTTTTAATGCTACACATTTGAATACTGGATGAGTTTAATGCTACACATTTCAATATTATATTCATTAAATAATGACTATAATATTCAAATGGGCGGATAGACTCGCCTCTTAAGATTAATGATATATTATCATTTTAATATTTTAATCCATTTAATTACTCTTTCAAGTTAAAAAGGAAACAGGGTGTAAGAAAGCATCCTAAAATTAATTTGTTATTACAATGTATAGCAATAACCTGTTGCTCAGGAGGCATTCTCCATAAGATATGATTTACGATTTGTTTGATAACGTTTATGTTCCCTGGTATGTTTAGGATAGAAGTGACGCATGACGAAGTCCTCTAAATTGAGAAACCTTTCATGTTATTATGTCACTCGCATTCATTTAATAGTGTGCAGTGATGCATTCATTTAATAGTGTGCAGTGATACTTATTTGAATCACATTCATTTTTCCCTTTTTAAAATTAATTTGAAATAATACTTCCACTTATTAATAATATAACAAACTTATTATATTTTTTATTTGAATTTAAAAAGACTATTTTTGAAATGATAAAGAGAAGATGAAGCCGTAAAGAAATTTCAATTTAAGAACTACAAATCATTTGTTTAACTCATATAAATTAAATATTTAAGTTAAAAATTAATTAAAAATTATTTTTACTTTAACTTAAGTGAAAAAATTTAGTTAAAAAATATTTGAAAATATTTTTCCGTATTTCATACATTCATTTATATAGATTTAAATATTTGCAATTGAAAAATAAAGAATCGGGTACTTTTAACAAAACATATCTATATGCGACAGAGCAGCAAATCAAATCGAATTTTTAAGCTGAGTCCCATGATTAAAATGAAAATTTCCTTTTTATTGGAGCACACTTTGCACTATCAATTACTATGGAAGATTTTGATACTCCTTTAATTCCTATTATATCTCTACTCAACGGAAACTACGAAATGTATCATTAAATTCCGTTAAAAATACTTTTACATCTCAATCCTATATATTTCCTGATATATTTAGAATGAATTTTAAACGCTAATATTCCCTATTTCTTCGTATCTGAAACTTTAACTGTTGGCTCCACTGAATAAGTAGCTCATAGACAGGTGGAAACACATATTACGTTTACCCTAGATTATGCAACCGCTCTTAATGTTCCGAGTACTATTTTAAGCGACCACACCGGATAATCCAGATTTTAGAGTGTTTGGCGAGGATGTCCCGAATGGTTTTTTACACACCTTTGCTTAACTTCTTTCATGTTTGTAAATATGGAAGCATGTAATCGATTTTCCAATGACTTCCTGATGTACTAGAGCTCAGAAAATGAGCACAGTTGTGTGTTCCCGATGAACAGTGCAATATTTTAACATTTTTCGAACTTAGTTATTACTTAAGGGAGTTAGTAGTTGGAGTTGGTTAGTTATTGAGAGGCGCTATCTGGTTGCGAAATAGAGAAAAGACCAATATCATAAGAACGAAAACTCATATGAATCCACTACAAATTAAAAATTTATGTTATAAATGAGATTAAAATTCCAACTAACTTAGAATATTTATTTCAGAGCCTCACACATTTTTCAGTTTGTGTAGACCTGTAAAGTTTAGATTAAAATATTATTTTCGGCATTTTTTTAATTTTTTTACACAATACTAAAAGCATGTTTTTAAAAACGTTTTTTAAATTTTTATTATTTAATTTTTGAAAAGTTGAAAAATTAAAAACTATCTGTATTATTTAATTCGCTTCCGACACATTCTTTTTTTCATTTTTTACTGTGCATAGATAATAGATTTTTTCATGAAGTATCAATTCTTACATACCTTAATTTCTTCGAGTGTAGTAATTCTCCTTGAATAAGCTCGTTTTGTTACGAGTGTGAATGTTAAGACGTCCAAGATTAAGCTTGACAGTTTCAATTTCCGATTTACAATCTCTACAGTTCTTTTGCATAGACAAAAAATTGTTCTTAAGAATTTATAACTGTTTGTTTATCATGAATTAAATTTGTAAACTTGTTTAATCATTTATGCTGTTTTTTTAAACTATGCACTGTTTTTTATTTCATTTTTAACTGATTGAGAGTACAGCATGTAAACATTTTTGTGAAGAAAATAGATACATTTCTGTTTTATTTCCTTTCATTAGTAAGACAAGAAAATAGTACTTCTAAACATTCATTTGTTTATTTCTAAAAATACATTCAAATGGTACTGCAAAGTCCTACATTTGGCTAAACAAATAAAAGTCATCACAAGTAAGTTCACATCACAAACAATCACACAGACACTGGACAAATAAATAGCAGAAATATAATATCTTTCCATAACATTCAGTATCAGGTCACTTGCCTCTCTTTCATTTAAAATTATAAGACTGACAATACAGTCGAAAAGTCAACACAATATTTATATAAAAAATAGAAGTGTAAAAGCACATTTCCATAATTCTTTTCAGTTGAAAAACTTACTAAGAAATTCATAACAGCACAAAGGTAACAGAAATACAACATACAATACATTAGTTCAAAAAGCTTAGCGCACAGGCACGATACAAAAAGCTATGCGTTACAGAAGCAGATAGTGCATTTCAACGCAAGAGACAGAAGGCCACACACAAGTACAATAAATAAAGCATTGCAGCACAGATGCAAACAAAAGCATAATCAACAAGAGCAAATATAACAATACAGAGAATACACACAAATAGCCGTCACTTTTTAAATACTGTTTGCAAGCATAACGTGGAAACCCTTGTTTAGAGTTTTCCTTAACACAGAAACATTTAGGGAATAAAATTTACATAACACAACATTTAACAAAAGCAAGCTTCTGCACCATCAATACGGGAAAAAAAGCTCCCATTACTAGACAACACAAAAGCAGTTTTAAATAACTGAACGACAAACACGCGTGAGATTGATTATTGCACAGTGACCACAAATAAAACGTAAAAGCTCCGTTTCTAAAGTTGTTTAAAATTACATAAATATTTATAGAAAACATTTCTTGCTGTAAAAACCACTGTTATTTGACAAAACAATGAGCGCAGTGTTTGAAACTTAATACTTCTTCAGGGATGCAAAAACACACGACAATCAGTAATAAATACGAGAACAAACAGTAGTCGGAGCAAGACCCGCTTGGTCCGAGAATAAGACACAAATTACAAGATGAAAAGTCCCTGCCGTCGAGGCTTCGGAAATGACGTCACAGAAAAACGGAACTGGAACATGGAACCTTCCAAAGTGTAGTTTAAGCCGTACTTCAAACCATCTTGGCTTAGGACGGTAAACTTCCTAAAGAAAGAAAAAAGAAAATTCAAATATCCGCTTTAAAAAAAATGTCAGTAATAGATTATAAAAATATATTGTTTTGGTTTAAGACTTTTGAAATTTCGTTTGGAATTATAAAAGAATGAAATAAAACTAAATGATCAATAAACGAGTAGTACATTTAGCATTTATCAGAGAAAAGCATTTGCTTTATTTTTGAAAATTCTGATGTTTTCGTTCTCTCATTGCTTGCTTAACATGCCACGGCTAACTTTTTTTTGTGTTATGGGTATTTTAATCTTCAGGAATTTGATTTTTTTTCAAGTAATTGAAAAATAAGATTTGTGGTCCCTTTTGACTAATTCTTGTCTTCACCCTTTAGCAATAAGCTTTTCATTTTCACGTGCAGCAACGCAATAGGAAAGTGGAGTAAAATTAATCTATAAGAATTAATCTATAACATGATTAGAGAATGGACATATTAGTTCTGCAGAGTAGGAGGAAATCCTTAATATTCAGTGGAACAGTATCTGTAACATCCTATATACAGAGGACAAATTTATGCCAGTATACCATGCAGGAAAGGAAAACTCCCTAAAAAAAACAGTGTCTAGAGTCTCTGTCGTCCATCTACAAAAGAGCATTTTGTTTTCGCAAAGTTTCAAATTCCGTTAATGGCACCATATTTTTTTCTATTTTAGAATGGCTTTGATACATTTTTAAATCCTAGAAATGTTTAGATTTAATTCTGTGTTAATTTAACAAGATCAATAGTAAGTTAATGACCAGGAACAGAAGTTTGCTGTAAAAATATGTGTTTTGGATGTAAAAATTGCTTTCACCGTTTTATATTTTAAGAGGAAAAAATAAATTAACCAAAATGCAATTAAGGAAAAGAAATAGATTGATTAAAAATTTTTACAGTGAAACATCTAAAGTATTACATCATGTAAGATTTCTATTATATTAAAATTAGTCAGATACTTTTAATTCTTCAAATAATAAATTATCCTCCGAAAACTTTTACGATATAAAAACATATCATTGTTCACTAAATACTAGAACTCGTCATAATCTGAAGTTCTTCCAGATCGATAAAATCGTATTAGCTTTAGCATAAGAACTAAAGCGATCAGTCAATAAAACGCCCTTTTGTTGTAAACAATTCCGTTGACGACCAAGAAAACCATTCACCCGTGGAAACTAGATTTCATCTCTTGATTGCCCGATCAAGGTCTCGAAGAGTCCCTCGAATTTGGGTCGCATCGATTCGACCCAGACGCTTCCGTGTTGCTCGATTATCCGTGTCAAGTTCGAGGGCCGGGTCATCCGGCAGTCTTCTTGCCAATCAAAATCAAGTTCGACGCGTGTTTTGGTTTCTTAATGTTTTGATAAGAGGGAAGACCTCTTTATTTTTCTACTCATCTTTAGGCAGGTCGAAATCCTATCTTCCTGGTTTTTCTTGTTTGAGATCAGTAAATATATTTAGGGGAATCATGGAGGGAATATAATGAGGTTAAAATGGCTGATTTTGTGGTTATTTATTTTGGTTGCTGTGCGAAGAAGATTTCCATGCGTATCACAGAACGTTGCCTGCAGTTTTGTTAACTTAACTTGAAAGCATGCTTATAATTACACCGAAATCATAATATTATATCTTTAATGCGTTTTCTTTAAAAAAGAGAACAGAGCATCGTTTACTTCACACAGATTAAAGTGGTAAAAAATAACAGACATCGTTATAAAATTATATCATTGGAATTTATGGTACAAACTTAACCATCAATTATAAAAAAAATGGTTTTAAGGCGAAAGAGACCACTTTGACAGAAGAGTCGCAATTAAATGCTATTTAATACATGGAATTACCAGTTGATGATAAATGTTATGTAACAGTTCCATATTCACATTTATTCAGTTGCTTTTAAGTCGACAAATTTAATGTATAATCTTGTGTATTTTTTGAAAATTTGACCGACCTCTTCAAAATTGCGCAAATTTTCCTAAATCGAAAAAGTTTAAAGTCTTATATGTTACATCTAAAGCATTCTTCGGAATTGTGCTTTGACATCCACAAATATAATCAAATTTGTCTGGACTCGAAGAAGTAATCTATAATATTCTTTAAAACTGTTAAAATGAGCAAGATCACTTAAAAGAAAGTGTTCATCTGGGATATTCTTTCAAACTACAATCTAGCATCTCTAAAGACCCATAGATTTCATAGATATTAGAGTTAATTTACGGTATTCTTTGAGACTATAATCTGATTTTTCCAAAGATGAAAAAACTTTCTTAACCCTGATTATCTAATGTATTTTTTCGAAATTATGTTTTGCGATGTCTTAAGACGATTAAACTTTCTGTAGTCTAAGGACCCCGAAATTTGATCGATAACAGGACTCGAATAATACAACAGTAAGTACCTTTGTCAGGCGATCGCTTCTAGTACTTCTTCTCAACGGCGTCCAGCGCCTTGATGAATTTCTCCAGGATGTCCGTAACACCCTCGAGGAAAGCGGGACTCACACTGGGCAGCCCTCGTTTCTGGCTTTCACGGAAGAAGGCGCCGCCCAACAGAGGCACCAGCATCGCACCCAGGCTGACCACCATGAGGAGGGGCAGGGCAGTGGACAACATGGAAGAGCCGGACAGACCTCCCAATCCGCTCAAGATGCTGCTGAGTCCTCCGCCACCACCTGTAGGGAATGTTTTATGGTTAATAATATATGTCAAGATTTGGAATATGGTGATCATTAACAATTTATCACTATGTATATAGTATGCATTGTACAATGTTGCATATATTTCATGTCTAAATTTTCTATTAGACGCCTGCATCAATCTATCTTTTGATGTACATCTCGATCAAAACCAGACGATTAATTTTTATTTGGTCTAAAATCGAACTGTGAATATTTCATTTTATCATGATTATGTCGATTCGAGAAGAAACAAAACTGATTGAATTATAACACTATTCTTCTTGTTTTGCTCACTATTAAATTTGTATTGTGCTGTATTTACAGGATTCCATGACGAATCTTGAGCCTTCTTTATAAAAATGAGATATTTATTTACAATTTTCGCAGCGCAGACATTTTACACAAACACTCACATAATACTCATTACATTAATTCCACATCGAATTTCTTCTTAACAACGTTCGCTCAGCCAAATATATCGTTGTTACTCTATTTTTGTAAACTTTAGAAAATAAATTAAACCAAACGATTTTTTAAATGAATTTCTTTTACGGCCAAACGATATTTTAAAATTAATTTCTTTTATGGCCAAACGATTTTTTCATCTAATTAATTTCTTTTCTTTAAATATTTTAATACTTCATTCGTTACAAATATTACAGTATTTATCATCATTTCTTCGTTTATGCTGCATAATCTTGTTCTTTTTACTTCACTTAAAAAAATTAATATAAACTGATCAACTAATTAATCTGATCGTTAAATTAAAAATTTTGTTTGGTAATCATCAAACATGATTTCGGCACCGTTCGTTCGTAAGATTTAAATGTTTCGTCGTTTTCTGGTATGATTAATTCCATGAGATAGTACCATTTGGAAATAAAATTTTATTAGAATATTTGTCTTTTTAGTGCTTTATATGTGACTCGAATTCGAAGTAATTTAATTTTCGAAAGCATTCATCCAGTCATATCTAGGAACATAAGATTTTTAAGACCGTTGTCTGGTTTTTTCAATCATGCCTCAATGCTTTTAATTATTCGAAGTGATTAAAGATCTCAAACTACTTCCAAGGCTTCATTTATCCTTAGAAATTTAAAATGGAATCTTTCACGGAAAAATGCTACATAAAACAATGCAACCGAAGAAATCCAGAAGATTTAAGTGCAATTAGACTCAATCAAGAATAATACATTTTAATGGATGGAATCCATTCGTCGGTTCAGATGCACTTAACAGGTTCCGAATCAATTTATTCCAGCCGAGTAATCTGACATGATTGCTTCAAGGTTCATCAAATATTTGAAAAATACCAACGAGGCGTTTGTTTGGAGAATACTTCGGTTCAATGCTGGAGCAACAGACTGTGTAGAGGTAATAAAAATTTTAGTGTTTATAAAATTCTTTCAACTTATTCTTATAATTGTTTAAACTCGCTTCGTTTAAATTTTATTATATAATGCCTCTGTATTTAAATCTAGCAATTAAAAAGTATCATTGTATTACTGACCACATATTGGGAAAGATATAAAGTCTGAGTTGTATCAGTTACCATAGAAACAGACAAAGTCCATTTACAATTAGAAGAGAAGCGGGGAAGTGATTTTATGTGCAACTATTTTCCATTTTCTATTAGCACAAGACGTTGTATGTTATCTCCACGATGCTGTTCGATATTCTAAATGCCGTAAAAATAGCGAGAAGAGTAATCGTAACAGTATTGTAGAGCGTCTTGTACTATTAGGATTTACGTTGCTTGATCTCTTTTTAAGTTTCACCTGTTGTAAATGAGAAAAATTCGGTTTTTATATTAACAAACAAGTGCAGATTGTACTTTTGTGCTATTCTTGGTAAATAAAGAAAGACAGAAATGCTGAGAAATTATTATTTAATTCATATGTAAAAATTAACATCGTTCTTGCTTTGAAAATGCTCTTTACACTTCTATTGGTTTTAAACAGTCATTATATTCTCGTAGAGGATATGATCTGTCAAATATTAGCCATTTAAATCTAACTTTAATCACAAAGGTAAATTACTGTAAAACGTTTTGTAAAATACGTATCATAAATCATGTATCTTGTTATTTAAACTTAACAACAAATTTGCATTTTTAAAAAAGATAATTTTTATTATTATGTTTAGTTCTGTAAATTAAAGTTTCCTCACTGAAAAAAACATTCAGTCACACTTTCTGATATCATTAGGGGTCTTATATTTTTGAACTGGTGAAATTTCGATACATGGGATAACAATAACGTAATGGACTTTTTATGTTTACGATCTAACTTTGAATACTAAAGAAAAAATTCAAATATTTAGACTTTCAAGAGATTTTTCTGGAATAAATTATCAGTTATTTATCGAAAAGCAAAAATTTAGATTCAACTGAAGTAGTTCCGAATAGTTTCGAAATTACAAAAAAAATGTCTTCTTGTTTTTAGAGTTTCAAATTATTTTTGCTCTAAAAATAATAGTGTTAGATAAAGTTTGAGTGCTAATTGTAAAGATAAATAATTTCTTAACTTATCTATCGAATTCTTGATTATAAAGAACTCAGGCAACACTTACTGACAAATGGAGAAAAAAGCAAGGATAAAATAACCTTACTATGCAATTAAATTCCTAAATTCCAGACATTTTCAGGAATTCCAGAAAGACGGAATCTCTCTAGAGATTTTCGTCCGTGATAAAATGATGATAACAATTCAGAAAAACCACTTTCTGGAAAGATAATTATGCCGTAAATTGGAGACCATGTTTTTTTTTCTCTTTTATTTCTTTACGTTCTTGTACGAGTACGACCGAAAGGTTCTCATAAAGTATATAATGAGGCTAAGCGCATCAGAATGTTTTGAATACGTTTGGAAAAATATTCTGTGAATTTCGAGGAACTGGTGGGTCGGTCAGTAATTAGTATATGTGTTCTACGAATAAAGTTGCGGTAACGAAGGAAAATATAGGAGATATTTATTTTTGATAATTAATATAACAAAAGGTTGAACTTCTCAGAATAGATTTGCATCATTTTCACTGGAAGGAAATTTTAATAATTTTAATAATTGCTACAAATTAATGAGTACTAAACAATAAATAACTGAAAATGTATAAATTCAATTTAGAAACAACATAAAAATATGTCATGAAGCCTAAAATTTTCATGACGTAAAAGAATTTAGTAATTAGATAGAATTACTTATTAACAGAGATAGCAAGATGATTATTAATAATATTCTTCAGTACACTGAAAATAAAATTACGGATAATAAAATAATTGAATTAATAGTGTAATTACTAAATTTTGAAATAAAAATTTCCCTTTCTTAAAAGATTGGGTTATAAATACGTCTCAGTGTTTTATTACTTGTTTATTGTTTAACGACAGTTTACTAAAGTCTATAATTGTATTTCTGCGAATATAGCTGCGCAGAAGAAAAAGTATAGTCAACTTCTTTAAACTTGTAAAAATAATTTTTTTAGTTTTTAACTATTCTAAGAGTTTCTCAAATAAGGCAACATTTGCCTTTTTACACCAAATTGTATGTATAGGAAATACTGTAGGGCATTAAATACTTATGAAATATCAAGGTCGAAACTTAGCAATTGAACCTGAAAAGAAGGCTTGGAAAACTACGCCGTTTTTCATCTCATATTAATAAATCATTTCTGTTCTACAACTACATACATATCATAAGTATGCTACTAATGTCTCAAAACACTTTTCTTGTAGTTCATATTTTACCCTCTAATATACCCAATATCGAAACTGAAGAGTATATTCTTAAAGGATTTCTAACTATTGCATAAAAACATAACTTTTCAAGTTTGTAACATACACTGCAAAAGAAACTTTAAAAGTTCACAAGCTAGCAGTTAGAGATCTATTGAACTTACCGAGTCCGCCACCGAATCCTCCAAGTCCACTAAGAGCACCGCCAAGGCCAGATTGCCTGGTCACTGGGCTAGGGATCAGGTAAGCAGGGGAGTGATGTTGCTGTTGCTGCTGACCATGTTGCTGGGACTGAGAAGAGGAATGCTGACCAGCAGCAAAGTGGAACAGAACCAGGCAAGCAGCCACCAAGAGGTTTGCAGTACGGCCCATGTCTATGAATTTAATCTGGAGGAAAAAAGCAAATAGAATTAGTTCGTAAATTCTCATCAATTTTAGGTGAAATTAAATTAGTAAGAATCCATTAAAAGTGATTTAAATCATAAATTTCTAGTTATCCTTTTATACTTTTATGCAAGACTTCTGTGGAAATGATTAAAATCGCTGGAGAAAAAAAATCAATAAATATGCAGAAACATTAAATGCGGTTTGAAAGTAAACATTTCGTAATTGTACACCTATTAAAAGGTGTCTATCTCATCTATTGTTTTACTAAAGTTAATAAAGCTTTACATTTCGATGGATTTATTATTGATAGAAAAGCAATTTTGGAAAGCTCATAAATATATGAAGAAAATATTGATTTGGTTAAAGGTCTTTTACTAAGAAATAAATACCATATTATATAAACATCATACAAAAAGATTTTTACACGAATTTTAAAGTTAAATGACAAAGAAATAAAATTTTATTCATCTCAAACATGAGTATGAATTGTATTAAATTCCGGTATAAATTTAATTTAGCATTAAATTCATAGTGGATTAACAAAAGTTCCGAGCAATCTTAGGATGATTAATGAATATCATGCGTTCATATATTAACAGTTGAAGTATGACATGGAGTTTTAACTCTTATTCTAACAACTAAAATTGAAAAATATATTTCTAACTGTAAAAGCACTTTTTTGAATGCTATAAAATTCTTAACTTCACTTATAAAAACCACAAATATGAAATATTATTATAAAAATTAGGAAAAACAGTAAAAATACTTCTAAAAACTGCAATATAACTGTTGATACACAGAAAAATTCTTGGAACCTTATATACAAAATCACTGAAAAATCCAAAATATTTTTCTTTCTAAACCGTATTCTTTTCCGTGAAAATAATTTCCTAAAACTCCGAAAAGCACACTTCTGATTTATCACCTGATATCCTTTCTCTTAAAAGTACAGTTGAATATTTCAAGAGTATTTCTAAATAATCCACAGCAACTTCAAAGTTCTTCCTACTCCATCCGTGAAAAATGACTATGTTTTCTCACTCACCTGTTGGCAACAGTAGGAATAGAGCAGCTTAAGCCAGCTGATGGTGTTCGAAGAACAGACGATTTTAAAATGGCTGAGGGCGGGAACTTGCACGAGCTTTTATAGCGGCCTACCTTCGAGCTGACCTTTTAGATGAGGTCATCGAATGGGATAAATAACATGGATGTCACCAAGATCCTAGGATGTTCTCCTAGTTTACGCATCCAGCAGGTAACGGAAGATGTTCTCTTCCAGGCTATTGGACCGGAGGGAAAAGTGACGCAATGCGTGACGTCACTTTTAAGAACTTTGAGATCTGTTTCTCTGGGGCATGTTTACAGATGCCGTGCATGGTTGATCCTATTTTTTATTTTTATTTTTAGCTAATTGGAATTTTGTGCCATTGCAGTGCAATTATTATGTTCGTGAAAATAAAAAAGAACAAGGTTACTTTCGTGGGGCTATGCAGCTGTAGAGATGAGTTTGGATGTTTTTAATGATCAATAAAATATCGCTTGGCACCATTCGAATTTCACTATATTCAGTAACAAAAAAAAATCAGGTTACTTTCGTGGTGCTATATGTTGAACAACTGTCTGTGAAACGGAAACGGACTTCAGGATGTGTTATTTTTTCGGAACAATAGTCGGATTGTCAGGGGGAAATTTGATTTCTACCCCTAGATTTTATTCAGCCTGCATTTGACATATATCAACAGTTATACACAATCAACAAATATACAAAGGAAAAGAATATGAAACACTTATTAGTATAACAATAAATAGTATTATATGAAATGGATATGTCGTTTCTCATCATAGTACAAAAAGAGTACAACATATATTTAATATTTAGGTTCATTGAAACGTTGCAGTTTTTGTAAGAGAAAAAGTAGTCAAAGATTTACATTATGTTAGGACACTTTGAATATTATCGAATATATACAATTCAATTTGCTCAATATTCTCTCTTTTATACATTTACAAGCATTCTTAAAGCATTCATTTTTTCTACTATTAAATACTGATGTTACTTTTATATATTTTAAGCACTTTTGATCGATAATTATTTTAATTAACTGTAAAAGTTATTTTTTTCAAATATAAAAATATTTATGTTGCAAATTTGATAAATTTATAAATTTGATTTAAAAAATTCTTCAACCTCTCCAATTCTATAAATACAACTTCAAGATATTAGAAACTACATTAACTTTTTCCTTACAAATGGAAGACAGAACTTCACTTGCATGGGTATTTGAAATAATTTTCACGTTATTTAACTTTTGATTCTTTGGTTTGGAGACAATTCTTACACATTTCTGAACAATGCTCTGAAATATTTTTAATTCTGGTTTATTTACTAGCCCATTTCATTTGCTTTTGATTTTGAGAAGGATTACTTTTTTTTAATGAATGCTTTAAATATTTGTTTAAAAAGAAGATTTTTTTCAATATTTCAATCCCAAACAGAATGTTTGCATTGACTGTTACTGTAGTTTTAAAAATTTCCAATGCGTTTCTTGGTTTAAAGAGAGCATTCTATTGAGATCAATCACTTACAGAAGCATTTAACCACTGCTAAGGATTTCTGTAATTTTGCCATACTTCCTTTAAGAACAAAAAATATGCGTTGGTTCAGTATCACATGGTACATGTTAGTTTTGGAATACCTTTGAATATTTTATTAGAGAAAAAAGAATGTGGCTTCACAACACAGCATAAAATAATGTGTAGAATGATGTTAAATGGCATGCGGAATTACGTTTTCCTCTTACTATACAGTTATGTGAATAGACTCCATTGAAATACAATCCGTTCGACTTACAGTTATTTATTCCTATCCAATAGTTATTTAATCCCATAAATTTCAAAAGAGAACAGAACTTAACATTTTAGATTTAGCCTATATAGTAATCAATATGCCATTCATTTACAGAATTCTTCATAATCTTAGGTTTTATTTTTTATCCTTTCCTTTGGATTTCACTGACTGCACAACTCTTGCAAAATAAGAATTTTAATATTTTGGTCAGAAAATTGCGACTTTTATTTATATCAATTAATTTATTTTTGGTAAAATCGATGCTTTAGACCAGGGATGGGGGACCTGCGGCCTTAAGTCTGCAAGTGGCCTTCTTGAGTTTCTTATGCGGCCTTACCAGTTATTTTTCCATTGAAATTCTTTTGTATATTATTTTTATATTATTTTTGCGTATAATTTGCATTGAAATATATAATTTTTGTAATATAATAATAATTATAGAACAATAACCCTTAAGATTCTGCTCGTATGGCATTCTGCCCAAATGCTGAAATTTAATGTGGCCTTTCAGTGCAAAAAGGTTCCCCACCCCTGCTTTAGGCTTTATTATGCTTTTTTGATGACAGATGCAAACTCAAAGAACCAAAAAAAGCTTCTTTATTTCAGATCTATTTGGATATGTTTTCATAAATAGTTAGTATCACAAATATTTCACCCCTAAATTAAACATTTTTGAAGATATTTTTGATATTATGCCTTTTTCTGTTAAGAGCAGAATTTCTGTGGAGAGAATATAGTTACTACTCCGCGATTTTCTTGCCCTTAATCCTTTATAATTTTTAAATAAAATTAAGGTTAATTAACCTATGAAGATTAATTTTTATGAAAGTTAAAACTGCTCATCGTTCTTCTTTATTTTGTTAGAAGGTAATGGGCACGTGAAAAAAAGTTTTAGGCAATAAAGGCTTTTAAAATTCTTGATTTAAAAATATTTCGTAAAATTTCAGGTTTTCTTTTCTTCTCTTATCTGAAAATATAAGAGCGTTTTTATATAAACGGGTAATTTTATCCGTTTTCTGCAAGTGTGTGAATATTTCATTATTTATTTGATCGCACTTCTTGACGAAATAAATTTTAAAAATAGAATGATGTTTCATGATAAATGATGATAAAATTTACCACGATTTTTTTACGTTCTATTCCAATTTTGTTTAGAATAAATGTAGCGTGCTATCTAAAGCATTATGATGAGAAATCATTCTTGTTTTAACGATAATATTGCAAAGTTAAAAAAACTTCTGTGAGTATCAAACTGCTCTTGAGAGCTACAGTGTGTTATGAAAATAAAAAGTGTTGTGATATTACTGTTTCCAAATTTCAACACTGTTGCTCAGTTTCCAATGCGGTATTTAAATTCTTATTCTGCTTAAATTTGACCTTCTTTCCCTACACGAATGTATTTTATGTTTATTAGTTTGATAATGTTCTTGTTACTCTTGCAAAAATATACATGCTTCTTAAAATATCAATGATAACGGAATCAATTCACACTACATCGCAGTTCAGAAGCGGTTCATGCATAGGCACTACGTAGTTGCTGCACCGCCAACTTTCTTCAATGCATAAACATATCATTAATTTCTTTAATTTTACACGCAATATCTAAATCCTTCAACAGTATTAAAGTAATCCTTTTCAGAGGGAAAGCAGGGAAAACACACTCCTTCGTTGAGAAAGAAAACTTAAAGCGTACTTCTGTTTTACTCAGTACCGATTTCTACTGCTGCGCGTGCAAACAAAGCGCATACGTTCCTCTCCATAGTTTGTGATAGGAAGAAGTAATTGTACGGAATACGGCACCTTCTTTTCCCCTATAGACGTCGGACGCGGGATTTTAAATTTTTTTCGGTTGCATAAATTTTTGAAGATTCTGAAATTTGAATATAAATAAAAAAATGTGGGATAATTATTGAAAAATAAAAGTAAAATAAAATATTATATTTTTTTCATAAATAAATTGAAAAAATTCCTACATGTGTATTTATTTAACTTGAAATTTTCATGATGTTTTATTGTTCAACAGCAGTTGCGTATATTTTTATAAACGAGAGTAAAGACTGCAGATAAAAAACAATGCAACAACTTTTTTTGAAGTTTAATTTTTAATTAAAGTTAATAAAAAATAGAAATTTCTTTATTACAATTTCTTTGTAAGAAAAATCAAGTCAAAAATCTATTTACTTTTCTTCATTGACTATTAATTAAATAATTCAAAATTAATTCGAAAAGGCAATTGTTGTTAAATATATATGACTTGCTGTTGAAATATGGGTTATACTGAAAAGCATCAGTGCGCAGTTTCGAGCAGACTATAACAAATGCCAGATTAAGCCCTGTAGAGGTATATAGGCACTACAAACCTCAGGGCCCTCTTTCCCTATCCCAAACCAGATATCCTTTATGTATTTTAACTTAATACCTATAAAAGCAGTTTTTAACTAACAAATATTAAGACAAACTGAGAAAACAAAATATTTAATTGCGGGTCGCGTTCGGGAAAGTTGGTTTCAGTATCTCGTAAATTAAAAAAAAAAAAGTAAATTTTAAATCAAAAATAATTTTTTAACAAAAATGTGAAAACAGGAAAAATTTTTTTTCACATTCTTCAATCGCTAACACAAAATGTGCCAGGATTTTTGGGTCAGACAGCCAATTGCAAAACAAACTGGATCTTACTGATCTGTAAGAAAGATTAAAAACCTAAAAAAAGACCTGAAAATAATGTTCTGAAATTTAAGTGATACTTGATTTTAATTTGAAGATATTCCAGTGATTGTTCTTGTAAATTAAATGAGAGCACTAAATTAAATTGCCTTGGAAATATTGTAGAAAATAAAATGACGAAGCTTCAGATGTACACAAGGTTGCGAGGCCCCTGGGTAGTTGCCTATTTGATAATCCCGCCTTGACAACAGCACCCAACAACTACAATGCACTAGCCGCAACTGCCCAGTCACATAACAAGGGTATCTGGTCACATTTCTTTCCTCTGAGAAGATGAGCAATATATATTTCTAAATAAAATTAATGTGGCACTCTCAACGTATGTCCTGTGAGAGTGAATTAAGGAGTGAAAACTTAAGAGCTTCAAAATAAAATTCTTAAGTTATATTTGACAGAACAAATTATGCAGGGTTAGGAATCTGTTTTCTCCCTTATTATTTCATTCGCTCTTCTTTTACAAAATTATTGAATTCATCTGAATTACAGAAGCAAAAATTGCCGATGGTGGAAAGGTATTATTGCTAAAATGTGGGAACGGTAAAAAAAAAAAGAAAGATGACCTAATATAACTTTTTTTTTCTGAAACTTCCCAGGGCCGTGGATGAACCCGAAATAGTGAGGCACCTTTTCTCGGCCTCTCGCAACAGGTTTCGGGTAATAAGTTCAAGGTGATGCTCCCACTACTCTTTCCTCTCCTCTCAATTATACTTATTAAACTGGCCAGCCTCAGTTTGGCCTCACTCCAACAAAAATATGTTTCTGAAAATTCTTTATTCACCATATTTGAGAAGGCAGACAGAAAACTTTACTATTTAAGCTTTATACAATAACATTAAAAATCTAAGCCACAGAGATAATCGTTGTTTAAACTTTATGCAATATCATTGAAAATCTAAGTCACAAATTTAAGTCACCCTCTAATCACATTAATCGCATACTAAGTCACCCTCTAACCGAAAATATGATATACAGAGTCTCCTAGGCACAGTTACCAACGAATTAAGTGTGTTCTCAGAAAGCCCTAGACAAGACGTAATTCCTCTTCAATTGAAATTATTTTATATTTTAAATTATGTTTATGCATATCATCAGTAAACTTACTCTACTTAACAAATATTACAATAACTTGCAAATATATACCATGAATTTGGACAAAAATAAATTCGAATCGTGTACCATAAATTCGGACAAAATTTATTACGAAACTTGTATCATAAATTCCTACAAAATTAATTACGAAACTTGTTTCATAAACTCAGAGAAAAATTATCTTGAAATATATATCGAAGTACATATATGAGTTTCGAAATGCATTTTTCTGACAGGTGGAGTATCGGGGGTAGCCAATAAAATGAAACTAATGTGTTTTTATAATTAATACGTTTGAATAGTTTTATCTTTTATAATTTATTTGAAAAATATAAAAGTATATTAAAGTCATCACAAAATTCGACGTCGAGAGTTTGATGAACTTCAACGTTAAAACCTCCCTGAATTGGGAAAAAAATTTTTTTGGAATTTTGCTTGTGTGTGATCACGTCTACTCAAAAATACAATGATATAAGTGGATGAAATTTGGCGTGCCACTCTTACTCGAAGGCTATCATAGCAAGTAAATGCACTTTTGAATAATTTATTTTTCATTTGTGCTTCCTTTTTTTTACTTTCCCGTTTACGAAGTACACGTAGAGAAAAAGATTGTAATTGTCCGAAAATATGATCCTTGAGACCTTGTTGAATGTCGACGTTTTAACCTCCTTGAGTCTGAAATTCCCATTTTTGGAATTATGTCCGTATGTGTATTTGTGTCAGATATCCCCTAAACTGTTCAATAATCGAAATGATTACAGACATAAAGGTATAGCGAAGCGTTCTGTCTTTGTCTGGGAGCATGTAATCACGATCACTTATAAGCGCAACGAGCTAGAGGGATGAAATTTAGAATGCGTTTTTGCACCGAAATTGTAGATATGCATGGAATATTCGACTTAATACGTCAAAGGGAAAAGTACGTTCCCTACTTAATGTTCTGTGAAGATACACACAGAAACATAAATTTTATTCACAAGTTTATTTTAACATGCGCTTTGCCATTATCGTTGAATAATAATATTTCATGTATATTTAACCTCTATTAGCGATAATTTTCATCCTTATGTGTCTCGTGCAGGTATAAATCTATTCTATGATATGTTCATCCTATGATATGTTCTATTATCATAGGATATGTTCTATTATCATAGGATATGTTATCCACAGCCAAGCTGCTATATTAATTGTTGAAAACTCCATATACTTGGATTGCCTTTTTCAATACTTTTAATAACAGAGTTTTTTTACTTGTTAACATATAAATGCTTATACATAATTTTTTGTTCATGGTATCTATAGTATTTTCAATTCTTTAGATTTTGTTTTAAATTTGGTTGTATTGTTCAAATAATGACTTTTTAGTTTAGGATTTGCTTCGTGATATGTCTTGTTTACTTTGTTTCTGTATGATCATATATAAGAAGTTATATATATTTCTGTGATGCTTAGTTCTTCATAATTTTAATTCAATTTTACAAACATTACGCCTGATGTAAATTTTTGTATCAGAACTTCGTTAAAATACAAGCTTCAAAAAAATACAAGCATTTTAGATCACGTAAAATTGAAAAAAAAAAATGTTTATCCTGAACTATTCAGTTAAACATTTTCGCATTCCAAAATCCTTTTTCCATGCTCTGTTTAAAACACGAATACCTCAAAGTATTATTTCAAACACTTTTAAAGCAAAAAATTCACTTCCCGTAAAAATCGTTTTCGGGAGACGATTTTTAAGGGAAGGAAAGGATTAGATGCTTCTACGATGTGTGAAACTAAATCTTCAGAAAGGGATTAGTGGGATTTGTCTCTGTCTATCGCGTAGTCGCTGAACCTTCAAGTATCGCAAAGGTGATTTTGGAACAAAAATATTTCGAATCTTCGAATGTCGCCAGGCGAGTTCAAGGCCAAACGATCCAGCGGAACTTCAAGGGGAAGGTAGAAGATCTAGGTCAGTATGATTAGAACAACCAGACGGAACCTCAACCGGATTGGAAGAACTCGGGATGGCAGGGGGCTTCTCTTAGGTGAGAATTATCGTTTTCAGGCACGGCTTGATTTCGACCAAGTGGAGCGAATCAGGGTCGAGCAAGCGATAAAGTTGAAATGGCGTGTTAAATCAATTATTGTCAGTTCTGCCATTTAAAGATGAGAGCATAGCGGAAAAGAATTTGCAAGCTTTCATGAAACTGTACAAACGCTATTAGTTACAGAGATGTGTGAAATGAAATATTATCGGGAACGCTTCATTTGAAACACTCGCTATCATGATTGCTTGCAAATTTTCTTCAGAAGTTGTTGCGATCTTTATCACTATCTGACAACAATCCGTACTTCATAATCTTTTAACTTTCGCAATTATATTAATTTGTAATGAATAAAGAATTTTTCCTTCTATAATTTCCCAAATGCCATCTGTAATTGAGGAAAAAATGCGTTGAAATAAATATTTGTATAGACCAGATACTTCGTGATACCAAGTACCTTTTGTACCACATACTTTGCCTTCTTCCGGCTTTATCATTCAGATATCTGCGCATGCGGGGAAAAGGGAGACCCTCTCCACTACGCAACTTCTTGCCACATGACGTTATCTTATCATTTTACAAAATCAGGTGCAGAAAATACACAACTTTGGTGGAAAAGCGCACTTTCAAATAAACTATCAAGAAAAAATATGGCCAAACTCGTATCTTTCCTGACTGAAAATGGGAACCTCAAAAAACAGCCGCCGGACACAACCAGTTCATCCAGATTTCTCTCCTTCACCAAGACCTCTCAGACTTATGGACTAAGACCCTCTAGAGGTTCAATACCTAGGACGTTAATCAGTCCTCCTACAAGTATACAGATGCAGCGAACTTTTGGGACCTTCCTTAAAATTTTTTTCTGCTTCGCGAGTCTTTTTTTTCATAGGTAAACACACATTTTTCATCGTTTTTAGAACTTTCACATGTTTTTCGTCGATGTTAAAACACTGTATGTAACCCCCTTTTTTTTGTTCAATAAAGTTTCTACGCGCACACTTATCCAAACTGCAAACTGGAGATTTTTATCTCTGGAGTTAGGAGTGTGTCGTAGTGTAAAGTAAAGTACAGAATACTTGCAATTTTTCAGGGATCTTTGAAGCAAACACAACAGTTTAGACAATAACAACGTCTTTTAGTAAACATAAAAGTTCTTTAGAGGTATCCGCTAATGAAATCAGAGATGCATCAGACGGATTATTGTGTTATTAAATTTCTACATACTACCTAAATATTAACATGATAATGTTTATAGGCTGGAAACTATCTGTTGATAGTATGATGCGTCATGCGGCGTGCATTATCCAAAGATCTTCAGAAAGCTCTACAGGACAGACCGTTGAACCTACAGTAACCAAACATGGCATCTAATTAGACAGAACCAGATTTCCCATAGGGCCAACAAGGCCATGGTGTAGGGCCCAAGAATCTGAGGTTGCAATTATAAAAAAACACGTATATTACGTTACGTACGTTAGTATATTTTACAAGTTTCAGTACTTTTTGGAAAGACCATACAAAACACTATTTTTAAGCACATCCATACAAATTAAATAAACTGGCGGCACATTTACGTTGCCTATCTCTATAGTTGCAGTTAATGCAACAGGTGGGAGCGCGACGAATTAAGTGCTTTGGCCTAGGGCATAGAAATGTATAAATCCGGCCCTGCAATTATTTCTTGGGTGGTAGGAGCTCACTGAAAAAGAGATTAAGATTAATATTTTGAATTAAAAATTCATCAAAAGTTTAAAATTTTTTCTTCAGTAACTTCGAATCATGCTATCGAATAAAAAATAATTTTACACCACATTAAAATTCCAAAAATTAGCTTTTCAGTTAAACAAATTTTAGTTCCGCAGAATTTTTTTGCCTAATTTTAAATACTAAAAATATTTTTTAGTATATTTTACAATAATACTTTTTATTGTTGTAGTTACTCCATTTATTAACATACGCGTTAATATGATAGTAAATAACTTTTTTGAGCGCATGTTTCATTGATATAACGAAGAGTAAATTTTTAAAAATAATATAAAGACAGACAAAGCAAGCCTAAAACATTATCATGCTACTATCTTTCGGATTAGGGTTTAAAAATCCTTAATTTTTTTTATGAAGAATATTTGATACTATTATATAAAATAATCTGAATCATGGCGAATAACTCAGATTTTGCCCCACGAGGATATGTCTCTTTATGATGTGTTGTTCGTAAAGTACTTATAACTCAAAATTTTAACAAAAATAGTTACGCAAGTTCCGTAATCGCCCGCTGTGTCACTAAAGATCTTTTCTTGTTTCCACACTTAAATTTCCACCCAAGTATCAAACACCAAAACCGCAAAGAAATGCTAAAATAAATGCAAAGCTCATGTCTCCACACGAAGAACATGTCCAATCTTAATATTTTAGCTTCTTGTAGATATCGAAAATAATCAGATTTAACCTAACGAAGTTTTAAAGATATGGTTTTTTATTTGTTGTGTTAGCGTGCAACTGTGCTTTGAACAATTTTTTGGTATATTTTTATAATGTAACATATTTTTAGTATGATGCTTAACATCTAGGATTCAATTTCGTGTTTAATAAGGGCAGTTCTTTATCGCTCTTATCCCTTTTTTCTTTAACTTTAATTGGGTGTCAGTTTACATTGCATGTTTTGGTGAAACATAACTCTACCTGGCTCATTAGACAAGGTCGGTGCAAGAGACCGTGGTGCATGCAAAATTCAAGCGCCCCTTACTAATTCGTACTGACATATCTGTACCTCAGAGGTAACCTTACCAGAGTTACGCCCGTCCCACCTTGGCACTCGGGAGCATTGAATGACAGCCCCTGCAAGTACTGAGGCCGGATCCCTAATAGCCATTACCGGCTACGGCCAGACACCTCCCGCAAGAGGTGCGTGCTATCACTGGAGAGGGTAACTCGACCCACATCATTATTATACAACCGGAAGAAGAGAGAACCCGCTTACTTATTCTGCGGCTTCTCATCTTCGAACTTGTGGAGCAACCCCCCCCCCGGGGGAAGGTACCTCAGAGGTAAACGATCGTAAATCCAATTTTGATCTTTTACTTTTATTTGAATTATCCCGACCGCATTTTGGGATAGGTAAAGTGTCTCAGCTGTAGGTAAAAAAATAAATAAATAAATAAATAAAAAAAAAACGCACTCAAAAAATAAAATACATCAAGAGATACATTACATTCTGGAACTTGTTTTGGTTCTCCTGTGAAATGTTAAAACTGTTACTTATGATAATTTACCTCTAACGAACAGATATGCACATGCCTTGCCAAGCATAAAAGAAACACATATAAGCAGATTTTGATATAAAAAATTACTCATTTTTAAATTGACAATACAGTATTTGGATTGCTTAAAAAATGAAAATTCAATAATATTCTTTGATACGTGTTTTAAACATCTGCAATTCGCCAGTAAACTGACGTTCTATATGTAGTTTAAATTTAAGACACATAGTGATTTAATATAGGGCAGAGTAACCGAATTTGGATCACCTGGAGATTTTTTATGTACTTTGATTAAGAATGAATTTTAATGAAAAATCATGAGTAGAATTTTTCTGTAGTTTATTTATCTTCAGCACAATATAATTGATTATTTTATGAAATTCATTTTAAAGTAGGAAAAAAATAGCTTTAAAAAATTGTGTCATCCGTCCAATTCAGGAAACCGGTTTCCTATGTTGGACCACTGCTTAACCAGATTGGACCACCAATTTTTTTTAAGCACAATTAAAGCAGATATATTTTATTATTCTCAATTTCCCACAATGCATGAACCTAAGTATGGCATTTTATGCACTGTATCGCTTCTTCTTTTTCCTTTGTTTCCTCACAACTGATACATATCCTTAGTTTTTGTTTGTCCAACATTTGATGGTTTTATTGTCCTTTTATTTTTTATATATTCATTATTATTATTTTTATCACATATTTTTATTTTTTTGCTTTGGCTTGCTATGAGGACTACTAGAGGTAATTACTGCTTCCTGAGTTATTCCTGTAGATCAAGATACTAATCACATTGATTTAAATTGTCCAATTTAGGCAATTGCTTGCGGTCCTATCTTGGGAATCTTTAGACAACCGCAAAAAAAAAATTCCCTTAAAATTACCGTTAAGCTCTTTTAATAAAATTAAATAAATTGTAGCCAAACAATTACCTATCTGAAGATATAATAACATATTTTGTAACTTACTTTAAAACAGTGTAAGGGCGCTTTGTCTTTTGCTGAAATAATTAATTGATGATATATAAATCTAAACAGTTGTTCTCTAACTTGCGGCACGAAGCACTTTCTCTTAAAAATTATTCCATACACTGCATTCATAACATATTCATACTTCAAGGCGCAAATATTTAGTAGAACTGAAGTTATGATACCGGTCCGAATTCGGCGTCTCTCCTGTATTTTTGTAACATTTTCCATCTCTCTGCCTTCGCCATTGTTTGCTAGACAGTTATGGAGCGTCTTCCGACGTCTCTTCCACTTCATGTCCGCCACTCTCTTTAAATAACCGAATGATTACAGTCGCAGGGGCATGAAGTGGTGTTTTGTTCTGTTCTCTATAATAAGGAATGAACTAGCTCATTATTATTGGCGTGGGAAATAAATAAATATGTATAATGTTATTCCTTTAAGTGAAGTGTAGAGGAGTCGAAGAAGATTGCAGTCGTTAAAGTCCAAAACAATTTATTGCATTTCGAAAATAGCAAAATTAAATTACTTATAGAGTACTCAATAGTAAATTAAACTTTCAAAAGATTATGGGAACATTAAATCCATGGCCAGGAGTAAAGAATTACGACTACAACGGCATGAGTTGCTTAGTGCGTTACATGATTACAAAAGAGGAAGTTACTCAGACGCGGCGAGTTTTTATAACACCGAGAAGGGAAGAGTACCGAAGTTGAGGCTTGCGAGTCTAGTTAAAGCAGGAGTGCTTTTATAATAGGATTCAAGTAGAAGTGATTCGTTTGTAATTAAAAATTAACTGTCGTTAAAAATGATTTATTTTTAAAGATGGAAAAATTTCTAAGTAATTATATATATATATATATATATATATATATATATATATATATATATAGCTAGCCGGTGGACTTGAGTTGCCTGGTGAAACCAGGCTTGTCTCGGGCCCTTACATTCAGTAAACCATATTTAAAATGCCTTTCTGTGCTCACGATTTTTCATAATTGACGCAAACGAATATAATCCGCAGGGAGTCCTGAAGAAAATGGCCGGAAATTACTGTAAAAAGTATTTCAAGTTTCAGTAAATAAATAAATGAAAATACTAATAGAAGCCCTTTATAGTCGAAAAATATTATTTTGAAGGTAAAATAAAAAATATTGACCAATAAACAATTAGTTCCGTTACTTTCTCATTTTAAAAGAAGAGGTATCTTTAACTGCGATGAAAACAGAATCTAAAGAGGAAAAGTTTGGGATAGATTTTAGAATCACTATCAGTATAGCTTTGATGATAACACCAGATCGGCTAACATCATTTAAACTTAATAATCGGTAAATTAATAATTTCATTTTACTTTAGCACTCTAGAATGAAATTTGCTTTCCATTCAAGTACTTTGAAAGCAGTAACTGAGCTGAAAGTGTACGATAATTGCAACTCCCCGAAGCAAATTATGAATTCGTATGTGCTATGTGATTAAAGTTAGGTAATTGTTTTGGCGAAGTTCAATTTTCTCATTAATTCCGAAAATGGTTCTAATTAACTGCCAAATTAGAATGGGTAAACTTCATAAACCCCCTAATAAAATCCAGTAAACCTAGGAATAAAACCTCCGTTGCTCAGTAAATAATTGATAATTAGCGTAAGAAATACAATTAATTTTTAAAAATTTTACTTAAATAAAAAATATCGGAAAATGTTATTTGTTTATTTAAAAATTTTATTCTTATTTATAAAATTTGACGATGACAATAAACGAGCAAAAACTTTTAAAAAATAATTTTCATAACGTCCATTCCAGAGGGAATCCATTATCCCCTGGAAGTTCTCACATAGTAGGAGAGAGTGGGGTAAAAAGGGATACCTAAGGTTTGAAAGCCGGTTGGAGCTAAACTATTCGGCATAAAGCTTGTCAAATTTTACTAAAATATTCTTTATGTATCAGAGTTTAATATATCTTCCAGGAACTTGTTCCCTTTTGAACTAAAAATGGTGTGTGGTTTCTGATGAGTGAGCCATTTTAGTTCATTTTCATTTTGAATAATTTCTTAACAAATTGTTCTAAGTATTGGTAAACTTTTGGTTTTTCTATAGTTCTTGTTGTATTTTAAAAAAATTTCTGTTGAAGCAATTACTTTTTGCTGCTGCGTTTGCACGCAAAAACGTCTGTTGTTTTCATTATTTTTCATTTTATCATTGTTTTCTTTTAATTTATTTTCTTTTAATTTAAATTTCTATTATTTGTTTTTGTATTTCGTTAGATTTGGCTGCATATGTGCCTTTCTATTTAATGCAAAATATGTTATTGTTTTTTATTTTAATTAAAATTTAATTAATTAATTTTGCTAAACTTTAAGAATTATAACTATTCTTCCAGGAAAAGTCACAGTTTCATTACTTTTTTTACTAATGATTTTTTTTGTAAAAAAAAGGCAAAGTATCCCGTTTTACTCCACTAGTGGGGTGAAACGGGATGCACATATTAACTCTATGGGAAATTAGGGAAAACTAGGTTTTCAGTGGAAAAGTAGCATATTTTTTTATTTTATGTGACAATTTAAGAATAAAACAATTTTCTAAGATTTCACAATAGATATAATAGTTGACAATTTAAGAAAAAAGACGATTTTTTAAAAAAATTAACAATATTTACAATAGTTGACAATTTAAGAAAAAAAGACGATTTTTTAAAAAAATTAACAATATTTACAATAGTTGACAATTTAAGAATAATGACAATTAGTTTAAGAAAAGTAATAAGTAAGTAAGAATAGTAATAATTCACATAACGTAGTTGTCTTTATTCTCAACTCCACTGCAGATTTAGTGGACCCATTTAGGGTTTATACAAGACGGCTTTGCAGTATTGGTTCTTCAAATCTTCTCTTTTTGATTGCTTTGTTTTGAGATTTTCTTTTCCTGTTTTTTGAGTCGCCACAAAACAATTTTCTCTTCTTTAATAGCATTTTTTTTTTTCATTTTCTCTTTCCTTTTCTTCTAACTGTTGGAAATGCTTTCCATCAGATCATTTGACACAAAGGTCAAATAGGAATGGCCCTCGCAAACTACCAACTATATCACAACCTAAGAAAATGCTCTTCGGGCGGGTATCCGTAGCTTCCCCTCGTATCCCGTTTTACCCCGAGTGCAGAGGTCATAAGAAATAAAATAGAACAGTGCAATTATTGGAGTAAATCCTTATTCTTTGATAGGGTATAAATATTTAGTAAACGTATAATAAGGTGGACTAAAAATGGTTTTTAAAAGTGGAATGATTTTAAGTAAGGATAGTTTAAAATCATACGAACATTGGACTGGTGACGTCATAAAACAAATAAACTTTCACCTAAATGAATTTAACAACAACAAAATGGAAACTATTACCATTCTTTTTTTCTTCCCTAGCGGAGAAAAATTCAGTCCACTAGAAAGAAGAATTAATAACGCCAAAATCAAAGTTCCCGTTTTACCCCACTATGCCGTTTTATCTCACTCTCCCCTACGTACACACAGTGTGGCCCGTTTTAGGTTTAATTTCCCCTAGCACAATGAAGATAATAGTGTGTAATTTAAACCTCTTCCCTTTTCCAGATTAGATCTAAAATTTGATATAAATTTACAATATTCGAGTCAAAACAACTGATCAGATTTTTTCTTCTGTACCTTGTTGCGTTTTCGAGTTACGGCGTTCTTATATCCACGAATAGACAGACCGATATACGCTGAATATCTTTGAAGGATTTGGTTTAAAATTTGATATACAACTACGATTCTGGTAATAAAAATATATGCTAAATTTTGTTTATCTAACTTTTTGCGTTTTTGAGGTCAATTCGACGTATTTCAAATTCGACGTAATTATATTTTTACGACGTATTTATGCTATAAGACGTGTTTCATAAACGATGAAAATTTGATAAAAAAAATCTGCAATTTTGATGCAAAGACTACGTGGCAAATTTTCTCCTACTTGTTTGTTGCGTTTTTGGTTTATCGTTGAAATTGATTGATTGTTGAAATTGAAATTCTAAGTTATATGTAATGAAATTAATAATAAAAGTTTATCTTTTATTTATTCTACCACAATTCATCATAAGAATCAGGTTTTAATACAGGAAAGAGTTTTAATATAGGAAATTGTAATAAACAAAAAATTCAACAACCCAAATAAGGTCCATAACTTCTGTTCATAGTTATGAATAAGCAGAAATGTTTTGATTTGAAAAATGGTATTTTGTTTAATGTGTTTTTAAACGGAAGTGTGCTTTAAAGCACAATTGTGTATATTTATTTAATTTGTTTTGCTGTTGTAAATCTTCTTCAATTCTATGCAATTTATATCGCTTTTATTAAGGAATTCTTTTTCCCCTATTCCATCCATTTTATTCTGTGGAAAAACAATATTTCCAAATTTAATTTTTCAAAAGAAGTTACATTTTTAATAATCAGCTTTTTATTTTCATTGTTAATACAGACCAACAATCAGACAACAGAAGTGCAGAAAAGAATAGGCAGAACTTAAGCAGAGAGAAAAAATAAGAAAAGAAGGAAGGTGATGGTTTGATGTTAAATCTAAATAAAATTAATTCATTAATTCAAATTAATTTAATTTAAATTAATTAATTAAATTAAATTAATTTAAATTTTGAAAAAGGATTAGGTTTTTGAAAAATCGTTTGTATTCTTTGAAACACTTATTTTATTTTTTTAATTGATTTCTGGCTTTAATATATTATTTTTTTTTAAATTACTTGTATTCTTTGAAGCTGTTATTGAAAAGTTGTTCTTATTTTTATATTCTATTCCTACGAAGTATTTTTGAGGAAAGATATTCCCTCAACAGTGTTTAAATAAACAGCTATTCCACAATCCGTATAAAAGGTTTTTGAGAGTAAAAATCCACATAATTATTTCCGATTTTTTTTTAATTTATAAATAAAATAGATAATAAAAATGAATCTGAGCCATTTATAAAATATTTCAATGCATGATATTCACCAAATTACTTCAAAAACGCTTTTATGCACTCTGATTCATATAGTATATATTTAAAATAATTTGGTAAGAAAACCTTCACCGAGGCCGCCAGCCTCAACCACTCGACCGATTTTGACACTTTTTTTCATTTGAAAGGTTATGACGTCTAGATATGTCATCAAGGGTCTTCTGTCCCCCACTACCCCCATTTTCGAACGAAATAGAAAAAAAACTTCTCCACCATACATTCTCTGAAGGTTTTTTCGATTTCGTTCAAAAATGGGGGTTGCTGAGGCAAGACGATCTTTGATGACATATATAGATGTCATAAGCTTTCATATTAAATAAAAATTGTCAAAATCGGTCAGGCGGTTGGGTCAGGCGAACTGTTTGAAGGTTTCTCCCCATACACATTGTACAGTGGAGAAGTGTTTTTTCGATTTCGTTCGAAAATTTGAGATGGGGAGGGGCAGGCATGACTTATGCTTTAGCTTATGACTTAGGCCTTTATGACTTATGTTTTTATTATTGCACTAACAATAAAATTTTATTAATAATTTGGCGATAAAATCAAAAGTCATAAAAATACGAGGTGCTGACAGAAATTCTCTTAGTAAATTGGAATTTTAATCACATTCTTAACGCAATCTTCGAATACTAATAGTCTAACTGCAATTTAAATTATGCATTTTTTATCAGTATGCATAGGTATTCAGAATATTAAATCTTTATGAAATTGAATTAAAATATTCTAAGATTCAACTTTAAAAAGCAGCTATTGATGGAAAAACCTCCTCATCATTTTGTGTCTCTTTGAAGTCAAAGGAAATTGCCGATATCTTTCTAAATCTTAATGGTATTGAATTGGAATTTTTATATAATTTGCCCTATATAGCTGGTCTCTAAATTATAAAAGAAAATTTATGCTATATTTCGCATAACCGCAGTAAAACATTATTTACTACAAATACTCATATCTCCTCGAATATTAAAAATATTTATTGCAAATTTTAATATAATAATTCGCTGATATATTGTCATGCACTCTGTAAGTTTTGAAAAATTTAGCTGAAAACTCTGCATGTTATAAGCAAAAAACATGCGAAAATATTTGGCAGTTTTTAAGAAATCCTTTATATCTTCCCGAATATACCCTACTGGCCAAAAGTATTGGAAGATTGGTAAAATGCGAAACATTTGGAGTTAATTTGAAGATAGTAGTTCACAATCAGTTGTGGAGAATCGTGGGCCGTTCAACCGAGGGCACTCACATTTTACAGTGATGATTTTGTCATGAGGACTTTTGGGGGACCGTCCACAAGGCGAAAATGATTTGAGCTCACACCGTTTCACAGGAAGCTGATAATGTTTTAAAACAAATATCGTTATAAGTTTGAATCGTTGCTTCTTATGCGCATTGCTTACGTGCATTTTCATAAAAATATCATGAATATTCGGGAAGATATAAAGGTTTATTTAAAACATCTCAAATTTTTTGCATGTTTTTTGCTTATAAAATGCAGTTTTACGCCAGATTTCGCAGAACTTAGAAAATACTCTACAATATGTTAGAAAAACATTTTATTAAAATTTGTAGTAAATAGCTTGAATATTTGAGGAAATATGAGTATTTGTAGTAATTGCCTTTTAACTGCTTATGCGCGAAACATAGCGTAAATTTTCTTATATAACGTCGAAGCCCGATATCTAAGGCAACTTATGTAAAAATTCTAGTTGAATACCATTAAGATTTAGAAAGTTGTGGGCATTGAAACTAGAAGAATTTCTGTTATTCTCTAAGAGAAACAAAATGATGAAGGGTTTTCTACAAATCAATATTTTTTAAACTTGAATCTTCGAACAACACTATTTAATTTTATGAAATTTGATTATCCTGAATACCCATCCGAACTTATAAATTAAATACATAATTAAAATTTCAATTCAACGATTAATACTCGACGATTAACACAGTAGAGATAAGTTAGCGCCTCTCAGTTTTAATCGAAACAAGTGAAAATTAGCGAATAATTGATAAATTCATTTTTGAAAATATATTTAAAATCTTGCACAGTACACTCTGAATAATTCGGCAGATATCATACCAGAGGATTGCCAGATTAAAGAAATCACCGGATAAGTGGGAGATAATTAAAAATACGTATTTTAATATAAAAATTTATGTTTATTACACAAAATTATACAGAAAATACTAAAAATTATATATATTTCAAAATATCTGCAACAGCCTACTATTTACGTCGTGCCATGGTCACTGACATCCGCATGCAATGACTTCTTTTCCTTTTAACCCTTCTTCCTATATGAAATTCTTGATTTTAAAAGGGGACTTCTGCATTCTTAGCGTAAATTATACTTTTATTTTCATTTTTGATTTGATGAAGGCGAATGCATCTTTGGTATAAAAAACGGGACTTCTGCTATTCACAGCCACGTTGTGGGAAAGTATTATAACGTCAAGACCGATGGCCGCGGCTTATGGCTGAGCAAGATGAAGGCAAATGTGCACAAATTGTTGTCTTTCAGAAATTTATTTACAGCTAAGAAAAATTACAGTATTCTTTAATCTTGACTAACATAGCTATATACACAAGGAATCATATGAAGAACACTCGAGGGGAGGAAATGCGCTCTGGTCGAGAAATTAAAGATAAATGTTCGTCCGTAACAGTACCGGGTTTGAGACAGTTAAGAGTGAACTTGCTTCAGGTATCTCCTCAATAATTCTTGAAAATAACTAATGCTACGTTCTTGTGGAAAGTTCAGTACGGTTTCCGAAGTTCAAGTAAATTTCCGCAAGATCAGGCCCGAAGTCCGGGCCTGTTCGCAAAACTCAAAATTCGCAATCTCACTTGGGAGAAATGCAAGTCGGGATCCCAAAAGACTCCTCACGAGACCACTCTGGTTCCTGTCTTTAGAGAAGCAAAAAACGATCTCCCCTCTCAAAACCCAAGTCCACCTTTTATCAATCGCTCGTCGTCTCCTCATCAGGCAAGTGGTATTTCATTTCACAAATCTTCAGAAGGTCGCCGGCCACCATTCATCCTGACTATTTCATCTTTCACAAAGGCCGGTTTCGAGAACCTACTCAATCAAAATCCTAAGAATACTGCACTGTCCCCTCCCAGACATGTTGGCGACTCTGTCAATCAACGCCTGTGTTAGGCAACACCTGCAGAGGGGATGGTCTCCGTGACCAAGTGAGGCATTGTCTTTTCCCCGAGATGTTGACTCCTGTCGAAGAGTGTTGCGTCAGATACCACCTGCAATCCTAGAATGGTCATTGTTACTAGGCGATTTCGCCGAAGTATCAAAGTTTCTACGTGATTTTAGAAGAAGACTACTTCGCAGAAGATCGCTTTTAACATCAATATAGAAATTCTCTGCTAGTCAGAAGTCCCCTTTTAAAATCAAGCGATTCATCTCTGCTGAAAACGTCTCCGGACTATAATGGGATAATGTTCCAGATTACCGAGAGTCTACTGTATTGTCTGTATTACACAGCTGTAATGAATTTCAGTACTCTGGTAAGTACATCAAGAATTGACTGAAATATCAATTATTATATTCCATCTTTAAGAAGATGAAACAAGAGGAAACGTAAAATGGACACTTTTACCAGCCGTTTCTTTCGTTTTTGTTATTACTTCTTTTCTACACGAATTGTTTTCTCTTATTCTGAGATGCATGCCACCAAGATTTGACGCAGTTACTATGACTGACTCCTGTAGCTACAGTATCCTGAACAGTCATGATTTAATTCTAACTACCATGCATATAGTTCGAAACCCTGTCTGAAGCATTTTCCTCTCCCTTATATACTCAAGGAAAACATATTTTGCTGTAAAAATATTATGAATCTTGTTACGAAGTCAAGTATTTTCTGCTCTCAAACTTTTAACTCTTTCGCCATTAGACTCTCTGTACTTAATAATTTAAAAGTAGATACTAAGAATATGTTCTTCAAAATCTTATTTGCTCTAATCCTTCCCAACACCATCCCTTAAAAACGGTTTACTAATTTTAATAATCTTCCACCATATTCTTTCGAACCAAACATATTTTAATCTCATTGCTGGATTGAGTTTGAGACGTCATTTGCTGGAGCTATTTGCTGCCATGACAACGGGGAAGACATGTCGTAGCTATCGGAAGATTCAGTTTGCGTCTTATAAAATAAAATATTCTCATCCAAAATATCGACGAGAGCATAAAATTTGAGGCAGTGTTAATATGCACTGATAATGCGAAGTGCTGTTATCCCAAATAGGATTTTACCTCTATAATTAATTTTTTTATTAATTAAACACTTTACTTGACTTGCTTCGAGTGTATAAAGATGGAATTTTCGAATCGATTTTGCACTCAATTCCTGATATGCTAGAGTGTTGAAATTTTACAACCTTCTGTGTTCTTAATGGCATCGCATTATTTTAATATTTTCAGAACTTATTTATCAGTTAATTATCAAGTAAATTAAATTTTTAATCCATACCAGGGACCCGACCTGATGGCAAGTTTTCGAAACAATTAATTTCGAGATTCGAGAATAGAAAATAACTAAAATGAAAAAAAAAACATTCTGCTGTTTGGTACACTGATAAAAGTGTGTTTCTATAAACTGTTTATAATTAATTTTATTTTTTAATCGCATCGCGTAAATGCGATGAAATGACAATAAATAAAAAGGAAGAGCGAGAAAATATTTATAAAAATTAATTTTGAATTTGTTAATTAAAATTTCTTTACTAAAAACTCTCCTCTTCTTCAAGTTAAACAATGTAATAAGAAATTATTTTAATTATTAATTTAATTTTTCTAAATTAATTCTAAAAAGGTAAGGTGTGTTAATATGATTATCTACACAGTGATGGATTAAAAACATTTCAGAAAGAAATAATAGATGAAAAAATTTATTTCACAAGGAATTTGAATTGTATTTTTAATACTCCAACACATATTTTCTGTCAATCAAAATAAATTTTGATGTATTCCGAAAAATCTACGTATGTGAAAAGAAAATCAAAATTTGAGTTTTTTGTACATTACGCGTCGTAGTTCCGTTGAAAAGATATTTGAAGGTGCAGTTCATTAAATCGTAATGTTGAAGTTTTGCAGCAAAAGAATAGTTTATTGTCTCTGACTATTTGGAGACGAATAGATTATTTTCAAACGTTAACTGTTTAGAACTAATGAGATAAATATTATTATCGAAAGAGATAAAAATAAAACAGCCGGACTGTGCCTCGACTTTCTCATACGCTACCACAATATGGCGCGGTTTGTATTAAGCTTCGTAGCATATGAAAAAAATCGTGTATGCATTTTGTACTTATTCCCTTTGAGCGATTGCTTCCAAAATTTGATGCATATCTACAATTTTGGTATCAAGACAATGTACCAAATATCATTCACATAGCTTGTTGCGTTTAGATATACTCGAATAGACAGACCAATGCGCAGACAATCATTTGACTGATTTGGACCGAAATTTGTCACATTACATTACACTGCGACACACCCCTGACTCCAGAGATTAAAATCTCCAGTTTATAGTTTTGATGGGTGTGCGTAAAAACTTTATTGAGCAAAAAAAACTACATAGAATAATAATAAAATAAAAATATATAAAACAAATTAAATACATAAAATAATAAATCCAAGTGAATATACAAAGAGACATACTAAATAACAAACACTATAAAATAATGATGCAGCATTTTAAAGGAAAAAACAAAAGAAAGAAAAAAACGCATTGCAAACATATTCGTTGGGAGAGTCTTGTTAATGGGGGGATAGAGACAGTTTACAATTACAGTAATAAAACCATATGCCAAATTACGTATATTTATACTGCTGTATTTTTATTGCATGCACATGGACGGACAAATAGACAGACCTGCCATGTATGGATTTGGTCCAAAATTTGATCCACATTTATAATTTGGTGCTAAATTCCATCCATCTCTCTCTTTGCATTTTTGAGTCATCGTATATATTTACAGATAGACATTAGTTCCAGAAATGTGTTTTTCAAACACAAGGAGGTTTAAAGCGTGATGATTCTTCATTTCGATATCGAATTTTTTTTTTCTTTTTATACTTCATGCAGGAGAAAAAAATGAAAAAGCCACGTGAAAGTGTTTTTCAAGAATGTCTTTTCGGTAAATCTGGCTGCAATGTGATCAAGATTAATATTGGCAGTTTACTTTGACGCTGTTTAGTGAACTACCAAAGAAATTCTACAACCTCGAAATTACTCGGAAAGTTTATTTTAAAACTTTCGTGTTAATTTTGATAGGTTATGATTGATTATAGGTAAAATTCATTGATATTTTTACAATGTAACAATGAAGGCATAATTAATATTTAACCCTCCGAACTGCCCGAACGTGTTTTTCCGTTTTTCATGTTCAGTTCAAAAGCAGATAGCTCTTATTTATAAGTATATTTTCTTAAACAATCATGTTTAAAGTATTCTTAAGATTTCAGAGATATAATTAAATATAAAAAAGATGTATTCATTTACTTTAAACACTAAGTTTCTTAACCTGAGAGCTAAAACATCAAAATAATTGGGCCCTCAGAGGGTTTTAAACGATGGTGATAAAGATTGCACTTATATCGATTATTTTCTAATTCAGAGGATGAATAGAAACCAGCGGGAGTATCCTATCCCCGAATTTCTCATATACTTGCATGTGCATAATATGGTTGGTTTGTATAGTGAAGAGAAGTGAGTATACATTTTAACTTCTTCTCTTTGATCGACTGGCTCAGAAAGAAAAAGAGATTGTGCCTTTTTAACTCATGAAACAAGATGAAAAGTAACGTTGACTCTACATGATCGATTTTTGGACCACTGTTAAAGGTTACTGAAATGAACAAATTCGTAAATTGTAGATTTGTATAAATTTTGAAAATACCCAAATATTATATTTTCATCGGGAAGACACAATTGTAGAGAAATTCAGAACTCTGGTACATCAAGAATTGAGTGAAAAATCGGTTACAAAACTTCATCTTTACATACAAGTAACAAGTTAAATTGAATAAAAGCCTGTAATAAAAAGAAATCTGAAACTTGTTCGAAAGGATGATAATATACATACTTAAATAAGTATTTATTTTGCCAGTGCATAAACCTTCAAAAACGAACAAAAACCGAGAGTATTTTTGTTCTCTTTTCCTGAACCTCAAAACCGTTTAGAGAAATCCCATCGTAATTGGAAGAGAAAATTCTTCTAAATTGAAATCGTGGTTTCTGTCTTAAAGGCTTAAATTCCGTTTTCCTTCAAAATTCTTGAAGGATTTCTGGCAGCAGAAGCCGTAGCAGAATCCTCGACGAAAGAGAAACTCGCCACTTTCCATTCTTTTTCTGTTCACTGAAATAATGAAGTCTCCTGATATCTTAAAAGAGGATCCTGTGTTTTTCCCAAGAACGCAAAGGACATTTTGTGGGGAAAAAACGACTGCTTAAAAAAACTAGAGAACTTAAAGAGCTCACATTTTTGTACTTTGTTTACAGAAGTTAAGAAATGCTTAAAATATTATCGTTTTATTTAAATTTTGGAAACCAAACTACTACTTTGTTAAAGAGAAATACTATTGAGAAGGTTGTAAATTACATTTTCATGCTCTTTAGTATCAACATTTACAAAGAATGGCAAATCAAAAGGCACTTGAATTACTTTTTCTTTGTTTCAACTGGGTTAAATGCAATGGATTTTCTTGGCTTTTCAAAGTTCACAACACGAATGAGGGCTCTCTGTTGATAAGAAATCTTCAAAAACTCCAGGAATTCCAAATTTAAAGAATAGTTGTATATTTGTAATTACAAATAAGTGTGATAGAAACAATTCAGATAAAAGATTATTAAACTTGGTGTATCTTGTTTCTAGTTTGTTATTAATGAAATTTAAAAGCGATGTATGTTACTGCGCAGAGATATCAGAAATTGCTACTGGATTTTGTTTTTCCAAAATTGCAACAGCGTTGGTGCATACAATCTACGTTATTCATGCAAGCTGGAGCGCCTATTCATGTTGGATTATGTGTTCAACAAGTTTTACGGCAATATTTTACAAACGAAAGCATAATAAGCTGTGCATTTCCTTGTAGGTGACCACTGCTTTTCCCGTATCTCACTACCTGGGATTTTTGGTTTGGAAAATTACATTTAAATTGTTAATAAATACAAATTTAGTACCCTGCTTAGTCATTCAGGTTTTCAAATGATAATTCAGTTCCTTTCAGTTTACATTCTCCAGTATTTCGAAATAAAGTTTTTCATTTCAGAAAGATTTCTGCCTTTAAAACTTTGATAGCGAGCAATTTAGCACTTCAAAAAAGACACTGTAAGATAAAAAAAAAAAAAGAGATTCCATTCGAAGTGGTGATGTATTTATCCAAGAAATTAGATTATCAACGAAAACACAATCCATATACAGTCAACGCTCGTTATAACGACCACACATTATAAAGACCATTCCATTATAACGACCAGTGATAAAATCCCCAACTGTGTTTCACTAAGCACTATGTTATTTTACTTCCGGTATAACGACCGCCCAGTGTCGTCTAATCCCAATACAACGTCCGAATTCAGCCGGTATATTTTTCCAAAAAAGAACATGTTTCTAAACGTAAATGACGTTAATTATAGTATTGCCAAGCTTCGTAGATGTAGTCTTCAGTGTTACAGCTCAATTTTGAAGGGGGTGGGGGGGGGAATTACCACTCACCACAGCGCGGAAATTAGAATAGCCTAAAATAAAAAAATGTTTCAAGTGCTATTTAGACTTTAAAATGTATTTTTGAAAGGCAAGAAAATACAGAACATTATTTATCATCTTTAACTGTAATGGAAAATTATGTTTTGCAAAAATCCCATATGCAGAAAAGACAAACAACCATTTCTGATCTTCTCTTTAGAAAATAAATGTTTTGTAAGTATATAACACCCTTTATTTTCTAGTTAAAATCTGTTTTAGAAATATATTTTTAATTGATAAAATTTAATTTTTGATACCAATGATAAAAAATAATTTGATTATTTATTTGGAATCTCTTTAAAAATCGCCTATTTTTACGGAACTACTGAGTGTCATGTGTACATTTTTTAATTATATCCACTATAGCGACCACTCATTATAAAGACCTTTTGCTGTGGGACGCAGAGGGTCGTTACAACGAGCGTCGACTGTATTTGTAAAAATATTATATAATATTATTAAAATATTATCGAGTAAAAATATTAAGGAGCTCTATCAAATAATCTGATTATCACAAAATCAAGAAATAAATCTCTTATATGCCAATACAAATTTCTGTGTGCATTTAATCTGTGATGATTTCAAGTTGTCTAAATCCAACTGATAATTAAAATGTGTCTCTCTACGTTATCATCTCTCAACTAATATAAGCTTTATCATGAATAACCAGTTTTTCTAATTATATGTAGCCTGTTTGAGAAATATATGTGTACATTTACTAAGGGAGTTCATTCAGTTAAGGGAGTCTTCCCAAAATGGAAGTTATCTTGTTGCCTTTTGGGATATGGAAATAGCCGCCGAATTTGGAACGGCATATCTTCAATTCTATTAAATATTTGGACCATAAAATAGTTAAATAATGTTGCAAAGATGTAAATGGGGTATATGAAATAATTTTTTAGAGAAAGCGCTACATGGTTACAATTAGAAGGAAATTTTTTATATATATAGGTATCATCAATGAATTATTTTAACAAAACATTAATAGTCCTTACACTGTTTAAAAGTAAGTAAGAAAATATGCTATTGCATCAACGATATAGGAAATTTGTTTGGATACAATTTAGTATAATAATTTTATTAAAATAGTTTTTAAATAAGGTTAGGTGATTTTTTTTATGTTCTCGTCCAAATATGGCCTAGATTGGACAACAAGCAGTTCCTAGATTAGATTGTTTAAATCAATGAGAGTAGTGTCTTAAATTACAGGAACACGGCAGAAAATATGTAAAAAATAAAAGGACATTAAAACCATTAAATGTTGGTTCAATAAGAATAAAAATTAAGGATACGTATCATTTGTGACGAAACAAACGGAGAAGAAGAAGAGATACAGTGCATAAAATGTCATACTTGGGTCCATGTATTGTGTGCTGGTGTGAATTTGAGAATAATAAAATATTTTGCTTAAATTATGATTTAAGAAATTGGTGATCCTATCGGCAACAAGTTTCCTTAATTGGACAAATGACACAAATTTTTTAAGCAATTATTTTTCTACTATAAAGTGTATTTCATAAAAAAAAAATTAACTACATTGTTTTGACGATAAATAAACTGCAAAAAAATCTACTACTTTTTCATTAAAATTATTTCTCCATCACTGTACATTAAAAAATGTCTAGGTGGTCCAAATTTGGCCTCTCTCCCTTAAAACCTTAGAAAGAAATTTCAACTATGGTATTCCCGAAGAACAGAAACATTAGGCAGGGGCGACCACATGCTAATTTATAATCAACATGTGACTGCTGCAAAAAGTTTACCAATGCAACTGTCGATAATGTGCGCGAGAGAAATTTGGTTGAACTTTCACTTGAAGCAATCCTTTAATGATAACGCATTCATTCATTAATAATCATGCGAGATTCTCTCATTCCGAGCACTTACTTTTGAATACCTTTAGCCATCATATTCTGCATTTTATTAGTTTTTGTTGCTTCGAATTAAGAAGAATTATAAATTCGAATTCAGAAAAACGCATAGCTTGAATAAATATCTGAAGAAGAAACAAATTAATCTTGCAAAAACGCCATAAAATTCCATCAAATTGCTTTTCAGTTGACAGGATAAAAGTGAACAATAGGCGGCTTATCATTCAAAATGATAAATCTAATGCTTTTAGTATCAATCATTTTTTTCCAGTTATATGTAACTTAGAAAAATTCTGTCAATGGAAGGATAAATTTTGAAACACTAAAATGTTTCTTTTTACAGATAATATTATAAGTAGATATAAACAGCCGACTATCATTCTTTTAAATTTTCTGTTTTGTGCTCAAGTATGTCTGATATAAATAACATTCATTCTCAAAAAGCATGAAAATCACGGAATTCTGCATTAAATCTTCTTTTTCCTTCTATGCAAACAGAAACAGAATATTTAAATTTTGTAAAGTGGTAAAATCTAAGGGAATAAATAAGTATCCCTGAAACAAATTTCATAAGTATGTTTCAAGACTCAATCGTTTACTTAATAGATGAATTAGAACTCTTTGAATTTATGTTTTAGCCATAAAATAAACAATAAAAGACAAAAATTGCTTCTAATAGTATTAAAATCTGAAATACCGCTTTGTGTACTGACATAAAATTTTATATTATTTATTTCATTCCTAAACTTCAAAATATTTTATTGCACACTTTTGTTTAATTTGACTTATTTGAAGACGAAATATTGTAATGTATTTTTCTATTTTTTCCTGATATGTTAGAATTTTGAAATTTTGTGCACTTACATATTTTCGATAACAATACATTCTTTAAATATTTTCAGAACTTATATACCAGTTAATCGATTAATTTACTCAAATTTTGACTCCATATGCGTGGCACCACCTAGCTGAGAATTTGATAAATACTGATTTCAAGAATCCATAACATATATAATAATGAATAATTAATTAAAGACTTTAAAATAGAAAATCATTTTTTTAAAATTCTACTTTTTAGTACATTAATAAAAGTATGTTTTTAAAAACTATTTTTATTCCTTTTTTAACTCTCCTTCTTTGTCTTTGCTTTTTTGCAGTTATTTTAACAATAAAAGTGCGTACTATGACTGAAATTATATAAAATTAATTTTTAAAATTTTCTTTAGAAATCTGTTATTTCCTAGCTTTTCAGTACCTGAAAATTAATTTTAATGTAAAAAGTCTAATTATCCAGTGAAGTAAAATTTAAATCTTTATTTTCATGTTCAGTTTTAAGGATGCTGTTGTAAGATAAAACAAATATTAAATTTAATAATTAAACAAGGTAGCAATATTTAAGTATTTTGACCTGCTCAATGTATTATGCTTCCTGAAATAGCTGGATTAATAATTTGTGCAGGGCAAATACTTCATAACGCGTTTTAAACGTCATAATTTGTTTTATAGGAACTCAATATTTTGAGAATTCTTAAGGCATTAAAAATACACAAAAAAAATTATGAGAATTTCATTGATCTCATTCATTTTCACCTCACCTAACTTTACAAGCAGAGTAAATTTCAAAAAGTATTTAAGGAAATTGAAAAAAAAATGATAATGTCAGTACAAAAAAAGACTTCACTTTATCTTTTCAATACCACTGCTTTTTAAAGTTCCTTTGCTTACAAGAATTATTTATCATTAACTTTTTTACATCATATCATTATGCTTGAGAATAGTTAAAATTGAATCTTTTTTCTTTCTTGGAACTTTTTTTCCACAACTTGCATCAAAAGATTTTGATTTACAAATTTCTTTTCATGATTCTTATTAAATTTGATACAGGATACTTTTGAGAATCAAAAGAAAATAATGAGTATTAAATAGTCTAAAACTCTAGATTAAATTGTCTAATTGATAAAAGGAATAATTCGTCTTTTAGTTTTTTAGTTTTAAAATATTTTATGATTTCTGAAAAACATCTAAGGCGATATTGAAAGAAGAACAGCTTTAAATTTTTCATTATCTGATTCTAGAAAAATAAATTAAAAGAACTCTATCCCGTTATTTTTAATGAATATTATTAACAATCAACTTAGTAAACTACTTAAAAAGTAACACTTAATTTCAAGCTGGAATTCATTTTTATAAAAATAAACATTGAAATTAATATTTCACTCATTAAAGTATTCTTTTCTTTCAATCAAATAATTTAAATAATTGGGATCTCAATTAAAATTCATTATGCATTATTATGAAACATCCAAACTCATTGCTTAAACCCCTACTTACCTTTAAACGATTTTTTCTCTATAATATTGATTTTTTTAAATGAATAACTTCAAACCTATATCTTTTTGTCTAGTTAAAAAAATTTCTCGCTTTTTTTAACTCATTTAATTGAGCGAGGTTTAATTTTAATTCAATTAAATTTTGTCCATCCTTTTATGTAAATTCACGAAACGTTTCAACAGAAACATTGACGTTTATTCATCTTGTTTGCTTTATGTTATATAATATAGCTTACTTGGTTTTCAATATATTTAACATTTTTTACGATGGCAAATTTTATAATCATTTGAGCGGGAAATAAAAATTCTTAAGAGAGATAGATTTAAAACAATATGGTAGACATGTATCGCATGTTATTGACTAATTTAATTATTGATATTAAATTTTACATGAAAAATATTATGTTAAAGAATTTGTGAACTTTTATGGTTAGATAACATATTTCTTAAATTCTTCATCATAAAATGCTCATCATTTTAATTTAAAAATAAACTGATGTCATAAAGGTTCAGTTCTTGAAACAACTACTAGTAAATAAAATTAAACAAGCAGTTTAGATAATGAAATATTTAAATCTAAAAGAGAAAACACTATATGTTAGAATACAAGGTGTGAAAAGCAAATCGAGTCACTGATAAATATATTCTTATATTTGCAAATTAAAGTTTCCAGTTTTCGTAACAAACAATAAAATATTTATATACAATTAACAAAAACAGTATACAATTTAGAATTCAACATGAAAAGAAGAATTTATGATTTATTTACAAATAATTTTTACTGTTAGTTAGCATTCTTGGGCTTGAACAGGATCAAATAGCAACATCATCGGGGGATTTCATGCGTTCGATTATCTCTTGAATGAGAATCGAATCGCATGAGTTGAACATTTTGGAATAAATTGGACGTTAAATGAATTTCCATTGAGTTTCTGGAATGGATTATAGAATTTTTGCCTGTAGTGATCGTAATCAATAATTTTAAGTGCAATTTTAATACGTAATGAGATATGTGATATCACAAGTATAGAGATATAAGAGGAAAGTAAGGTTTAGGTAAAATTCTTTTATTAACCCTAGAATGGTAAAGTTACTTCGTAGACTTCGCAGTTTGAAAGGAGCAAAAGCAGTCAGTTTGTTTCAACATTACCATTCCAGGATTAAGATAATTGAAGCTCTTGCGTTTAAGCATACGATTTCTAAACAAATTACGTGAAGAGATAAAAAATATCTATACCGAGTGTGTAAAAATTCCAGACCAGAGAATTCCAATTCGAGAATTTTGAGACATTACTTCTAATTCTAATACTTTTTACAAGGTATTACAATTTTAATACTTTTATTTCAAAAATTGCGATTCGTTAATTAATATTAGAACTTATCAGAATTGAATTTAAAATCAAACTGATATTAATGATAGTAAACTGCCTAAAACATTTTGTCTATAAAGATATAAAAATAAGCTATTCACTGAGAAATAGTCTGTAATTAATACATTTTTAACAGTTGTGAGGCAGATACTATAAGAAAAACGTGAGAGATTCGAACATCTAAACAGGAAAATTGTAGAATGATTATATTTAGTCTTGATTCGTTTGTCTGCGCTTTGTCTGGCTTGAGTGCATCAGCCATTGCATTCTGTGCGTAACAGATTTTACATGACGCAATCAATAGAAAGATTGCCAGCCTAAAACCAATATGGAGTTTAAAAAATCCAATGTTTTGAAATGTCCTAAAGCATTAGTTATTAATAAACTTTAGAAAAGCTAATATTTATTATTGCTTAGTCACCCGAGAGCTACTAATATACTAATAATATAGAAAAAATATTGTTACAAAATTGCACTTGAAACTAATTTTGAAAAGTTTATTAAAATTAAGGAAAAAAATTGCTCTAAATAAAATTGGCATCACTGAAAAGCTAATTGTTTTAAATTTTGAAGTGGCGCAATATTTTAATCAGTAATATTCTCCGCTGTATCGTGGAAAGACTTTGAAATTTCGATTACTTTTTAATCAATTAAAAATATAATTAAAATTTTGAAAATTCTTTCTTAGTGAGCACTTACTACCCAATAGGTAACTGCGCGCCACATTTGTTAGCTCTAGGTAGAGCGTTTTGAAAGACTTTTACATCACGCATGTCTCATGACGCAGTTTACAGAGAACATGCCGTCCTACAAAAATTATCATGTTAAGAAACAGCATGTACAGAAAACGGAGTCAATTTATGTAAAGAAATGCACCTAATAAATAAACAAACTTACTATCAAAACAACGAAACAAACAAACGTATGCTAATGATGTCATTTCATTTCCTTTGTGAATAGAAATACTGACCAAGAACTAATAGAAACCCACATTTCGAGTTTCACACAAGGCGTTTACAACTTCCCAACTCCTAAAAACCCTAGCCTGTGCTATCATTATTTCACTTCATCTTTTCTGTCTCTGTTTTCTTTGAGGTGTGCCCCAGAAAGAATTCAGAGATGAGGAAATAGAAGTGACAAATATTTGAGAGTGTGGGAACCATCCTCTTATCGTCTGCAACCTGTTTTCATACCTGTAGTAACCGTGACCTTAAACTCGCAACAGACTCCTCTAGCAAGGCTGAGAGTTGATTTTTAATTAGAGGTTCCGTAGCTCTATTGCAGAGAAAGGCCAAATGTTCATTAGCGAAACGCGGATTCTTGGCGAGGGGGGGGGGGCGGGCCGGCCCCCCCGCCGGGGGGGGGGGGAGACTCCGAATTCCGACCGGATGAGCTGATGACCGGTCAGAGGACACATTTGATGGCATTTCTGAAATTAATTTCAACGACTATGACGTTGCCAGGCGACGCAACTGACTTTATGAATCATGGAAGAATAGCTGGAAGGTTGGTTAGTTGGAAATCTTGGTTCAAATAATGACGATGCCAATAATTAAATGCCGAATTTCGAATTCACTTCCAAATTTTAAGATTGTGGAAAATTTTGAAAATATTGGCGAGAAGACAGTATTTCAGCTTTGAGAATTTCCAGAATGTAAAGGAATTTTATTGTGATAAGTTAAATAAAAACAGAAACGTGCCTATGTTATGGACTATGAAAGTGATAAAAAATATTCTTCTGGTTATTTAATAAATGCCTAAAAGAGTTTCGCAAGCTATTTCTCGAATTTCTAATCGTACGTTAATTTATAACTAATTAAATCATATACAGTAAACCATCGGTAATCCGAATTAATTGGGGCTGACCTGTTCGGAATTCCGGGGAATTCGGATTATCTGAGAAATTCGTTAAAATAGTCTTGATATACCAAATACAGTAGAGTATTAACTCTGGGTGCTCTGTGAAAGCGTACGGAAAGAGCACGCGGCGATTAGCACGGTACAGAGGCAAACAAGTTGAGGGTAAAAAGAAGATATCTGAGTTTAGTCCTACTAATTAGGTGATGTATTCATTCTTAAAGACCACTTCAAATACTCCTTTTAAGTTAGGAATAATCGCTAGCTTTGTTTCTGATTCGTAATTGTTATTTTTTATTCATTGTTAAGTAAAAATTATTCGGAAAATTTAAAAATGGTGTTCGGATTATCCGAAATTTCGGATTACCGGGGTTCTACTGTGCTATTTTTCGAGTCTTACTTGAGAAATAGCAACCTATCACTTTGTAGATTGTTAGATTGTCTGAAGAGCAAGTCTTTATTCAATGAATTTAACATTTGATTGCCAAGAGCTTTTGAGAAAAAAAAAGAAGATTCGTCATCCAGTCTGAAACATCTTAATATGATAATGTTTTAGACTTGATTCGTCTACCTTTTTGTTATTTTTGAAAATTTACTCTTAATTATATAACAACGACATTCTTGTACACAAAAATTATACTTAATATCGTCGCAACGTGCGAGCTTATAAACGTAGTAACTAAAACAATGAAAAGCATTGCTGCAAAATATACTTAAAAATATTTATAAGAATTCATTAAAATTTAAGAAAAAAATGTTTGAAAATAAAACTGGTATCACAGAAAAGCTAAATTTTTAATTTTCAAGTGATGTAAGAATGGTTTTCATGCAATAATATGCTTTAAAATCTTTGAAGAAAAACTTTAATATTTCATTTAATATTTTTCATTAAAATTATAATTAAAATTTCGAAAAATCCTTTCTTAGTGCAACCCTATTATACAAGAATCGGTTATATGCCGAATTTGGTAACTCTAGATCCAACTGCCCTCAATGTAGAGCGTTTTGAACGATTTTTTGCATCCTTCGTGTAAGTATCCGGCCTATTAACATTATCATGTTAAAATCTGAACAATAAGTTCAAAATAGAGCAGCAAACCCTTCTGAATTTAATTATTAAGTGTATGCGACCAGTGTTGAAAATAATTTCTGTTCTTTAACAAAAACTCCGAAGTTTGTGGTAGAAAATATTTCATGGAATCAATTCATGCTCACTTCATACGCTTCAAATGAGGTGTGCAACTTTAATTCTGCAATCCGTTGCGCATTTTGATAGAGGAAAAAGAAAGTCATGTCAAAGAAAAACGGAAGACAACGTGCAATTAAATATAAGATGACATACGCAAGCACGTTATCATGTGACTTTGACGACACGTGGTTTGATTCCATTACTTACTACTTCAATGAATATTTACTGAAAAGACGTGCATCAACAAACTCCAGGTGTGCAACCAATGCAGCTGGCACTTTGTAGCACCGAACAGGAGGAGTGGATCGCACCATCTGACACTCAAGCGATTTATAGTGTCTTGAAAACAGTAGCATTTGAAGAGATGTAAACGCTGTTGTTTTATCATTAATCACTTTTTGTTTAAATGTTAATTTGTTTGCTTAATTACTAAGTAATCAAAAATTTTGAGAATAGAGGAAGGTGAAAAAAAATCTTTTGATGAAAGAAAGATTTCTCAAAAGTTATTTTGATTTTTGATTACTTTTTGAATCTTTGCATATTCGCGTTAATAAGTATGTAACGTTTAGAAGAAAACAGTAAAAACAACAAAGGTAAAGAAAAATAGAGTGATCCATGATGGTAATCGGAATGACACATTTCGAAAATGACCCACTATTACTGAAAAGATTTTAATGTTGCTTTAATTAGTTTTTTTCGATATCGAGAATATGATAAATGAAGGTCAAGCGGTTTGTAACTCTATACAGTATGGAAATGCGAGAATCTCTATAAGCCCAAACGAAAATGGATCAACTTAAGTGTCATTTCTTATAAATTTAAATTTCATTCTGATGTAAAATTAACGAAATCGTAAGATAAGTTCATCATCAAAATTGATCATCATTTCTAGAAACCTATCCGCATGATGTACTTATGTTTCCTAATGCATGCTTTTCATTCAATATAAAGCAAAAAACAAATTGTGGAAACATTTAATATATTTATTCATTCTGATTAGCAGATAAGGCTCCGACTTGCTTAGACGTTTGACTGATCACAAAATTGCTGCTTTGTATTTTGTAATTGGCTACTAGAATTAAACTTGAAACATTTTAATTACTCTTCAGCCATTCCCGCCTAAAACATGGATGAATTAACTATAAAAGAAACGTAGACTTGAAAGATATCTTCTTTTTCATCTAAACTTTATTATAATAAGGTCAACGTGAAGGACGCAAACACATAAACTTTAAAAGAATGATTCATAAATTAATTTAGCGTCCCACTTTAAATCTGAACTGTGTGTTTTCGAGGATGCATTACGTAACTTTGAACTCTTATCAGATAGTGACAGCGACACCTGAGCAGTCCCTTTCTTCAAACTTTTGCACCACCCAAGCAGGACCACAAAATGTTCGATCACGACGGTTTTAATGAGCACTAGGTGTCGTTATTGGCTGATCTTCTGCGTGTATTGGGTTTAGAACTACAATTCTTCAATCCCGTTGCCTAGACTCATCCACCAAGCCACTTTTTTAGTTGAATTCATATTTTCGGTGAATTTGTGATTAAGAGTAATGCCATGAATTTTTATGTATTGACTTGTAAAATAATTGTATTAGTGAGCTGATGCAAATGCATCAAACAGAAAACTTATCAGCACTTATTTGAAATTCTATGTCGAAGAAATTCCCACAGTATTAATATCTCTCTGAAAAATTTTCTTGGTTATATTTTAAAATAAAGTGAAATGAATAAAAGAGATCCCAGAAATTTATTTCTTAAAAGTTGCTATTTTCAGACATTTTTCTAACACTCCCTCCTCCAAAGGATTCAGAATATTTTCAGACATTTTTCTAACACTCCCTCCTCCAAAGAATTCAGAATATTTTTCAGGTTCAAATTTTTTCCAATTTTCTATTGTTTTAATAGTTTTGATTCTTCGATGTAAAATTCAAATTTCTGTGTTTCAGCATATCTTAATAACCTCTATTATTTATTTAAAAATTATTTTTCGATTTATTAATAGTTAACTTTTTAACTGAAAATCATGCAATCATGCTAGGCTACTATGATTGCACTTCCAAAGCAACTGATTTCAGAATTTTAATATTTGTATATTAAAATTATCACCTTACAGAAGATAAAAATAAATAATTTGTTGCAAAATAAATTAATGGTAATAATTTTTATATCCTTTCGTAAATTAATTACTTACATAGCTTTAAATATATAATTGTCAAAAAAATTGCTAAGTAAAGATGCAATGTTTTCATTATTAAATCTTGGGGATGGAAAATTTTATACTTAACAATTCTTGTCCTTAATTTTGGAAATTAAAAAGTAACAGGCTAGATAATTTCCATGAACTTTAATACATGTATTTTATTAAATGATTGACTTAGAATCTAAGCGGTTTGATTAATTTAATTAATATTAATTTGAAGTACTTTACAAATAATATTCGCTTAGGAATATTAATTAATATGCAAAATTTGCTCAAGTACATAAAATATATAAGTTAGCAAAATCTTAGAGCAGCAAATCTTTTAAAAATTGTACAAATTATTGTTAGAGAAGATTAGATAGAGTGATTCGAGGATTAGTAGGAGGTCGGTAGAATGATTAGTTGGACTGATAAGAGTTTGATCTTCGATCTATTGCTGGTGGTAAATAACTTATATTTTAAAAAATCAGCATGTCAGCATATAGGTTGGTAACAAATCATTGGATCCGTTTCAAAATTTTATTTTAAAAAACTAATAATGTTACAACTACGGATTTTTTAAGATGAGAGCGGATTTAAAAAAGTTTTTTTTCAGATAGGTTACACGCTGTTACGGCGGTTTAGGTCGTCGTAAATTATTTGACATCTCCCATTCCTGTTCAAATTATCTGCGAAAATATTAAAGCTAAAAGAAAAATAAAAGCATGTATTTGTAGGGAATTTTACGTTCTCAAATTTGTTAAATCAATTGTAATTCGAAAACTGAATATCTTTCGAGGTATTCAAGAAAAATTATAAAAGGAAACCAGAAAGTACGAATCAGCTCCTGCTGATCGGTAGCCATGGCGTATGGAAATCTCTTGCTGTAGAAAATTCAAAACTCCGAAATGGTACGCCACCTATCTGAAAAAAAACTGTTTTATTTTCTCTTTCATTTAAAAAAACCAGTAGTTGTAACATTATTACTTTTTTTATTAATTTTTGAAATTGATCCAATAATTTATAGTAACCTGCATAAAAATTAAGCTATGAGAACATAGAGCTCAACATTGCATTCCAATCCCATTTACGCTTCAAATTTTAATTACAATATATGAAACTTCTGTTCTTCTCATCTGTGACTATCCAATCAAACAATCTACCAAATTTCCGAAACTAAATAGGTTAATTAATGAAGCACAACCTTCGCCGATGCATACCATCTTCCGAAGTGCTAAAACAATGAGATTCGTTGACTTAATGAAGAGCGATGGAGTATTTCGAATGCAAGTCAAGCATCGAGTTCATGCGTCTGCTCTACTAACAAAAGCAAAATGGATAACTACCCGTTCCTGTTGCTCAGAGACGCGTAGCACGTAATGCTGTTTACTCAACAACGGTTGCCATTCCTGGGTGCCATAATCCAATCGGATCCCAGCGGAAATTCGTTCTATTTAAAGAAAAACAGGATCGTTTGCTCTTTTTCTCAACAATGTCCGGGAAAACTGCTCTTTGACTATTGTTCAATTGTTTCTCACTCACTGAAACCAAGATTGCTACTTTATAAGAAACACCTTTTGTGTGAAGAATGGATATATTTTTAGAAATCACATCGTGTTTGCCGCCTAAAATGTCAGAGTTGAATAAGTATAAATATTATGAAAGTATTGTTCGTCAGTTTTCATTGATATTCAAGATGGATGGTTCCCAACTTTAAATCTTTTCGTTGCTGTCTTCCAAGCAATTATACTAACTTATCGGAACGGTTTCATATTGTAATATTTCTGCCCCTATAATATTTCTTTTTCGGCAGCTAGAGTTTTGCGACAGAAAGCCAACTACCTGGCGAATTTGTGCCAATACCGAGAAATGTAACCAGGGTAAACTTTCAATTCTGTAATTTTAAGAATAAACGGAAATTCAGTTCAATTTTCATGCTCACTATTTTTTCCAAACTACTTAACAATATAGTGTAATTTTTTTCATGTATAAATGAACCCACTTAAGGAAGATAAATTGATGACGCGATTAGAACAAATTTTTGTTTTAGATGTTAAAAAGTTCAAAAGTGTGGCAATGCATACTTCTTTCAACTATTCAACTTGAACGTATGTACATACTCATAATGGACGAGTTTTCTGGTTTGTTTACTAACATTAAAAACCTTGACTTTATGTGCTGGGATGTTGGACTTCGGCTTTGAAGATTCCGTTGACTTAGCATTACACCGGAATTACGTAGTCCCAGCACTTAAGTATAAACAAACAAAGTTTTAACTCGTCCAAAGCAAAAGGGGAAACCCCCTCATATGTCTTCTAGAAATATCTTAAGAACTTTAGATGAATATATAATTATAAAATATAGTAACTTAAAATATTTTTTTTAATGCATAGCCATTCTGCCACTGTTATTTGATGAGCAAATGGCAGAATATTAAGACCTAATGCTATGAGGCTTTGAGATGTCTTATCTCTTCTTGTATAATCATTGCTATATGTTACATTATTGTAATTCTTTTAAAATGGCGCGTTAATTAAATTTAAAAATGCTTCCTTGGCACATAAGCACTCTATACCTTTCGTAAATTTTGCAGAGATTCTTAAATATTGAATTACAGTTTTCCATCGTATGCACATATGTCTGCACTAAAAAATTTGTCTCCTAAACTTGTACCATTTCGTTGCTACAAAATTAGTTCTCCAAAATTCTTGCCTGTATTCAATGTCCTTTTAATGCGTATTAAGATTATTTTACAACAATTATATGCAATTGCAGACGCACCTCCATTTCATTGATTTTACATTCACTATTGCATATCATACCAAAACACGTGTAGTTTGCTGTACAAAAGTAAACCAACTCTAATTAATTGCACTAACTTATAATGCAGTAATTTATTTTGGATCATTGCAAATTGCAATCTTTGATTTTTTTCAGAACTACTCCACAAAAACAAATATATCTCAAAATGTATAGCTTGGAGTTGGTTACCAATTGCATCATTTCATCTGTTTTAGACACGAAAATTTGCATGTGTGGTTTCTATTACTTCCATTATGTAACGTTTATATCGAAAATCATTTTAAAAGTACAATTTCACCGACAATGAATAATACAATACACGGTTATTTTATTCACTTAAGAAAACAGGTAATTTTTCAACGAAAATTTCAAAAATCAATTAAAACTCACATATTTGAATAAAGGAAATAATCTTTATCTGAAAATAGCAGGAACTGTTCATATGCTGGATAAATAATTGATGCTAGTGGCCCTTTGCGACGAATATAGGTAAAAAATCGATGACCCCGAGTGCTTTATGCTGCATCTACAATACACACTGTATCGACATTGTATAAAGCGGTATATAGAATAAAGGGTAAGCACAAAGTTTCCTTGATGGAAAAATTTTGGCACGATATAACTTCTGAAAACAGTAATGTAAAATTTTTTATCATTGCAACTCCTATTATAATTTTTTTATGCTAGAATAGATAGCGAACGTTATACATAAATGTATAACAGTGAATCAAAAGTTAATTTCTAACGAAATGGCGTCGATGAGAGACAAAGAGCAAATGTTTTGTGCCTACATTAAACCATATCAGCAATTTCTGGTCAAATAAAACCCAGATGTTGTTATGGAACGCAATCCTCTAGGTGTCTATCAAGCACACCCTCCCTTGGGTATTGTCAATAATAATCGTAATGTCTTCGATAATAATAATAATGTCGATAAGATAAATTTCCTGTCAGGTGTATTAGAAAGGATGGACAACACCATGGACTCCCCTCTCTGCTGATATCACTCCTCTTGATTTCATCTTTGGGGCTATATCACGAAAAGAGTCTTTGTCACACAAGTTCTTGATTTCGAAACATTAAAAGCTAGGACAACAGACGGCGTGTCTAGTGTTCGTTGCCAAATGCTCGACAACACATGGAAGAACTAGAATAACGCGTCGATATCCCTGAATTAAAACAGAAAGATTATAGAAAAGATATTGAAATTTAGTAAGGTAAATGGTTTTACAATTACGCCATTTACGGTATTTACAATTTACAAAAATAAATGTATGTAATGATTTCACTTTTTGATCGCTAAATTAATTCTTTCTAAAGCCACTTCCTTTTTAATTACTTCTAATTCAAGCTTAAGAACCGCACATCTACTTTAACGTCCAGAATCACGAGTCTTTTGCGGGGAGTCTTTTTTTCTCAAGTATTTAAGCTCTCTGGGCTTTGTCAGCAGCCCATTTTTATACATGTAACCTGCGAGCTAAGACGCAACGCTTCGCGCGTTACCTCTTGAATTTTGGCCATGGCTGTATTTTGAAGTATGATTACGTTATCTAAGTAAATTAACCTGAATTATCATCTTTAACATGAATAAAGGGAAATTCGAGCCACTAATGCCTGCTTATTGGAAAGAATCGTTTACACTTCACTTTACAATAATGCTTCATGTATGTCTAAAAATAGTAATTTTGAGCAATAAATTATTGTAATCAGGGAAGTGTATGTAAATTATATAAAGCAATTCATCAAACTTGATGGAAATACTTTGGAAACATTAAAGCTTATGTTAGAAACAATTGGGTACTTAGAGAACACCCTCAAAAAAGGAGTGGCGATCACTTCCAATTACTTCTACATTCTAAATTTCAGCATTATAGAAAAATATCAAATTTAATGGCGTTAAAGTAAAAGCAGAAACACTACATTAAGAAGAAACAATAGCCTTTTAAAACTGTCTTCATCGTTCTTATCCTTTTTTTTCCTTGAAAACTCCTCTCCTCTTTCTTTCAATTTTCACATAATTAAACATAGATTTGCTTAAAGGGCACAAAATTTTTGCCGTGAAGATCCCTGACCGCGGCCAAAACTTTTTCGTTAGGCAACATACGTCACACCAAATTAGGGAATCTTGACTTGAAAACTTGGAATTATAGGTGCTAAAAGAATTTGTAAATATCTACCTTTGTGTAATGACTACAAATTAAACAAAATAAAAAATTGCTTTATTGAATTGAAATATTATGAAATTTTTATTATTCTTAATAATCTGTCTCAAACTTCATGAAAGAAGAGGCTCGAAAAATGTTTTCGGTTCAAAATGATTTGCTTTTGTGATTAGTGAATTTAGCTATCTAATTATTTTCTTTTATTTACCCTTACCCTTGGTCGTTTCGCATTTGATCAGTTTAAAGAATTTCAAAATAAATCCACGGACCGTCTCGGATCTAGAAGTAGTTTTGTAGAGGGTATAAGATAAACTCTTAAGATCATTCATTTTGCATACCAGTTCGAAGTATTCTTTTTGTCAGAAAGATCCGGATTCACTGATTAAGAACTAAGTGTTAAGGCTTTACTCTGGTGCTGTTTCTCGAGTCAAATATTTATCCACATGAAGAACATTTTACACTAAGATTTGGACATTCATATACGCTAAAAGGAAATCAATTCATGCTCACGTGATATGGAGGAAGGTTGGCGAATTTGGACCACTTGGACATGTGCAGTGATATGGAAGTAGCATTAATAAAAAGTTAGTAACATACTTTGTAGTTTATTTTTTTCCAAAACAATAGAATTAACTGTTGAAGAAATATATTTTAAAGTAGAAAAAAATAACAGAAAGAGTTATGTCATCTGCTCATTTAAAGAAACTGGTTTCCCAAACAGGCTCACCCATTTCCTTTAAGATAATTAAAGCAAAAGTATTCTTTGATTCTCAAATTCCCACCAGCACACAATGTATAAATACAAGTATGACATATTATGCACTGTATCAGTTCCTCATCTTCCTTTATTTCCTCACATATGATACAAAGCAACGTGACCTTAGTTTGTGTTATTTTGATCCAACGTTAATGTTTTTTTCTGCTTTGATTTCTTCCACTTCCAGTTTATGAATACTAATAGTGATTATGACTGTTTCGGGGCTATTCCTCTGGTTCAAGATAATAGTCATATTTATTTAATCAGCTCAATTTAGGAAACTATTTTTAGTCCAACCTAAGCAAATTTTAGGCAAAAACAAAAATTCCCCAATCTTAAATTTAAATCATTTTATAAAAATTATTGTTGCGAACTGTAGACAAATAATTTTCCAATCTGAGGATATAATAATATATTTTGCAATTTACTTTAAAAAGGCGTACGGGCTATTAGTCTTCCATTAAAACACTTAAGTGATGATATTTAAAATCTAAACACTTGTTCTCTAACTGTAACTACGTAGCGGTTTCTCTTAAAAATGATTTCATACACCACATTTGCATCGTTACAACATAAATTGTCTATTTAAAATATTCAATAGAATTGAAGTTAGGATACCGGTCCAATCTAGGCCATGCCGGTCCAAATTCGGTAACTCTTCCTCACATAAAACTTATTTTCGGAATCAATTGCACATCCTGCTGGAGGAAAACAGACGTGACGTCACAGTTCTGTGTAAGACAATGTGCAATTAAATATAAAAAATGTTCAGACATATTTGCCATGTGATTATGGCATCACATAAATGCTTCCGTTGAAAATATACCGAGGAAATTTTTCTCCTTTAGTTTCATGACTTTTGAAAAATATTCAAAATATTCATCCTGAAGCTTTTTTACATTCTATAAATTAACTGTCTTGCTGATATTACTTAATATTCTTTTATAATACAAAATTTCGTTTTAAATCATTCGGTTTTTAAAATAAAGAGTTTTGATATGATCGTTTAATACCTGCTGGTTATCTCTAACTAACTAAAATAATTTTATGACCATAAAATACTAGTACATGAAACGACAAAATTCCACAGTATACCAGTGTATAAAACGACCATAAACTTAAAATCATAATATTCTAGTAACTGAAACGATCATTAACTTAAAAAACCACAGTATTCTAGTACATGAAACGACCATTAATTTGAAAATCATATATACTAGTGCAGGAAACGACAATCAATTTTAAAAAGCTACAGTATTCTACAACATGAAGCACCCTTTATTTTGAAAACCATAATATACTAGCGCATTAAACGACAATTAATTTTAAAACGATGATACACCTGTACAAGAAACGACCAGGTGTAAATAAACTATGAACCATGTTATTATTTCTGTAAAAAGCATAAAATACAAAAAGTTCAAAGTTTTAGTTAAATTCACAGTTGCATGTAATTAAATAAAAATATAATTCTGCGTATGACAATGATTTTTATGTGGAAGGGATTTTGTGTGTGTGGATAAATCTTTAAAAAACATATTTTTATTTTATTCCTAAATTTTGCTGAAAAATTAAGGAAAAATTACAGAATGCAAAGAAACAACATGAAAGATATTAAAATAGAAAAAAATATTAGCAGTTCTCGTATTAGAAGCTCTTTAGTGAATTAAAATAAAGAATTAAATATATGATTTTAATAATTTAGGGTCCTAATTTGAATTATGTAATAACATAAAGGGATCCATGACTCTAAAGATAATATAATTTCATCACAATTAATTTCTGAAAGATGATTTCTTAAATAATTAATGACACAAGATATACTTTTAAGTCGATACCGCCGAGAAAAAAAGTATAAAAAGTGTTGAATTATTTTGCGATAAATAATTTGGGAAAAAAATTCATCGAATGAAAAAAAATTGATAGGAAAAACATGGAAGATTCTGAAGAACTTCGTTACTTTAGCTTCTAAAAATAAGATTTGCTTAATTAAAGCAGCTAAGTCATGCCAAACAAAATAATAATAATTAAACAAGTTTTTCCATGACTTGGAACTTTTTTTAGTAAGACACGGAATTTTATGCGAGAAAGATTGAAAATTCAACCAAGATCAATTCAAATATAATTTTTTTAAATTTTGAAGGTCTTACGATGTGGAATTAATTTTCCTTTGTGTGTAGAATTATCTTCTTGTCTCTCACGTAAACTCAGGCCGGAAGAAAATGTTAAATTAATTGAAGAATGAAATTTTTCGTCTTTGAGAATTTTAATCAAAAGAATCATTTACCCATGAATTCAAATAAACACTTAAACTTGATCATTAAATAGTATTTAATTATAATTTAATTTATGGATAAATTAAGATAATAGCCAACTAATTTATTTTGATGGAAAAGTATTTATTTGCAAACTCAGTGTTTATTTAACTGGCTTTCACTAAGACAATTTGGCATCGTATTTTGAGTCAAAGCTCTATAAATTTTTTTTTCACTTTCTTGTGACCTAAAACAATTTCTTGATGCCATTTTGATGGAAAAAGTTTATAGATATACCCAATTATGAACACATCATGTATTCATGAGCGCATGGTGATGTTCATCAATCATGAACAAATTTCCGTAGTACTTTCGAATAAGCTCTTGGGATTCGTCCACAATATTTCAGTTATGAGTGATGTCCATCACGAATGACAACAGAATAATAGTTCCATTAATAATTTCAGGGGGAAATTTGCGTAAGATTCAGTTATGAGTAACCCAAATTCTGTTGAATTAACACTTAGCTATATAAAGACATATATCGCGATTTGGACTGGTCTGTGTTTCTGTCAAAGATTCATTAATCAGATTATCCTGTTCAGAATCGATATACAATAGCCAAATAAATCGAAAATCGTCCTTATAAATCTCTGTCGCTCTCTGTAAAATCGAAATCTGGCCATTTTCACCATAATTCATCAGAAGGAACAGAATTTTTTTGTGTACCAAACCTTATCTTTCGAATTATGTGGGAGCCATTTGAAGAAACTGAATGGTAAAATTCGTGCAGTGGCATTTGGCTAATTCGGACATTTTTAAATCGAATTTATCCGTAATTTGATTTTTTCCTGGCGTCTTGAATTTGCAACTGACAAAATATTAAAATATTGTCTATAATTTGCATTTATTTTGGCTATCTAGAAGTGAAAACAAAAAATTATTTTTATTGTGTTCATTAATTAGGTTCGTTCCATGTGTCTTCAGTGAATACTTTCATCGTAAGTGAATAAATTTTTTAAGTTTTAACTCACTCGGGGGCTTTATGGCTGTATAATATCTTCAATATAAAAAGCAATCAAAAAATTTATCACAGTTTTTTAAAAATTTAATGTGTTAGTTGTGAATTGTACTCTTTATTTTGGAGTTTTTTGTGCAACAGTTGCACTCAAAGTTTGTACATTTCTTATTTATTAAAATCAAATATTATTTTATTGATTTTTTTATTTTTAAGATTTCCGAAACTTTTTAATAATAGTCATTATTACTTTTTTTATGAAATTGCATTTTGTTTATGTATTAAAACTATTAAATATTAAATATAAATATTTACTGCTATTTTTAGCTTAATAATTCTCTTTTTCTCTTGCTTTTTAAATTTTCAAGCACAGTTACCTTAAAATTCTAATCAATAGATAAATCGAATTTCTACTGTTGTCAAGTCAGCTTCAAATTAGAAAAGTTCCACAGTAAATGGTAATTTGTCAAGATAAATCTCTGTTTTTCTGTGTTCAGGGCCGGATTCAGCTCTATAGGAGACTTCGGGTCTCGTTTTCTCCTTTCAAAATCAAATATTCCATCTGACCCATAATGATAGTAGCAGTTGATGAATATAATTTGTCCAATAATAATAGTAGCAAAAGAAAATAAATATAGAACGCAACATTTATTATAAAAAAACTAGATTAAATTAAACAATAAATTAAAAATATTAATCCTAATTTTTATTTTGAGTGTTCAGAATATTTCTGGATTTTTCAATAATTTCGTTACTGCATTTTTTTTTTTTTTTTTTGCAGCTAACGTAATTGCACCTTTCTGCAACTTTTCGTTTTTCTTTTGATGCATCAAAAACTGGACAATCGCAACTCGTTCTTTACTGGGAAAACTCTCCTTTTTTCATCCTGCTTTTACAATGAGCTGATATTCAACTGAAATAAAACTATTGATTTTGATCAGCGGATGAAATTATAATAATAGTTATAATTCGTAATAATTAAGTTAACCTAAAAATTGAAAGATGTGTCAAAACAAATGACATACATCATGAAACATTGATTTTGATTGAAGGCTTCGCGATGTTGCGCTGTAACATAACTTACAGCTGCATTCGCCAGTAATTCCTGTTTAAATATTCACTTGCTACTATTATTATGGTTCAGAGGTAGTATTTTTTTTTTGTTGTTGATTTTAACTATATAAGCATTTTTCAGTAAGAAATATTAGGATAAACTGAATTAACAAAGCATTTCAAGAGATTTCAGTATCTCGCGAAAATTAATTTTAATCCAAATGGTAAAAAAAATAAATCACAAAACCTTTTAACGCATTCTAAATACTCTAATACAAAGTTTGCCAAGGCTGTTCATTTATGAGTCAGTCAGCCAACTGAAAAAAATTTGGACTACACTGATCTGCAAGGGAATTTTAAAACATATTTTTTAAAAATTCCAAGAATAGTGTAACTGATGTTTAAGAACAGAGTGAAGACAAAGTAAAAAAAACGAAATGGGGGAATTCGGCTTCTTGTACCTCATCAGGCGCCAAACAAGAAGCAGAGGTTCAAAACATGACTTTTTTCTCTTTAAGAGTTGGACATCGGTCAAAATATAACCCATATATTGATTTTAATCGATAAATGAAAATGTTTGAGTACACGGTCCTTGTAAATCAAATGAAACCAAAAAATTAGATTACCTTGAAAACATCGGAGAAGAAATTTCGACGCCTTGAGGCCCACTAAAATTGCGGGGCATCCATTATTTGTCTATTTGTTAATATTTCCCTTTCTGTATTCAGTCAAAATGAGCTCATTTTCCCCATCCATCGTCAGACTTAAATATCAAAATTTTGAAATTTCATATTTCAAACTATGAATGTGTGCTAGTCATCTGTGTAGAGACCAGCGGTTCCGGAAGACTCCGACCTGGGTGGTATTATGGGGGGGAGGTGAGGGAGAGAGGATGGAGCGGATCACTTCACAGTAAAATATATACATTTTTTACATTTAAAATCTATAACTATCTTATTTAAACTATACCTATTTTTTACATTTAAAATTGATAACTATTTTATTTAAACTATAACCGCTTTTTTATATTTAAAATTTACTGAAATCGTTAAATAATAAAGTAACGAAAATGTCAAAGAATAATTTTTAAAAATTAATATTAATTTTAGGTTGTATTAAAGTTAACTAATTTTACTGCAAAATCATGACACGGGTAAGTAATATAGAAAATATCATAGGTTTTCAGAATCAACACACAAAATACAAAATGCATTTAAATGTTTGTAATCTTAATGTTTTTTATTTCTTCCTGCCACCGCTTTCTTATTATTTCTGTTAATTTTAAATATTTTTATATTCAAAATTTACTGAAATCGTTAAATAATAAAATGTCAACATCGAAACAATGCATATTTGGCTGTTATTCTTTTGCATTTTATTTTTGAGTAAACAATAACATAATGCGTACTGTGGCTCAAAACATGAATGTAACGAAAATGCTAAAGAATAATTTTTTAAAATTAATATTAATTTTAGGTTATATTAAAATTCCGTAATTCTACTCTAAAATCATGACACGGGTAAGTAATTTAGAAAATATCATAGGTTTTCAGAATCAAAACACAAAATACATTTAAATGTTCGTAATTTTGCTATTTTTAATCTCTTCCCGCCACCGCTTACTTGTATATTATTTCTATTAATTTTAAATACTGATCCATTCGAGGGTAAGGATTAGGCAAAGATCGCGCTTTTTTAAAGAGGCATCTTACAATTTAAAAAAATTATTTCTGGTAACAAAAAAAAGCAATTCCGGTGCTCCATCCTCCTATGTCCTGGCTCCATTATCGCCGTCCAACTTAAAGGTAACACAAATATTTCATAATTTTAACTCTGTCCACTACACTGCTTAAGCCGTTAAAGAACTCCTTATTCTCTCTCTCTCTCTTGTTCTTTCAAATGGCATAATTTACGAGATGTATTCGGTAACACTTTCCCTGCAGTGTGCTTACGATCAATGTCAAAGTCATGAACATCAGACAAATCGTTTATTTTAAATCCAACTGCAGAGCAACTTTGTCTGCAACTATGAACTCGAAGAAGGTTGCCCGCGAGCCTCTTCTACTTCCTGTTGAAGGTCATTCGACTCCAGGTGACTAGGACATGGGTCATGGGGACACACCGCATTTCTCAAATTATAAGCTCCTTTCCTCCCTCCTACCCCTCTGGGAAGAATTCCATGGGGTCTTTCGAATCTTTTGAAAGAACGCGAGTGTAATAGATAGAAATAATGACCTTCATTTAGTCTGGAATGTGGTCAAAGGATCTTTCCTTTCTAATTGTCCAGTGTTGGAATTAATATTTGAAATCGATATTTTCTATTTTTATAAGAGGAAAAAGAATTTCTGCGAGATGTTTATTATAGTTTTCGCTTTTCAAATATTTTTTACGAAGAGAGAAATTTAATATTCAGAGAAAAGTTCACATCTGAGAACTGCTTCGCAAAGTAATGATGAACCTGACATTTTTCAAATAAATAGATATAAGAACAAAAAAAAATGGAGTTAGAGAAACGCTGTATTAATCGAATGTATTAAAATCAATGATTTTGAGTTTCTGGTTAGGGCTTCCTTAGTAAGACCGCAAGATAAGTTTTAAAAAAAACTGGAGAAACTAATTAATGGAAACTAGATTGATTATGGATGGATTCCTTTAGTACGAAAGTAAGATTTCATCCATCAAACTCAGTAACTCCGCGTTATAAATTAATTGGATTCTGCAGAAACTAATTCACTTTTTATTTGTTGTGACAAATTCTATTTAGTCTAAAGTAACTAGCCACGCTATGATTCAAGGACTCATGATAAGGGAGGCGTAAGATAGTTTTTTTGGTCCAAACAGTTTTGGAGCACTTAGGTATCACATGATTCAGAAATTTGACTTTAGCTATAGCATATTGGAGGAAGGAATTTTCCTTCCTGAAAAACTTTCAGAGGAAACTGGCCCACATTTTTGTTTCGCCTTATGTGTGCTCACATATGAATCTAATGAATCATGTACGGGACATTCGATGGAGATGAGTTGCTGCTCGAACAAGGCCTTTTCTGAGAGGTAGAGAAAAAGAGGTTAAATTCGAGAGGTAGAAACTGCTCTGTGAAACTGTAGAAGTGCTTCAGAATTAACATGACCACTTTGTAAATTCCAGGCCAAGCCGATGTCTTGTTCTCGCCGTTCGGGGAGACCACATCATTTGTCCATATTGCATAAAATTGCAAAGAAAACAGTTTGTTTATATTTTTCACCACCAAATATTGAAATCTTCAAAAATGCTTCATACAATCTTTTATCTGTTAATGAGAATGAAATAATTTTATAAGTCAAATTTTCTAGCGCCATGCATTTGTTGGACTTACAAACAGTCATTTAATTTTTCTCAAGGAATATGACTGGAACATAGTATTCCTGCAAAAATATTATTGCAAGAAGAAAAGAATTTTATTATAAAATTACTAGGAATTCCCTATGGATACTAAGATATTAAATTTGCAGTGTAATGTCGAATTAGTAGCCATGTGAATATTTTCTTTTAATTACAAAATTATATACAATTCTACTCATCAGAAATGCTGATATTTTTAAAATGTCTCTTCGAGATATATTTATAGTTTTTACAGGAAGTGTAAAATAGGTCCGATTGGATACTGAAAACTTCTTAACATTTCGATAAAAAACCACTGCTTTTTTACTGCTCTACTGAGATCAGATATAACTCATTACATGTATTTATCTACTTTTACGCTTGGCATATTATTTTTGGTCTATTTATTGCATATTTTTTGTATTTTGATTTAATAATTAATGTTTTTTATTTTATTTCTTCAAACCTTCTTAACAAGACAAGCACTCCAGATCAAGAATCAACTTGAAGCATTTAGAATATTTAATCGTATAGATCTCAACTTCCGCAGAAAAGCATCTCCTCTTAGTGGCTCTTTAGCAAATATTTTGGACTCTCTTATCCCACGCTGACACATATTTCAACCGATTAAAATTCAATTAAATGTCTGGTCGTAATTGAATTGTCACAAGAGTTAACAGATATGACAAGATCCTTGCTCATATAAAGTCATTGAATTACACTGTTAACTCGTTCGATTAAATCGCGACTGTGGATTCATCAGATATTTTCGACGAACTGCTCCAATTACAGGACAAATTATAGAGACATTCTCTTTAAAAATTTGCATTGATGAAGATTGTTAAAGTATTGCTATTTAACAAATGCATTATCAATATTTTGACATACTAATGCAACTTCTATCCAGATCTGTTCAGTAGTAATCAATAATGCAGATAACTTAACGCACTTTAAATTACAAGTAGTAGTTATCGATGGATTATGTGGTTTCAATGGAATTTTAGCTCTGTGTATTTGTTAGTTATTAATTGAGATGTTACATAACTAAAACTAAATATTTCAATAAAAAGCCTTTCCTCCTCATATCGAAAATTTAGTTGAAAGAACTTCGTTTTTTTCATCTTTTGTTTTGCAAATAAAAATGAGTCTAAAAGAAAGAATCATAATACAGAAGATTTTTTAGAAAATAATCTGCTATATTTAGATATTAATTTATAATAATTTATCGTCAATCTTGACATTAAAAAAATTCCCTTACTAAGCTACTTAAGCAGATGTGTCAGGCCCATTTTTTAAATACGTTACATTTTCCATTTCTTTCCTCGAGGTTAACTTTTAATAGCGTATTAAAGTTATAATTTTTGAATATGCTATTCACTTTTTTATTCCATAATGCAATTCATTTACATTCCAATCATTTTAGATGCTTTCAAAATCATTTTAATTAGATTTATCTATATTAACTAGAACCCAAACTCTTAATTTAGTCACATAAACACTTTTAAAGCAGAATTAAATTTTCAGTATGCTTCTCACGAGTCAGACAAATTACAATGCACGTCATCATGCCGTGTTAAACACAGTAAAGCACCGTTTACAGTATCTCATTCATACGTCATTTCATCACAGTCTCGATTCTTTCGTAGTCACTAGCTGTTATGCCCGGAGTTGCTCGGGATTAAAATACTTTCATGTCTAACATTTTTGACTACTGCTCTGAAAAACTACTCTTGTATAGAAAATTACAAAATTCTTTTACCGTCTGAAGTGTTTTTTAATTAAAGTGACAATATCAGTTGAGCCAGACGATTTTTAAAAACCGCCGATAGCTAATTTTCTCCATAAGTTATTAGTATTTATTGCATAGGTACTTCAAATTTTGTCTATAAATCTTGAAGTATAAGAAAGATTTTAACGGATGTTTTTTAAGACAATTTCATAGTGATTTTTTCATTGAGATAAAGCGTTAGAATAAATATGAATAAAAAAATAAAATTCGTCTTCATCCAAAATTCTTCTAATGTGATCTAGCAACAGTTCTTACGTATTCTTGTTTTTCACCAATAAAAAAGTGTTCTAAATTTTTAAATTCTATACATATTTAATTTTTGGAAAATTATTAAAATGAGATTAACGATTTGAACGTAAATGAAAGTTGTGTCACGAAAAGTTAATTTTTTAAACTTTTATTATATGTAAAAAAAGTTTTTGTGACATAATACATATTTTCGAAAAATATCATGGAAAATGTCAAAATTTTGCTTAATTTCCAATTAACTGAAATTTTAATAAGATTTGGGGCTTTTAAAAGTTGACGGTTGACTCTCTTCTTTTATAAAATATATTTATAAAAATAAGCAAAAATTTCAGAAATGAAGGTAAATTAGTTCAAAGTCTAACCGTTGCCTAGCAACGGAGTAACTATAAATTTGCGTTATTTCAAAATCGTCTGCACGTAATTAACAATTATTAAACTTTAAAAAATTTATAAAAATGTCACAGGTATAAAATTGGCATCAATCAAAAGGCAAAATTTTGAACTTTAAATATTTTTTGTTGGACAATTTGCTTCGAAGTTACGGCTGAAAAACGGTTTCGATTAATTTCTAATTAACTGACTGTTTAATTAACTTTTGGACTTTTTGGAAAGTTCATAAGTGACTTCCCCTTGTCTTAAATAATTAGTGTGCAAAATTTGGTTGAAAACAATCCATTGATTTAGGAGGAGATGTGCAACATAGCCACATGACTTTTTATTAAGATTATAATGATAAGTTACTTAAGGTAAGGTAAGATTTGTATGACGCAAAAATTGTTATATGTCGTTTTCCCCCCGTCCTAAAATGTAAAAATTTCCTCTTTCCTAGTATGTGAACTTTGACAAAGAAATCATGACTTCGAAATTATTCAAAATTGATTAACCTTCTTTTAAAGATGCAGTGTATTCCATAGAAAACTTCGAAATTATTTCATTTGTCAAAATAATAGTGAAAAAAATACATTCAATGTACTTCATTCGATTCATAATGTTGTACTTAATAATCACAGTCAATCAGCACGTCAGACGTGGTTAAAAACTTTTTCAATTAAACACACGTAAATTGTATAAGATATGTATAACTAGTACTCAAGATATGTAATAAAGGTATGATTTTTCTCATTTTTATGATAACATCTAATTTTAAAATTTCATTATTGTTTTCAATACCATGTAGTAATATACTAGAACTATCTTTAAAATTAATACTTAAATGAATTTGCATTAGTCGCATTAACTTTGTAATATTTAAAGTTGTTTAGTAAATTTCGATTATAAGTCTACGTCGTTTTTCGTCAGTCCCTTGAAAGACGTATGAACGGTGCTTTACTGTATTTGCATTATACTAATACAAAATCTAGCCTATATTAATATTATAATACATTAGTGGGCGAAAAACTGAATAATTTTTCTCATTAACGCAATTTCTTATACAACAATCTCTAGAGTGTGTCGCAAGTACTAGTCAATTTTTCATTCCATACTGCTTTGACGCCCCCAATACAACTTCATTGCATATCGCTATTCCTTTTTCTTCTGCATTGTTATTAGCTGTTCCGAGTAACTGTCGACTGCTTTGTTATTAGGGCGTTACCTTTTGGAGCATAATTACTTTTTTGTTCACTTTCTTGGAAGAACGCAGCTGATTCGTTCGTATTCTGATCGCTTGAGATATTGTAGAAATGCACAATAATGTCACAAGACAGCAATCTTCATCATCCACTGAAGAACATTTTGTGATTTAATTTTTTACTTAAAAATGGTTTTTAAGCAATCCCCTGAAGACATTTTCCTGATAATCATAGAAATAAAATTATATACTTGCCAAATTTCATTCTCTAACAAAAAAATGTAAACATCTATTTCGAATGAAGTTTTATTTTGTCCACAACTTAGTTATACCTGTCATAAATTTTTAATGCTTTATTTTAAAATTCTGAAGAAAAAAATTGTAAAAGATTATCGTAAATACTAAGTAAAAATGTATTGTAATCGTCAAGAAATTTGACCTCGACTATGAATCTCCACCGTTTAGACTTGCTTCACAAAACTTGATATGTAATCATTACACCAAATTGTTATACCTGCATCAAATCTTGGACCAAGTCCATCTATAGAAAGACTACTTGTTTGCTTTTATGCGAACATGATAGCTCAAAAACGTAGCGAAGTAGGTGAACGAAATCCAATGCTTGGTTTTTACATAAAAATTGTAGTGGACTCCGCTTGTAGTGCTAGCAAAGCCAAAGTGATCACTGCATCAGAATGATCAGTACATCCAAAATGCCTTAAACATAATGCTATTTATAGGTGTGCAAGGATCAGAGGCTTAGCGACCGGGGAGGCACTCTTAAGCTGGACATTCATCTGTGCTCCATTCCATTCCATTTGTCCCAAGACTGTTTTTTTTTTCCTATCCATTCAAGTCGAAAAAATGAGGCACGTCATTCACCGAGGCTCCAGGTTTGTTTTGAGACAAGGTTCAAAGTCGCAGAATTCTACCCACCCACCCTCCTCTTCCCCTACGCGGGAGCTTTCTAGTTTCATTTCTACTCTCGACGCAAGGTCCCTTTCATGTGTCGATACCCACTAATCGAGGCCGCAAATTGGAACCGGAGTACGAAGTGTTGGATTTTGAGTTCGCTTGAATTCCAGTATTGACATTCCGCTATGCCAATTTCCATCGGTTTTTAAAACTTACGATTGCTTTTTCCTTCCCGTATTCCAAAAATTCCATTTTGGAAGAGATGTGAATAGCCTGCTTTAGGGAGCAATTTGGGGGCAAAACATTAGTGCGTTCGTGTCACTTTTTAAAGTCAAGTGTGTTGAAGGGGTGGAAAAATAATAGCATGCTCAGGGTGCCAGGTATCTTTGCTAAGCAAATGATGACGATTGAGTCGAAAAAAGCCTTATTTTGACCTTAGGTAAAGATCCGAAAAAGATAGCAGAAATAACCGATAACACAACATCGTTAGTATGTGCTGATTTGTTTTAATTTGAAAAAGAAAATCGATACAATGTATAGAATTGGGAAAAAATCCATACTTAAAGTTTTAACGCTTTCTTAAAAGGTTATCAAGAGTAACCTCTTTTTTTTAGTTTTCAAGAATTCGCTAAATAAACCTTTCATATGAGTAATGCTCATCAAAGGATTCTGCACGGTGTGTGCATTGGACTTATCTTCTTTAAGTACAAAGGGCCTGCAGAGTTTCTTGGGCTGATGAGTGGTTTCTCTTCTGGCCCCTTCTCCTCGCCATTGCCTTCAGATTCCGAGGTGTAATCGCATTGAAAATGATCACTACACTGAATTGCTGACCACTAGGACCGGCGGATTTTCTATGTGTGTAGATACAGAAGATCCGTTCCATGCTAATCTGATCGTTACATCTGTGATAAATACAAATGGGACTACTGTGCCTACAGTTTATTAGTTACATCAAAATTAAATATCTTTATCACATTTTTCTATTATAACTGTCAAAGGTAACGCCGCAGTGAATCTACGCGCCTACTCGCATGTATGTGTCAAAGTGAATATCATTATCAGATTCTGAACCCAATAGGTCATTGGGAAGAGGACCAAAATGCATACTCGACTCCTATCATTGTACGATAAAGCTTAAAACAAAATGCGTCAGATTGCGAATATCAAGAGGGAAACAAGACCAATTATTCTCTTTTCTTTTGACGAATCTTTTGAATTATCTTGAACTTTAAAGGCATTAAATATTAACTTCGATTCTTAACTTCGCAGTTATTATTTTTCAGCGAATAATAAATAAAAAGCATTAAGTCTCTGAAGAAGCATTTAAAAAATATTTCATGCATTCACGTACGATAGCTCTAAATACAAAATGGCTGAAGTAATCTTTCTTCTTACCTACCACGAAAGAACTGAATTTCAGATTTTCATGAATATTACAAAAATGTGTTCTCTTAATGTCATTAGGGAGCATTCCAGGAGATGTTCTTGTTAAAGCCATGGATTAAAAAATAACTTTCAGCAAACTTTAATCTTCGCATTCCGTTGGCTTCCCCATATTGGCGCTTATCGATCGCTTGGTTGAAGAGATTAGTGAATAATAAATTCCCATACAGTAAAAAAGTTATCTGAATAAAATAAATTCATGAAGAATCTCGCTTGTTATGCAATATATAAAAGAATGACGGCCTTTATAAGGTACTAATTTAATAACTAAATTGGATGTGAATACGAGAATAATCAACCATTTTAGTATCTGGAAGTTACAAATTAAATTGATGGTAAGGTGTAAAGTAGCAATTCGTAATGCAAAATGTTAGTTAGTTTTGCCACTGAATTATGACAACGATTGTAAAAGCTTTAGCGATAACAGTGAGAGAACCAATATTTTTAAAATCTTTTTACTGCTGTTCACGGGTTTGCCTTTTATAATCATATTTTATTATAAGTACTTTACTTTTAAAATATAATACTTTTTAAAATTATAAATATATATTAATTTATTTAGAAATAATATAATGTTTTTTGTAATTTTAAACCTATCTTTTAAACTGAACATCCTGAAATAATTTCTAAACGAGTCAAACAAATTAAAAAATTTTAAACAGTCTGATCACGAAAACATTAAATTCTGAATAATAATTAGAGCTACAACCGTTTCAAACTTTAGTATTAAAACCTGAAATTCCATGAGAATTATAGTAAACATTATTCTAAAATTACAAAAAAAATTAAAATTCAATGATTTTTTTTTTATTTTTCAAGTAGAAAGTTAAAATTTACTTTTATAACTTCTATAATTCTGTAGTAATCAGTAAAATGCTAATATTCAAACTCTTCAATAAACATCGTGTTTCCAAAGAAAACATTTAGAGTAACCAAATCTTAACCCTCTGACTGACGAATTTTTCTTAAATCGTTAATTAGATGCAAGGTTCGCAAACATATTCAAATACATTTGAATGAATCGAAATGTTATTTATATGCAAGACTTTATTAGTATAATACGATTTACCGTTGTAATAGTTCTAAGTAAACACAATAGCTTGTAAATATCTCAGGATGCAGCAGAAAATAGACTTAGTCACCATAATAAGCAGTTAGAGTCTTAAATATCATGGTATAGTCAGGTTCCTTAATGCTAATTAACTGTAGATAATTTTTAATAATTATCTTATTCTCAGACATTCCTCTGAAGTTTGAAAAATAATTATATGTTTTCTGTTCATTTTTTATATATACACATACATGTCTACAAGTAAACTTGAAGCTGCAAAATGTTTTACAGAAAAAAATGATTGCATATAACTGAGGAATTTTTAGAAATCCCAAAGTAACTCTTATAAAATCTATCCAATTTAGAAGTCAAGAATAAGTTTATGTAAAATTCATCAGATTTTTAAAAATTCTAAATTTATTCATATAAAACGCATGAGAAACGCATCTGAATTAATTCATACAAAATGCTTTGATTCCAGTTTTGTAGAGTTCAAAGAACAATTTAAAAATTGTATTTTAACATTACAAAAACTTTACGTGTCTATTATTTCATGAAAGACTTCAGAACTTGAATTTTAACTAGCCACTAAAGTTTTTGCTTGACGTTCATGGAGTTGAGTTTTACTGAATTCGTTTAAGTAAACGCTAAATGAATGCTATATTTCTGACATCAGTTGATACATGATTCAACATTCCAAATACATGAATAATTTTCTTAAATCTGTTTACATAAATTTATATTTAAATGAATACCAAATTATTAAATTATTAATTGTTCTGAATTCCCTCTTAGTCATAAAACATACTAAATACATCATTCTTATTATTTCTCCGTTTTAGAAGCATTGATAAAACAGTTCAAAAATGGTTCTTTTGATACTAAGGAAAGTTTCATTGACATAATTTATTTTCCAAATGATTTCTGAATTACGACTGTTAATATTAACCCCAATTTTATTTTATTCCTTAATCAATAATTGGAGTATGATTTTATTGAATTTTAAAAAGAATTAGACATGAAGAAATCACGCATCAACATTTCTGATATTATTTATTAATAATATAAATATATTTCATAATTCCGAGAAAACGCAATAATCAATTGAAGGAATAAATTCATACATACAGGCAACTTACATAATTCCTATATAGCTCTGATTTCATAGCAAATTTTAAAAGAGCGTATAGTTATAAAGACAACGAAAAGATTGTACTCTTCTGAAAAGCACATTTCATAAATTATGAATGAATTTTAACAACAACCCATTTTTATGTAGTTAATTTATTTCTATATGGCTACTTACTTTCTTTTGACCAAAGTTCTAATAATATTTCTTTCGCTTACATGAATATGTAATTTAAAGTTTATAAATTGAAAATCAGTTTGGTTTTGAAATGTTGATTACTTTGGCTCAGTATAAGAAGTCAAACCGGTTTTACATAGTTATAAAAAGAGATTTAAAAAATTGAGAGCATTAAATAAAATCACTAGCAGAAATATGCAATTTAAAATATTAAAAATGATCGAAAATAGGTTTGAAATATGATTAATTAAGTTTTTATATTCAACCACTGTAATTTAGAAGACCTTACGAAAATAAATTATTCGTTTTGTAAATACATAGATCCTGCAACAATTAATAATAATGTTTGTTATAAGGAGGTAAATTCTATTTTCTGTAGAAATTAAATATATAGTAAAACTCTACAGGTAATTGCCATTTATTTTTTTAACTGTAAAACTAAAAGTGATACATTAAGCATTAAAAGGTTATTAGTCAGATCTATAGAAAACAAATGCTTTTTCATCTTAATTTAGATGGCTTCCGTTTTATTTTGTATTAAAGTACATATGAAATTGTTTGAATTCTAATATTAATTTATATGATTAAAAATTGTTTAAATCGAATAGAGTTAAATTTATGTGGCTTGCAACATTTTAAATCACAACATAGACAGGATTATATTACAAAACATATTTAAAAGAATAATTTTCTGTTCGACAGGAGAATTTCTTTCGCTCTGTTTCTTTTTTTTGAAATTTGCAATTCAATGTGAAGCCCATGATTTCACAATAGGTCTTGAATTAAACAAAACCCCGCATTGTTAAGTCCTCTGGTTTATATCTGTTTCGGAAGATTATTTCTTTCTTCATTTATGTGTACCTCACTGTATAGATAATTAGTGCGCGGCTTGAAATCCGTTTCTGATTCCCTGTGTCAATAAGATAGAATAATATTCCTTTAATAAAACTTTTCTGCTCAAAATTTCAATTATTTTCCATACACAAGCAAGCTATTGTTAGCTTTGCTAATGATTAACTTCTTTATTGGATGTCTTCTATTATTTTCAGCTCTTAAAAAAGACTTCAGATATGCTACAGAAAAAAATAAAGAACTAGACGAACAATTTTGTGTTTAATGAAATATTTATTTCAAATTCTTCACGGTTTCTTATAAAAATGTTGCCAAAATTTAAGAATTCATTTTATGATTTTGAAATATTTTACCTGTTACAATCTTATTCATTTATCAAGCTTCAAAATTCAACTAGGAAATCATATTTCGTGTTCATATGATATATGAATACCAATAGGTTAACAAAAATAAAGGAATTTCGGAAGCAAAGTACCCACATATGCATATATAAATAAATGGCATTCATTTTTCTCACATCATCTGCTTGCACCCACATTTCTCGCATGAAGAAGACGGACTATTTTCATTAAAACCTGATTATTTCATTTAACTATCCGCCTTCGGCCACCACATTGTACGCAGGGAATAAAGTTTCAATTGAATCTCTTGCGCATAATTTGATATTCATGGTTCCCTTAACAATTTTAAATTTCAAATTGTTATAGACATTTAACCCATGTTGTTTCCGTGACTTTCCACCTGTTCTGTTCGTTGTCTGTATGCACGTCCCTAATAGTCATGTGGTTATGCAGCATCAAATTGCACATTGTCGGCATCAACTTCACTATTATTCCTCTTGCAAAATATGCATTTGATTTTAACTTTAAAATGGCACGATTCATTTTAATTCCAGCCACATGTTAGCTGGATGAAAATATGCTGATTAAAACATAGCATTAATCATTAAGATACCTTACCTTAGCTTTCAACAATGATAGAGAAACAAGTAAATAAATATTTGTTTATGCAATGAAAACGGTTGAATTGCGTTGCAACATTGAAAAGTATTCTTGTAGATTATATCAAAAAATATATTTAAAAATTTATTAAAATTAGATAAAAAGTTGCACGGCAACTTAATTGACATCATTGAAAAGGTAATTTTTTGCACTTTCAGATGGCGTAAAAATGAGTTTTGTGCTGTAATATGTGCGTAAATTATTAAGGAAAAACGCCAAAATTTCACTAAATTTTTAATTAATTAAAATTTAAATTAATTTTTTAAAAAAAAAAGGGATCTGAGGTGCACATTTCCACCATCCAAAGTATGTTTATGCCAAATGTCATAGCTCTAGGTCCAGTGGTCTGCCCTGCAGAGCGTCAACCACACGCACACATCCTCCTTTATTATTAGTAGCGATTGAAAATCAGGTTGATTGCTGTTTTTATATTAGATTAAGAGCATAGTATAAAATCAGAAAATCCTCCATATAAAATGGCCGGTAGTCATCTATTTCTTCCCATTTTCATAACTGCCATTAATGCGGGAAACAATTTGGGATCTTAAACCTACTAATTGGACTGTTTTTGAGATTTGCTGTAAAACATAAAGTGTATAGCTCTTTTTACTGACTTTTATAGAACAATGGTGGTTGCTCTTGCCGAATTAATCGTGGAAGATCTTGAAAGATACAAGTACAAAAAGACAAATCAACAATGGGCTGATTTTCGCCAAACAGATGTCGCTTGTGTGTGCATTCTTGTTTATTTAAATTAGCGTTTTGTTTTCATTTTATATCTATAATTTATTTCCTTATTTGTTGTATAATGCTTTTGTATACTTTTACTATTTTTATCAGTATTTTTGTTTGAATGTTTTTACTCATTTCATTAGAATTTTTCTTTTTGCATATACTTTCTCACCATTAACATTTTTCCTTATAATTCTACTCATTTGATTATTATTTTGTTTTTATATACTTTTACTCATTTCAATAGAATTTTTGCTTTTATATACTTTTACTCATTTCATTAGTATTTTTGTTTTTCTTTATCTTTTAATTTCATTTACAGTTGTATGTTAATTCGTCTCATTTTTTTCATTTATTTCTTCCACTCCATTCCCGCTTAACTGCTAAAAGGTCTGAATGATACTAAGCTCAGAAGTATGGAGTGGTGTTCTGGTTGGAAAATTGTAGAGTGTTGTGGAAGAAAACGTCGAAGTTTTTAATCAAATTCATTTATTACACATATTAAAATAAACTTTAAACCATTACTTCTGTTTAAAAACAAAAACTGAAAACAACATTACATTTGTGGGAAAATCATCCAGCAGCTATCTAGATATATTCGAATCACTGATCTGCCTGATCTCTGTAATTTCAAGAACTCGTGAGACTTAACTATACGTCCGTGAACGACGTCAGAACCAATGAAAAGCTTTCTGCATATATTATGATGTCGGATCCGGACGTATAAAAAAGGAGAAACAATTTGCATGAAAGCATAAATTAACTTTCCAACAGTTCTGTGTTGACAAGGACAAAAGCACTTAAAAAAATCTTAGGAATAAAACTGTTCTTCGAAAAGTTGTAGATTTCTTTTTTTTTTTACGATATACACATTTTAAAGGCAGTTGATTTGAACCTCTAACTCTTCCTTCTGTAAGTGCATTGATATGTTTTCCTTAGGTTCCTCCCGAGTGTTGCTATTCAAAGGGTTGCCAGAAGTCAAGTTACTCTTCCCTGCCTCAGCACCCGGAGTGATCTGAATGCTAGTCGTCACGGCGTTGATACGGTAACTGAGAATGTGATACAGAAGGTACGTCCCGTCATCAGAGTGGAGATAACTAAGACCCATATCATTATTATGCCCACTAGGAAAGAGAGAATCCGCTTATATATCTGACGGCTTCTCATCCACATACTCGTGCCTGTGGCTGTATTCAGAGGGTTAAGAGAATGTGTAGAGTACGTTTCTTGATTAGTGAGAAGATAATCCTTAAGCTTGAAGGTGTAAAAGTAGTAAACCACAGAGTCAATTTGAAAACAATTTTAACTTTGATTAACTCTGGATTCAATTTAAGCTCAAATAATACACATCAAATACGCCGCTCTAATTTATTTTTGAATCTATTACACATCTTATAGAAGGAGAAAAGAACATATTGTTACGAAAATGGAATGTCGCTTCCCAGCAATGTTAGTCTTATGGTTGGGAAGAGAGTTCTACAATGTATGGGAATGCCGGGAGAAAGGAGTCATCGACCCCCGACCTTGATGACAAACCTGGCGACAAATTTGGTGACTTTGGCGACGAAATGTGGGATCACAAAAGTACTGGAATTTTCTTGATATCTCTATTAAGGGCCGAGATCCAGATTTATCGAGATGATTCCATGTGATCTCACGGTCTGTCGGAGTGACTATAAATAAATCGTGCTCGGATCACAGAGTGAGTAGTGTGTTTGATCGACTTAGTGTGTTGATCGACTTTGAACGTGTTAATGAACTGGGATCGCCTTTGGAATGCGAACGTCTTTGAAATCTCTCTTTGCAGTGTTGACCGCAGTGCGAGCTGGTAAGCTGTTAGACGCCGAGCAGTACTGAAAGTGCTGTTACTGTAATTATTAGTGATTTTCTGTCTGCTCGTGTTGTTACTTTGTGCAAGTGCTGTGTTTTCCTGTTACCTGTGCTTCGTGTTTTCCGGAGTTTTCGTGAATAAAACGTCTTTCTCCATTATCCTCCTTGTTGGACTGTTTTCACCGTACACCCACCGGACATTTTTTGTAACAATACCACAGCAGAGCGTGAGACAACATCCTCTTTTTAGATGGCATGCGCATCAAATGTCATGTGACCGTGGCGTCACGTGAATTGACTCCATTCACAAAATGCTGTCATCAAACCAAAGATGGCATATACGATACTGTTCCGAAAATCGTTCTATGTGTGCAAGGTGAAAACAGTTCAACAAGCAGGATAATGGAGAACGACGCTTTCTTATCGAATATTCCGGAAATCACGAGGCACGGGTAACAGGAAAACACAGCACTTGCACAAAGTAACAACACGAGCAGACAGAAAATCACGAACAATAACAGTAATAGCACGAACAATAGCGCTCAGCGTCTAACAGCTGACCAACTCGCAAAGCGAACAAGTCGCCAAAGTGATTCTTCGAACTCCGAAGACCTTCAAAGACGATTGTCTCATCTCAGCAACTCCCGGGTTTTTAAACCTTTCCTGACAGGATGTGACGTCACATAGAATCATCTAGTAAATTCTGTATATCTCCGCCCCTAATAGAGAAAATTCCAGCATTTTTAAGGTCCTTCAATTTGTCGCCAAGGACGGGATCGTTGGCCTCCATTCCCCGATAGGTAGTAAGAACCTCTGTAAATGTCACTTTCCAACCATAAGTCTAACATTGTGGGAAAGCGACATTAAATATTCGTAACATTACTGAAACAAAAATTCTTGAATTTATTTTGAGTCTTATTCTCAGTTCAGATTTCAGCTTCTAAATTCAAATTTGGTTGATGTAAAAATACTTCTTTCTATTCGTATACTAATATGTATGAAAAATAAATTCCACATCCTTCTGCATTAATTGAATATTTGTGTAATTATGCATTTGTCCATATACTATGGAATATTTGTTTCAGCTTCTGTGTCATTTCGAAGATGGATTCCTTATTTATGTGAAAATGTTGGTTTTTCTTTGACAAATGAATTGTAACTACAAATATGACACTGTGCTTGGAATGAAAAAGTAAACGTAAGAGAAATGTTCCTGGAAATAATAGATTAGAATGGGCGTACCTTAATAAGTAATAAGAGCTATTGTTGTAACTGCTATTAATAATTTATTATTTTAGCTATGAACAGAAATGATTATTTGTGTAATCGCAGCTCATTGCGTTACAAAGTATACATGGTAATGCTCAACCTAAACATTTGCATTAGGTATTTCTCTCCGTATATATTTACAGTATTATTTCTATTGAAAAATCAAAAAATTTACAAATAATTTTTAGTCTTTTATTTAAAGTAGTTATTGCATTATTTAAAATCCTATGCTCGTAGCACAGGGTGGTAATAAATTATTGGACCCATTTCAAAAATTAATTTAAAAAATCCTATAACATAGCATCTTCGTTTTTATTTTGAATGAGAGAGTACCTCAAAAAGTTTTTTTCTTCTTTCAGATAGGTAATGCGACGTTACGGCGCACTAAATCTGCTGCGACGGGAGATTCCCAACGTAAGTGTCAAAATGGCGACTGTGCATTAGGAAACACATCTCTGGTTCCACGAAAGCAAATCAATTGTAACGTTTACTTTTCAGGGAAATTAATTATCCAGGTTCAAATCAAGTTTTTTTTTAAGTCAGGGTCAACGATAGTATTAATTAGGTTCGGAGATTGTGAACTTCGAGTTCGTGCGTTCCGTTAAACATAACCATCGCTGGCGTAATTGTAACAGTTCAAAGATATTTTCGCTTGAGTATCGAATTGTAAGAACTTCATTAAGCGTTGGTATGAGCAATTAGGGGTCGAACAACAGTCGTTCAACAATTTCGGCTGAGACTGATGGTCGTCTCATTCCTGTTCTCTTAAATTGCTCATACCAACGCTTGATGGAGTTCTTACTTGGAGACTGACAATTTCGGTACTCAGGCGAAAACATCTTTTAACTGTTACAATTGATTCGCTTTCGTGAAACCATAGACATCCCTTATGCTGCACGGTCGTCATTTTGACACTTGCGTTGTGAATTTCCTGCTGCATAAGATTTAGTGCGCCGTTCCGGCGCGTCAGAAACTTTTTTGAGCTTCTCTCTCATTTAAAAAAACGAAATTGCTACATTATAGGGGTTTTTTTTATTAATTTTTGAAATCGGTCCAATAATTTATGACCACCCGGTATTACTTACAGATAACCAATTATTTATTAGTATTAACCTTTTTTTGATATTATAATTATGTAACTTATTTTAATGGGACCGTTTAATTAAAGATAAGGCTTCTAGAAAAATCTATTTGACAGTTACGTTGAATACATTTAGGAAAAGTTGATAGAAAAATATTATTCAGTTTATAAATATATTTCGATGAATATCATCAATTATTTATTATCATTATTTATAATAATATGTAGTTTTGAAATTATTACTATTTTCAAGGAGAGATTTGTTTAACAAAGATTTTATAAACAAACCGAAGTACAATTATTGTGTTAAGAGGGCATACTAAATTTTTTTTGTCTACCTCGTTTCTTGTTTGAGTAATTGTGTTCACAGATCGACCGACAAACAGACATTATTCTAAAATTGCTTTTTCTTTCAGATGCAGAAAGGTCTAAAATTGAAAGATTCATCAAAATCTTGCGGTCGAATTTTTGGACGATTTCAACATTTTCTACTTACGAGAAAGCAAAAATTATTGTCGTGACATATTTTTAAGATAATATATTTTTAAAGAAAATGACTTTTTAAGACTTATAAATAACTCAATGCAATAGTATGAGTATAATAACTTAGCCGTCGTTTTCCATCTAATGCTCGAAAAGAAAATTCAAAAGTTCTTTACGTCTTGTTATAAAAAACAATTTTAATCTTCGGCATTCACACTTATATATTCAAATTTTAATCTGTGAGATGAACACGTAGCATTTGGAAATGAATATCCTCCATTTTCTATGATTTTCAATGAAAAGAAGTGGAATATTCTTCTTAATTTCGTCTTTATTTATGAGGAAAAGAGAAGAAAATAAATGAATAATGAATGAGTTTCAGAGAAAGTTCGAGTTCACGCCTTGAAGTAAAGCCATTTGCTTGAATAGGTGCGCAGATCGATAATACTTTTGTGTATTTTAGTTTAAGCATCCCATAAGATAAATAAAAGTTGTGTTTAGTATAAAAGGGAAAAAAATGAAACTTTAATGGTATTGGCTGGTTTTAGTGTGACACTACAACTCATTTCGAAGTTAAATTCCTCAAGCTGAAATTAAATTTAAGCAAAAAATATGGCAGACAATTTTTTTATTCCTAAATTATGTATATCGCTGAATTTATAACAGAACAGTAGAACTTCGATTAACCCACACCGTCCAGACCAGAGCTGTGACGGATAACAGAAATCTCTTAATACCTAATTGCCGTAACGTGATTTCACCGCTGGCTTGGCACGAAAATGAAATCCTGTAACAACACAGGCATATTGTATTTGTTTTACAGAGCGATCAATATAAACTTCAATATAAAAGTAGCAATGTACAGAAGTGTACATTAAACGTAATTCAGACGATGACGAATAATAGAAGCTGACGGGTAAACAAGTCACGGTTAATTGAAGTTTTACTGTCCAGTCCAACCCCGTTATAATGAACCCTCAATGGACGATCCAGAAGTTCGCTATGAGCGAGGGTTCACTATAACCGATTTTTTTAAATATTGGCTACACGAGATTTCTTATAATCGTTCAATACATTTCTGTGTTGGGCAAATTAATTACACTAAATTACAATTAATAATGGACATAAAAAATTAATCATTAATTAAAATTAAAATTAATAATGGATAATAAATTAAAATAAACATTTGTTCTTAAAAAAATTAAACAGTGAGCTTAATTGCCCGCTACAGGCCAAAAGTACCGAATGATTTGTAAAATGCCAAATATTTGGAGTTAATTTGAATATAATGGCCCGCAATCAGTTGTGGAGAATCGTGGGATGTGCAATCGTTGGAATTCACTCTCTCTCTCTATTAGGTTCTAAAGAAATAGTAAAAACCGTGGGGAGCAATGTTTTTGAAAAAACAGTTTTTTGTTGAGACACCCTATTGGAGGTGAATCATTATTACACCGAAAATATAACATGTCTACACTACCGTAGCAGTGTTAGTGCAAAGTTTGCCAAACATGGAATGGGCTCACTTTAACTCTGAACCCTCCATTTAGCTGATGGATGTGTTTGAAACACTGAGGAATCGATGCTATTAACTCTTCAAATTGAAGATGGATTGGGAATGTTTCTAATATGGCCTTTCCATTCTGGAGGCACAGCCTATAGTGGTTACGGTTCCATTCAGTTTAAAGGTCCAAGGCCCTAAAATGCTGAGAATATTTTTCATACATCCCAGAGTCTGAATGTCGGTATGGTCTGATTATGAGCAAAAGGAAATGTAAGCGTATTTAATATTATGCCTGACAAAAGCATGACTGCAACATAATTATTGTATATCAGTCTATGATATCAGGCAAGTGGTAACAGTAAGATGTTGCGCTACTTTGAATTTGATTTTTAGAAATAGTCTAGAGAGAGAGACGATTACGAGAAGTGATGAGTACGGTACGATTGAACGAAGTTACGTTGTATGCAGTTACGAAGTGTAATGGTTGTGCTTAATAAATGTTTGTTTAGTCTTAGAAGAAGCCTTATGAATATCAATCGAGAAGCCAACAGAAACATGCATTGAATTGCGATGATCGTAAATAATATATTCGGCCTGAACTATTCGCCATCCATCATTCGGCTTCCAAGTTTTGGAAATATAACAACAATCATACTAGGAAAGACTTTTCATCTGAAGAATTATTCTTACTATGTATTCATTGATATCAATTTGATGAAAACGTCGCTTATCAATTGTCGACTAAGCTGCCCCATGTCCATTCAACCGGTTCGGTTGCCGTAATGGCATCAGCCACGGCGGCATGGGGCGGCGTTCTGTCTTTTAAGCTGTGCTGTTGGCTTGATAAGCACGATCTTAGTAAAGATTGACTCTGTTTAGCGTCGATGAAGGGTGAAAACGAAGTTTCCGTCAGTACATTTATCATAAACACTTTAACCTGGCTTGTCAGTTCAATCAATATATGAAGTGGGATATTTTTATTTTAACACAGTAGTGATGGCTAATAAATCTAAAGATCAAAATTATCCACCGAAGATCATGCAAAGATATGAAAGAGTGGTGCGAGAAAAAGCTTGTATGAGTTCTTGTATTAGATTAGGTTTGGTGTCCAGGAAAAACTCAGTAGTACACTCGACGGTGATTTTTAATCATAATTAAATACACAAACTTAAAAATCTTAAGAACGAACAAAATTGTTGCCAAATATTTCAAAAATAAAAAAAATCAAAGACAAAACAATGAATTAATCCAAAAAATAATAAATTGAACCTCAGGAACGTAAAATATTGTCTAGCGTGACAATAATTATTTTTAAATAAAATTTCGCCCCGCTCGACATCAATAATATGCAGAACCGAATTTCAGCAAATGTACCTGTTTGTATATTTAACATAGAAACTTTGACCTGTCCTGACGGTTCACTCAATGCATAAAATACAATTTTGTTTTATTTTATGCATGCATATGGTCGCCATTTGCACGACTTAATTCAATTTATCATGTTATTAGTTTTAAGTAAAAAGATAAATAACATGATAAATTGAAATAAGAATTGAAGTAAATGTGGTTAATGAGAAAGAAATAAGCTTTCAGGAGACGTATCATAACTCAAAGTTCTAAGAACTTAAACACATATAAATTAAAATACCTTCTTATCAGGAAATTAGAACGACTATCCCACAAAAGTGAAATCACTGCATACAATGACTATCAAGGTGAATCCTTCAAGGCCATCAAGGTGATCGCTTCACATTCAGCCACGTGTACTTTTACATTGCAGTAGCACCATGTTGTGATTAAAAATGAAATTAATTCTACTTTGGGGGGATGGTCTACCTTAGGAACGCTGGCCACCTTTGGTTCACCTACCTTACATCAAAACTTTCAGTTCAATTTATTAGCAATAGTATACAAAGCATTCCCTCAAAATTTCATTAAATTTTTTAAATTAGTATTGGAGACATCATTTTAATGGTTGATAATTTATTTCGAAAAAATAATTTTGAGAAAAACGCGTTGAATGTTTGTAGTCCGGTTTACTTAGCAGCAGAAGACACTTATTTAATTAGCTATATCTCGGATTCTAATTCACATAAAAGAAAAATAAAAACGGTTTGGGAAAGAAAATGTTTGAATTAAAAGATTTTTGCAAAAGGTTTTGTTGAACTAGGCAGTCGGAAAATGACATTTTCAATGTAGGCAATCACATTAAGATTGTCTCCTTAATTAATGCAGTACTCCTATGTTTAGGGTGGTGGCTGCTTACAGAACAAAATATATTACTCGGTTAATTCCGAATGATTCATTCTTTCTATCGGTTGTGTTTGGAATCTGGAGCAAACTCAACAACGAACTTTATTTTAAGGAGTTCTGTCCTCCAAAATTTACCGAAAAGTTTCATCTGTTGAACTGACAACTTTGATGGCGGCGCTCCAAAATTATGATGATCCCTAAGCAGCGCGCTTTCATTCTTTTCGAAACAGGAGTTGGAAGGAGGATTTTAAATGTTTTTCTACAATTGAGAACTTCTGCTTCCATATATTTTTCATGATTTTCTCTTTTCAGAGCGATAACTGAAGGTATGATATGCCATAATTGAGTTTGTTATTTGTTACTGTAAATTAGATTGGTAAATTAAAATCTTCTTGCCAATATATATGTTACGGTCAATGTAGATAATCGGTTATTATGCGTAATTACCGGATCTCCAGCCAGTTATTATGAAGAATCACCGTGCTAATTATGCATAATAAACGGCGATTATGGATAACAACCGCTGTCGTTATGCGTAATAACCGCAACCGTTATGCATAATAACCGATTATCCGCATTAACAGTAACATATATATTAAACGATTACTTATACTGGTTGTCTATAAATTATTCAAGGATTAAAAAGTTCATAAAGATATAATTTTAAAAAGAATATGGAAATGATTTATATTGATAGGTGCCTAAGACCAGGAGTCGACATCCTGCGACTTCGGAACTGCATGCGGATCTTTTAATGCATGGTTGCGTTCTTTCTAGTTTAGTAAGTAAGATAAGTAAATAAAATATTAAATTTAAGTAATAATAAAATAAAATATTAAACTTAAGTAATAATAAAATAAAATATTAAATTTAAGTAGTAATAAAATGAAATATTAAATTTAAGTGATAATGATATAAAATATTAAATTTAAGTAAAAGGAAAAAAATCTTAGCAGTGTTTCATTTGTTACTGTTAGAAATTGTTGTTATTGAAAATTGTTTGTACACAATATTATTCCTGCTTAGCTCTATGTTGCCTTCTGATGACAACAATCGACTGATCGCCAAAATTATTCGAAAAAAATCGAATAAAAAAAGCAAGCTCTTGCTTGAACAACAGCAATTTTATTAGAAAACTATACATTGCTCTTATTTTTCTATTAATATAAATTTTAATTTTATTATTCATCTAAGTTAAATTTATCATAAAATATTTGAATTCCCAGAAAATTATTTAACGAAAGAAAAGTAATAATATATACATAAGAATATTTATGACCACATTTTTTATTTTAATAATTATATTTTATAATTATAAATATGACTATTGTGACACTGATAGTAAAAATCTAAATTGTAGTGTATTTTATTACAATACCTTCGAGCAAAACAAAAATAAACTCATTTTAATAATAAAAAAGCACGTCTTAGTCTCGATTTTGAAAAATATTCATATTTCATATTCAAGCTTAATTTCACAATTCAAGATTATTTTCCGGGTCCCCGTAAGTTTACAACAAGAACATTCTTCAATACACTTAAGCATAAACAACACTAGTTGCTCGAACAATGCTCAATATTATATTTTGACAACTCTTTGCGATTTTTCTTGTAAAAAAAAACTAATAAATTTCCTCTGTTATCACGATAAAAAATTAAATCTTTGAACTAAGGCATCTAATGATATAAATTGTTTCCACATATTTTCACACAATTTTATTTAACATGCCTTGTTTTAAGTTCGTAAATATGGAATTTTGTATTCGATTTTCCACTTACTTTTTGATGCGCTAAAGTTTTAAGATTTTGTACATTTATATATTCTAGATAAAAAATACTTTATTTTAATTTCCTCAGAACTTAAACATCAGTTAATCGATTAGTTTATTTAAATTTTGATTCCAGAGTGGCGGTATCTGTTAGTAAGTTTGAGAAAAAAATGGATTTCATTTTTCAGCCATAATATTTAAAATAATGAATTATAAATCAAAATCTAAAAGGAAGTGAATAATTAACATAAAAATTCTACTTTTTGTTACACTAATAAAAGTGTTTTTAAAAAATTTATTAAGACTATATTTTTATGTAACTAGAAAATCACCCGTCATGGTTTGACGAGTGGAAATTGCCTCTTCAATCGAGAGATTTCCCGTCAAATTTGACGTGTTTAAATAGATATATATGCGAGAGAAATGTTTAACATTGATTGAAAACAAATAAAATAAACATATGTTTTGTGACAGGAAATATTTTTTTTATTTACATTTTATTTAAATATTTCTTTATTCAAAAAACCTCTTGGTAAACAACATTCCGTGTGAAGTATTTTTCGTTGTTTTATAATTTTCCTTGTACTTCAGATGTCTTTGTGTAAATTTTAACGTGATTGGGAATCCTAGACCTTGAAAGTGCAGCATAGAGCTGTCCATGTGAAAAGACAGGCTCATCGAGGTAAATTCCAACATGATCGATCGTGTAAGCTGGAATTAACGGGAACTGGCGGCGGTTGCGAACGAATGGCAGATTCACGTCACTGGTGCTAATTTGATTCTTGGCAAGAAAACAACATCGCCACGATTGCATTCAGATGCAATTTGGCGTCCAAACTATATCACGCGTATGATACACTATATGCAATCCGGACACTTGCAGATTCTCACATTTTTTAGAATTTCTCCAGAATGGTTTAACCGACTGCCTTTACATTTCGGACATGTAAAGAATAGACAATAACTCACATTTTACATTGAAGATTCGGTACTGAGGGCAATTAGGGGACCGTCTAAAAACTGATGAAGACAAAAAAGGTTTTGGCCCACGCCGCTTCACAGAATACTGATAACAAGATGAAATTTTCAGAAATGGTAATGTTTAATGTGCACAATACTTACAGGAATTTTCGTAAACTAAGCATAAATATTTGGGAAGATATAAAGGTTTTCTTAAAAAATCTCAAATTTTCCCACCTGTTTTTTGCTTATAACATGCAGAGTTTTCTGTTATATTATACGAAACTTACAGAAAAGATGACAATATGTTAGAGAAGTATTTGTGTAAAACTTTGGAAAAGAATTGTTGAATATTACAAGAAGTATGAGTCTTTTTTGTAAATATTGTTTTACTGCGCATGCGCGAAACATAGTGTAATTTTTCTTTCACAACTTTAAAGCCAGATATATAGAGCAACTTATATAGAAAAGTCAGTTCAATATCATTAGTATTCAGAAAGGTATCGGCATTACAAAGAGCAGAATTTTATCTCCTGTCGGAGAGAAGATAAAAGATGAGGGATTGTACACAAATTGATATTTTTAAGCTTATATCTTTAAATAGTTATATTGAATTGTATAGTGGTTAGAATTTGCTGAATACCCATGAACACATCTAATATTCGTAACGAATAAAAAAATAATATATATAGAATTATGAAAATATTTTGAGAAAAGAAGTTAATTAGATAAAAAAAATCGTTTCGCCATAAAATAAATATATTTAAAAATATCGTTTGGCCGTAAAATTCTAATATGTAACTTGTTAATAATCATGTAAATAATATAATTAAAGCAATAAAATTTTTGTTATTTATAGTGCCTAATTAGCTGGAATTTAAGTTATGCACGTAATTGATAAGTGTTCATGGGTATGCAGCAAATTCTCACCGCTATACAATTCAGTATAATCGTTTAAAGATATAAGTTTAAAAAATATCAATTTGTGTACAACCCCTCATCTTTTAGCTTCTCTTCGACAGGAGCTAAAATTCTGCTCGTTGTAATGCCGATGTCTTTCTGAATACTAATGATATCGAACTGAATTTTATTATATAAGTTGCCCTATATATCTGGCTTTAATGTTGTGAAAGAAAAATTACACTATGTTTCGCGCATATGCAGTAAAACATTATTTACTAAACAGGCTCATACTTCCTGTAATATTCAACAATTCTTTTCCAAAGTTTTACACAAATACTTCTCTAACATATTGTCATCTTTTCTGTAAGTTTCGTATAATATAACAGAAAACTCTGCATGTCATAAGCAAAAAACAGGTGGGAAAATTTGAGATTTTTTATGAAAACCTTTATATCTTCCCAAATATTTGTGCTTAGTTTACGAAAATTCCTGTAAATATTATGCACATTAAACATTACCATTCTGAAAATTTCATCTTGTTATCAGTATTCTGTGAAGCGGGATGGGCCAAAAACTTTTTTGTCTTCATCAGTTTTTAGACGGTCCCCTAATTGCCCTCATGACCGAATCTTCAATGTAAAATGTGAGTTATTGTCTATTCTTTACATGTCCTACGTTTAATGGCAGTCAGTTAAACCATTCCGGAGAAATTCTAAGAAATATGAAAATCTGCAAGTGTCCGGATACTTTTGGGCATATAGTGCATACCACTGACGTAATTTACTACTTTCTATTAAAAAACGGAAGTTAATTTGAAATATAGGATTAATATAATTTAAAATTTCTCGGGAACTATTGATCATAGCGAGATAAATTTTATATCAATCGATAGTAAATTTTATTTCACTATTTTAAAGCTGTTAAATTTGAAATTAGAACGACAATTACTCTTTTAAATTTAAAATTACTGAAATTTAGGTTCTTTAACAACGAAATAATGCTGTTTAACGTCTCACAGTGCTATAGCGCGATTTTTATTGTTGGTGACGTCAGAGCTTTACAGGAGGATCTGGGCTATTATATTAGTAATTCCTTATCCCAGTGAACAATTCATGGATGCCATACACATTTTGATAGAATAAATGGCAATGAAATTTTTTTCTGTGTCACAAAAGTGTTACATTTTGGTCATTAAATTCTGAATTGCATTTTCATAAGATTGATATTCATTCCCAATTCGCACCTTTTCATATATAAGAGTTTTTACTTGAACGATTGCTTCTGTTATTATTTGCTATTTTAAATAAATTTGCTTGAGATATTGTTTACAGTGGATCTATAGAACACTCTTTTGCGAATGAACCTTATAAGTATAAATGAATGATAAACTGAACCTTAAATATACTTTTTGAATATATTTACTTGTATTATCTTTTGATATTTCACAAAGTACAGAATCCATTAGCAGTATCAAGATGTACAATATTATTCATTTTCAGAATAACGTTCAAATCTCCTTTCTTCGACGTTTTAAAACCGATTGTTGACATTTTAGATTTGTTCCATAGCATTACAGGAATAAAGAAAATATTTCACTTGAGACCAACATAGGGTGAGGTAGCGTAACATAAATAATTTTTCGATATTCAAGCATTTCTCTTTTTTTCAAATAACATATTTGCTGCAAAACGAGTTAAAAATAAGTGTTTTAATCAACACTGAATCCGTTGTGAAAGATATGAACAGACTGCAGAAAAATTGCCTGTAGATATGCAGAGAAATAATTAATTGAAAATTACTTCGGCATTGGGGTGGAAAGGAATCCCGCATAACTTTCGGAAATCCAGTTTCCCAATGTTCGGAAATCCATTTATTTATCCAAAACCCTGATGATATTGCAAGCGATATTGCGACTTCGGGCAATATGAACAGTTCTAATTATTCCTTCAAGTGGGTGAATCCTACGGATATTGAAATCACAGAGTCAGATATGAGATATTTTCATAAATTTTCTGGTTCTCAATAAATTCGTTAATCATAAAATTTTATATAATAAGATTAAGAAAATATGATTCTTAAAGAAAGGATGCGAATTTCCACCCATAGAGAAATGATAAAATTAGAAATAACATGAAGCTAAAAATATTATATTTTACCACTTAGACGTTTTTCTTGTTCAACTATCGTGCCTATCTAAGGTTGAAGGGATTGCCGATCTCTTAGATATTTTTTGGACTGTGCGAACCAAGCCAAGTATATCGTGGCTTAAAGATTCATTTGTTTGTGGAGCTCATTTAGCCAAAAGAAATTAACCCCTTGGCATGCGATTTTATTTAACCTCCTAATAAGATGCCACCACCCATTTGGGATATTATTATTATTTCAATCTATTTAAGATGGATACTTGAGACATTTAAGCGTGTCCAGATGATTTTTGTATTTAAAATTATTTGCTACGTTGATCTAAATACGGTTTTAAATAGCAAAAATTCTGCAATTCGATGCACGTGTCAGACTCGTCACTGTAAGCGAAGGAGTTAATAGAAGTGGTTGGCGTAAAGTAGGATGAAGCATGATTATTTTAATTTTTTAAAAGTCATGTGCTAAAATATTTTGCTTATTTCTACATTCAAATAATAAAAGTATAGAAAGTATTGTAATCGTCAAAAAATTGGACCTCGGGGTTTTGACGAATCTCCACATTTTAGATCTCTCTGAATCCAAAGAGCAAACAATTGGAAATAGTCTATCAATCGCCATGGCGTTCTGTAAACACAATAATTCAAACAGCAAGATAATTTAAAATCAACTAACACTATTCCTTATTAGTACAAAAATATTCCCAACAATCCGTATTATATAGAGAAAGGGAAAAAAGGGGGTTCTTATTAGAGTAAGTAACATGCTCCCCGCCGTTCTAATAAAAAAATTCTCTCTCTTTTGTGATGACGTCACTGTCATGATGACAGTATTTTTAATTATGTTTTTGTGTATCGTGTAAACTGTGCCTCTAATTGTTGTCTAATGTGTACCTCTCTGTTCAATACCCGATGCTCTTTTCATGTTGACGTGAATGATTTTGTTAATATTAGTCGATTACGTACGATTAGATGTTAATTGACACAAACAGTTACTTGACTTGACAGTTAGGGACTTTTATTTAGACAAGGAACAGAGCAAGTGAAAGGCTACAAAAAGAGTGCGGGCTATATGTGTATCGCAATTTGAACTTAAAAATAATTTTGTTAAAGGAACCATGAATATCAAATTATGCATAAGAGAGTCAATTGAAATTATATTACCGGCGAACATTGGCTAGCCTAAAATAAAATAAGTTATTTATAGAAATGCTTATGGATTTCAATTTACGTTGCTCTTAAGACCATTATACCAGTCTAGTTGCGCCACTTATAACTTGGTATATGGAATGCACGACTCATCACAACATCATTTATTTTTATTTTTTCATAATTTCTAGCCTACAAAGTATATAATAACCTATTCTGAAAATTAAAGCATCTCCGCAAGGCAAATTTCTCGGTGAGATGCATAAAATTCATCATTTCACATCAAGTAATAAAAAAAAGTTTGGTCTTATTAGTAAATACATGCTCCCCGCCGTTTCTGAAAGTAACATGTTTCTCCTTTGTGATGACGTCACAGAGAAATGGAGGGGGAGGGGTGGAAGGTAGGTTTCTCAATCGCTCCTAAGGGGGGCTCTGAGATGAAATCTATAAAAAAACGGAAAGCCATTGTCTGGGTAAGTTGCTGTCTCAGTTCATTTTCCGATATCCCAAACGATCTCGCCTGAAGAGAGTGGATCTGGCAGCGGAACTTGCAAACACTTGTTGCTATAGCGACAGCACGGTGACGAGCCTCTTTCAGCTCACTTGACCGTCCCCTCTACCCGGGCTTGGCGACATCTCACTTCCTCCTCGTTGGCTGAGTCTGCGGTGAACTCAAGATGGATTTACCAAGTTTAAACTGGTCAAGGATCCATGCAACAGATGCCTGTAAACTCCAATTATGAAAGTTCCGGTGAGGGATTTTCTATACAAAAGCAAGCAAGTATTAGAGCTATGGAACTTATCAGCTAGTTTGACATACGATTTTAGGCGCGCGCACACATAAACAGCGAGACTGTTCTCCCCTCGACTTTCCGTATACTAACAAAATACGCCTCGTTTCGTGTTTCTTAGTACAATGAAGAAAACCGTGTATCATTTTGGACATCTTCCTTTCATTCGATTGGAAATAAAATTTGATACTGTTTAGTTATATTAACGTCCGTTTTGAAGCAACACGAGGGCTATTCTGGGAGGGACCTCGTAATTTTGAACCGCCGTCAGATAACGAGGACGAAGTCTGAGCTGGCACACAAGCCTCTAAACTCCACACCAGCGGATGGACGGTTGACCCAACAAGTATGATTTAACGTCCAAGAGGACCCAATACGCGACGGGCCTTCAGTAGAAACGGGTTTCGAACTTGGAACCCTCCTACCCTGAAACCAAGGCCTTACCACTAGGCCCCCACCGAGGCCCTAAAATTTGATACCGGTCTACAACTCTGATGAAGACCTGTATCATGTTTATCGTGAATAGAACCACTCATTTAAGATTTCGTTCATTTACCTCATTACCTCTCCGAGTAATAGCGTTCCCCCACATACATACAGACAGATATCCATTTGACGGATCCAAATTTTTTCTTTCAAAATTTTTCATCGACCTTCAGTTTTGAGATAAAGATCATAAGCCTGTGTGTTTACCATTTAAACCATGTATTGAAGTTTTGAAATGTGTAAACCTAAATTTAAATTGCGAATTTTCTAAAGGTTTCAGTTCTAAACTTTTACTTTATTGAATTGGAAGTTTTATGTATCTCAAAGTTTGCTTTTTTGAAATCGAAACTGTCAAATTTCGATACCCAGGAATTTCTTATTAATTCTTCGTTCTATTTAAAGAACATTTTTCTTGGATTTGTGGCAACGACAGTGCCGGAAGACATCGGCGAACAGTTTGTAATTCTGGGTTTTTAGATAGCTGTCAAAGTCACCTGTTTGGAAAATGTCGAGGAAAATCCTGAGATAATTTCCCCCCAAGGTAGCTTGTGTAAAAAATATATATATATTTTTTAAGATCATCGAAAACAGGTTTTATTCAAAAACTGACATTTAGTAATCAAGTAAAAGAAATAGTACCTGAATTTAACTTCACTTAAAAAAAATTAGTTTCCGATTCTATTAGAAACGCGTCATGAAATTAATATTCTTCGGGTTTAATATTTGAGAATTACAAAAACAAAGAATTTAATGTTAGAAATTATTAAGGAATTTAAAAAAAGATATTCTATTCTAAGCTTCTTTTCTGTACGCTTTTATTTAATCTGGCGTGTTTCATGTTTGCAAAATTGGAAATTTGTAATCGATTTTTCACTAGCCTCTTCATGTATTGGAGTTCTGAAATTTTGTACAGTTGTTGTTATCCCATGCAACAATATGCCATTTTCGTATTTTCATAACCTAATTATCAGTTAATCGAGTGGTTTTGCTTCAATCTTGATTCTATAGAAGATCTTCGAGTGAAATTGTGAAAAACATTGATGTTAAGAATTCATAAAGTTTATCATAATCAATTATGAAATAATCAGAGTAATTAATATATGTATTAATTACTCTGATTATTGGATTACTACTGATAATATATATATATATATATATATATATATATATATATATATATGGACAAAAAAAACAAGCTTGAGGCGCTGGAAACAATCTCTATATATAAAACGCTAGCATAAGTGGTATAGAAAAGAGGCTAATTTCTCTTTTGCCAATGGCGATGATCGGTTTTTTTACAAAACAAAACCGGTAGCCTCCTCCATGTTAGCATAACTTCATAGTCATAGCCTGTTACTATATTCGTTCTAGTGTAAAATAGCTTTGTTTCTCGAAAAAATTAGTTGAAAATGAATAATTCACAATATTTCTTACAATATAATGAAACTCTGGATGAAATTATTCGAAAGAGATCAGTTACAAATGAAGCAGATGGGCCTATCCGATCCAGAGAACGTTTAGATCTACTTCAAAATAGTGCATGTCAGCGAAGATAAAATCGTGCCATTTCACAAATTGAGGTGAACATTTTGGAGAATACTGTTGTGAACTTGCTCCATAACTCCATACTTGGCTACTTTTCTGTTATGTTTACACTTCTTGGCGCTTTTTATTTTTTGGCAAATTTTTTGGAGCGCTGGATTGCCAGTTTGGCTCTAGTAGCGTCAGGAAAATTATGGTAACCGAGCTCAGATGCTCTGCGTGGGTTCAACTAGTACTATGAAGAAATTAAGCCGCAATGAATATCATAAGAAAGAAAATTCCTCAGTACACTTTAAAAATTTAACTATATTGTTAATATGATTAATATTCAAGTTTATTTCAGTATTTCTATAAGCGCCTCGCGCTTTTACGATTTTGTTTTGACGCCCATAATTTTGATTACAAAAAAATATTATTTTCTACAGCAAGAACGTGTGTGAGAAAGTCGAAGAGACTATACTCCCACTGGTTATTAATATTTACCGCTTTTTTGTTGTTGTTTATGTCAAATCGAATTGGTGCGAAAATAATGGCCAGTGAAAGATTATGATGGGTTTAAGAATATGCGTGGACTGTAGTTGTTGGACTGTATATTGGCCAGGAAAAATAGGATTTTGCCTCCAATTAATTCGCGGAAAGCCGGAAACAGTTTTAATCTCTTTATTTACATCCAAAAAGAATTATTTGACGTTTGCTCCAATTTTCAGATGATGCTTCAAGTGGAAGGTCCCCAAATCCCCCAAATTTTCGGCCATTTCCCGTTTTGTGACAATAACTCACAAATAACACATTTCCCAAAACTTTTGCCAGAACTTTTCATTTGTTGTTAAATTTAATATCTTTTCATAAACAGTCATCTTTCATAGATACTTTATAAACTTCTTTTTTTGTTTCGGTTTTCTTCTCTTTTCGTATCGAATCCTTGGAGCACCATAAGAGATTGCAAATCGCATACATATAACAACATGCTTTGCAATTTCCGTTCGCTAATGTAATTCGCTGATATGTTCTCCCTTCGACTTGCATATGTGCTAATATGGCGTATTTACTGTTAAGCTGAGTATTGCAGCAACAAGAATCGAGTTTGGATTTAAAAATATTATTTTCCCCCAATTAAAACCAAAATTTGACACAGACCTATAATTTTGACTTCACAACCACAAACAAAATTTCATTCGACTAGGTTATTCCATATTTGCGTTCACAAACAACCAGACATTATTCCAAAAATGGTTTTGTCTGACTCAGAGATATCTAAAAAATTGAGATTCATCAAATTCTTGAGGTCGAATTTTTTTGACGATTTCAATGCTCTCTCTTTGTATTCTTCGAATACAAGAAATTAATGGCTAATGGAATCCGTTGAGGGTCATGCGATAAACGTCATATTAACTTTTCAATTAATTGCCTAATTTTCAGAAGAATAAGAACGTGTCGTCAGAATACAGAATAAAACAGTATGCAATTACGTTGGTGATGTGAGTAGCACAAGTGGATTGAATCCAATACACGTACGATCGAATAAATACCAGAAAAAGAAAACGAGTGCCCCTTTCTGTTTAAATGAAGCAATATGAGAAGACTTTTAATCTGGAATCTGGCCTTCGTAGAAATATCGGATGGAAATCTAAAGAGGATTGATAGTAATCAAATCTGCCTCAGATGTTATCCCGTAATAAAGTATATTATCCTAGGGAAACGAGATGGATATTTGGTAGAGATCTCTATGATTTACAGCATACCGTCGGGAAAAATACAATTTTTTTAGAGTACGAACCTAACGGACAGACAACGACATCAAACTAAATTTAAAAGAAAACATTATTACTATTGTTATTCATTTAAAAGTCAATTAGTTTAAGGAGAACACAGTTTCAATTTTTCAATAACTTTTTAATTTTAAACTAGTATCTAACTGTGCATTGTTTTACAGTATGATGGGAAGTCATATCTGTTTTTTTACCTTTTCAAATGCATAATGGATTGAAAATTAAACTGACATAGCGGATCTGAGCTGTATGAAGTGAATATGAATTGGCTCTCATACTTTTCAAAGCTTTAATCTAAAATAGCGTATTTTTAAATATATTTTCAGGCTAAAATATTTTTCGATATTTTAACATGGCAAGGTAATGTAGAATCTATAATATAAAACAGAAAATACATATGTCTGTCTGTGTGTCTGTCACAATAACTCTTCCTAATCAATGAAAGACTCTCCTGCACTTGAAAATATCTTTATCCCGTGCAACGCCGGGTATATCAGGTAGTAGTTTATATATTATTCTTCTCCACATGTATTTAAAAACAATACACTTAGTTTGTTACAAAGGCAACAAAAAGCGCTTACAAATTTTTAATAAAATATTAATTTATTCTGTTATTAAACAGATATAATTATATTAATTATATCTGTTTACCTATCACTTAATATTAACAAAAATCAAGTACACAAGTTTTTCTTTCATTAATGCATTCGCCATGATAATGAGCCTGGGCACTATTTGATGCGGAACCGGAGAGCATAAAGACACGGCTATCATATCTGGTGGTAGCTTCCGTCAGGGGGCACCTAAAATAGAGATGAGAAGCCGCCGGAGATGTAAGCGGGGTCTCGCTTCCTTGGTGGGTACAATAATGTTAGTGCCGATGACGGGTCGTACCTATGTGATGGGGAGGGGAGTTTGTCGCATGTGCCGCTCGTAATGGGGCTATTATGCGTCCATTCTCAGAATACCTGTTAATTGTCGTGACGGCCGTTCATTCAGTGCTACCTGGATGTTTAAACATAGCGGGGTTTCACTTTGTGGTATCTGGTGATAGGTAAGAGTATAGCGTAACAAGACGCTCTTCTTCTCCGTCAAATGCGCTAGAAAGAGCTAGCGAATGCATTAGCTCATCTCTAATCTTTGATTTTTTATATTTAAAAAAATCCCCAACCACTCTTGCATTTTATTTTTTTAATTATAAAATATCTCTTCTTGGCTTTCTCGTGTATTTATTTACGCATGAGGATGGTCATAAAATTTTTTACCAGCATAGTATCCCCCTGGGGGGCACCACGAGTACGTGGATAAGTAAACTGGTTCTCACTTCTCTTGGGAGTATAGTAATGGTGAGAGTTGTGCTACACCCCTCCAGTGATGGAACGAACTCCTTCGTGAGGGGTCAGGCCGTGGCCGGTGAGGCTTTCTAAGACTCCGGTCTTAGTACTCGAGCTATTGCAGCGACTGTCATTCACAGGTCCCTGGATGGCTAGGCAGCATGGTTCACTGCTACGTTTACCTGTATAGTATGAAAAAGAGTGTTCTCGATTGGGAGCAATAGAACCATCTAAAAGCACCTAAAATAGCCTTTGCAAAAATTGTACACTTTAGATTTTTAATTTCATAGTTTTGATGATTTTCAGCGATCACTTCGGAAACAAACATTCACAGAAAAAGATTTTTTTTTACCACCTCCAAAATTCGAAACATCGTCTATTCTACGCCAGTTTACTTGCCATACTATTTTTCAATGATATCCCCAAATTTATTTTTAAAATATGTCTTTAATTCGCACATAAGCAAACGTATTTAACATTTTCACAGAAGGAGGTCGAAGTAGCAACGTGCATGTAAATAAATGCGATGTTTAAAAATGTTTGTATTATTTACATTTAACTTGAATTGCAACACGTATTAAAAATATTCTTGTAAATATGGCAATTATTTTTCTTAGTTTCATTATACAATTAAGAAAATATAAATATCCCGTTGACGGATGAGGTCAAGCCTTTGCTAGACATTTACAATTTATTTAGAAAGCCTACAAGCCAAATTTCATCCAACTAACTCGCTGCGTTTATAATTATCGTTTTCAACAGACAGACATACTGACAGCGGTAATTCAAAAAATAGGTTTTTATTCATTTTTTTAATTTTTATTTTATCTTTGCGTCAGAAAGATTTAAAGCACAGAAATTCACCAAAACCTCGAGAACGAATTTGTCATGATCTTTTGTTCTATGTATACTATGCTTTACTTTCTGATGTATATCCTCGTATCTTGAAGTACAAAAAATAAAATTCAATTTATTAAATGTCTAAGCAAACGTGAAATTCACATGGAATAACGTTACATATTCATGTAGGCATTCAATTCTATAATGGGATATTTAAGTCATTTTCATAAAAAAAAGTAATTACAAATGATAAAAAAGAAAAGTTTCTAAAACAATGTTAGATTTTAAAAATGCAGCACACGTTCACATAGAAAATGATACTTTTACTGCAGCAGCTAAGACTTAAAGCTTAAAACAAAAATTTCTAACGTGGAATTCATATAATATGTACTTTCAAGAAATTTGTGCTTTCAAAGAAATTTAAAATTAAATTTTTCTTATCTCACTCTCGTTTTTCTCTATCTTCAGTTCTAGAAAAAGATCTAATGAGTTTTAGAATAACATTTCTTAAAAAGGCAGGAAAGAATGCAAAGACACATCGATTTTTGTGATTGAAGTGTTTTTATCTGCAACTTCTATCTTTTTGCTATGCGAGCTTAGCGGAAAAGTTTGAAGATCTGAGCACGGCAGATAAGATGGATACGAATGAATCGTTGTCTGTTTTTGTAAAGTAACTAAGAGATCAATCTTTGTTTTCGATTTAGATGATCAATCAGAAGTCAGGTCTCAAGCTAAGGACTTGAAGATTAGTTAAAAACATCGGAGAATTTTTTTTCTCTGCTGCTTCTATTCAACGCCTGCATGAAGTGATTCATCAATAAATGCAACTTTTTCTATATGAAATTATTGTTAACTAATTGCGGAACATAGTGCAGAAGAAAGTGCGGAAGAAAAAACAAAAACAAAATCTCACAGATTATTATTATTATTATTATTATTATCTATATACATAAAAGAGTAAAGTATGTGTGTGTGTGTGTTTGTTCGTTTTTTGGTTCTTTATGCACGTCCACATAGTTGGACTTACGACAACCAAATTTGGCACAGTGATGGATTAGCATAAGAGGGAGCTAACGCCGTAAAAATTGTTTTCAAATTCGAATTAGATTTTCATTTATTTAATTAAATAAAGAAAATTAAGCTATTTTTAGACGTTTTACACCAATAACTTCTGAAATATTTATGGTACGAAAATTATTTTTACATCGCCTTAAAGAGCAAAAGATTATCTTTTTAATGATACCAATTTAATTGTTGTGCAATTTTTTATCTAACTATAATTAACGCTTCAAAATTCATTTTAATGTAGTAATTTGTAACAATGTTTTCTAATGTTATAAAATCAAATTTAATGTTTCATCAAAGTTCATTTCATCGTCCTTTATTCACGTGTTTTTACCACTAAGTTAAGAAAATAGTGTTTTCTTTGGTCATTGACTTCAATGTGGATTTCTTACTTCCGCTGTTATATTTCGTAGCACGCACTTAATTTCTGTTTTTATTTCGCAGCTTTTAATATGCACTCAAAGATCCAGTGACGTTAGTTTAGTTACTTAGTGATGTTTCGTTTAAATTTCACAAATTTTTTAATGATCCTTATCAGCGGCGTAGCGACCGACGAGTGAGGGAAATATAGATGGCACAGATGCCAGTTTTAGATAGACATTACAACAAAAGATGAAGACAAAACATTACTGCATTTATGCCAATTTTTAAAGTAAATTATGATAAATGGGGGTAAAAAATATTACCAAACCCCGAGGGCCGTTTGCCCTTGCTAAGCAAATGACGACTGGGGTAAAAAAAATCATATTCCCTGCACGCCACTTGCCCACGCTGCGCCACTGACCATGTTGACAAACCGTTAATATGTTTGTGTCACTTTTTAAAGTCATATACAATGAGAAGTCGAAAAATACCATATCCAGAGTGGCGCTTACTCAAGTTAGTTAAGCCAATATTATTTAGTAAGTCAAGCCTCTTATGATGAAGGGGGTGGGGAGGAGAAAAAAATCATATTATGACCAGAGCGCCACTTACCCTTGGTACGCTACTGTTAGTATCTAAAGTCATTAAAGATTAACCGAGTCCCATTCTTACCGAAGGTAGAGGGCCTAGGGAGGAAAAGAAGGAATGGTGCTTCTGGTCAGGCACACAAACACCAAAAAGAAAAGAATGAGGAGCCATAAAACGCACAATAAGAAGTATTTCTGTTGTCTCCGTAGCAATGATGGGGATGGGAAGATGGAATTACAAGGGTTGTCAGACTCGTGTGAGGTGGTTCAAAGTACAGACAAAAAGTAGAGGTCAGTTTAGCTTCTGGCCGAGGGGTCAGAGACACAGGAGAGGGCGAAAGAAAATCAACGAAAGACATTACAATGAAAAATTACTTAATTAAGTTTAAAGTGTTATAAGTACCTAGGCTTGAAAATATTTCTACCCCGATCAACGCTGGGTATATAAGCTAGAAATAAGTGAATTTTGCAGATAAAATTTGTCTCGAAATTAAATCTCCTGCATCAGACGTTATATATAGATTCCTTATTTATTTATGATTTGCATTTGAGTGTATTGAACAAAACAGAAGGCCGGTTTATGAAAAAATGTGGATCCCGAGAAAAGCCGGGTTCTCAGTCGGGTTATTATTAAAAATGGGGAAATATTAATTTCAATTATTTAGCCTGAAACATTAAAGAAAATGACAGAAACAATTTAAGATCAGTTTAGCAATTTCAGTAATTTGCTTGACGCAAACAATCCCATTATTAACTTAGTTTCAAAATTAGAGTAAAACATATAACATGGGTTTTTCTCCCCTAAAAAACGCTTTTTATCTCATAATTAATTTGTAAGAAAAGGAGTATCGCTTAACTTTATGAAAGACAAAAATTCGGTTCATTTGCCATCTTAGTCACATTGGTGTTAACAGTGTCATATGCATTTTGACGAGTTCTTGACGGCGATCTTTGTTTTAACTTATTCATGCATTTGCCATCACTTCATAGTATTGAATGTACAGTGCGAGTTTTAATTAAGCTACAACTTTGAATTTAAATAACTTTGGAGTCGTTGTAAATAACACAACAGACTTTTTTAATTGAAATTAATATGGAAAAGAAATTTAACGGATAAAGTTTTCAGAGTATAGATCTTCAGAGGTAACGCAATAGCGAACCCAGTCAAAAAGTTGTCAGATATAGATTCAAGTATTTCTTTCTTTTTCATGCTTGAAAATGAGTAATTTATATTGGATTGATTTTTGAAGTTTTTAATTTCTTCCAATTTCTTGTTCACAAAATCATTCATATTATCCCTGAAATGAAAATAACACGGCTTACTATCTGGAGAATAAGGTAGCCAATGCAATGCACCAGGATTTCATCTCCAGCATAGCCAGAAATTTCAATTTTCTTATCAGAACTTGATAAGATCTTGTTAGCTATTGCTTTTAGAAGGCTTAAGTCGATTTTTGACCATTTCCATGGAAATAGTGTTGTATTTTCACCACATATAAATATCGATTTTTAACGGTTTTATCGATTTTTTTTTCGGTTGAATAAAACAGTTTAGAAGACATTCTGAAAAAGAGTGGAAGTAACGTTAAAGAATTTTCTTTGATACCCTCTCTCATTGAATGCATTTATAGCGGCATCTAGTGAGGTTCTGGAAAGTTATTGAAGTTCAAAATTTTATATTAATTTAAACTCATGCTATCTATTAAAAACCTGAAATAAGACATTGAGCTGTATATTATGTGTCAATTCACTTCATCCATATCTTTTTATGTATAACGGAATTTAAGCAGAGTTTTGGAAATTTATAACCCACGAAACTCCAACAGTGAAGTTAGTATAAATTTTTCGGAAACAGGTTTATTTAGTTTAGCTGAGTAACAAAACTTTCATACATAAATGAACGGATTTCTTTCATTCAATAGATATATATTAGAACAACATAGGGGTAATGTCTAATAAGTTCTGTAATATAAAAAAATTTCATATATTTTAATCATTACACTTTTACTTTGTATTAGCAATAATACATCACCTATAAAACAGTATACGACTAATAGTAACTAAAGAAATTAATTGCAAGATTTCTTTCATTTACAGTTTACACTCTTAATAAATCTAATTTTTATAAATGATGCTGAATTTTTGATGAGAAATTTTTTTTCTCCTTGATGAAATTCATAAGTTTCTGGAAACTTTACATTTTTAGAATAAAAATAAATCTCATAAAGGTGTTAAAAATTAATTATTTATTTATCGTAAAAATACAACTCTCGCCTTTTATGTTTTGTAAAGAGCTACTCTCATAAATAAGATCCAGATCAACTAATGAAATTCTGTTTACTAAAACACGCATTAAAAATCTGACGTCACAATGCACTCGTTCTGATGAAATATACTTCACCTGGTAACAGACCGAATTGTGAAAATTAATGCGATTTCTTTTGACGCGCTTTTTATGAAGTCAAATATTATTCTTGGAGACTTTAGCAAAAACACATTCCCACTCAAACAAACAATAAATTTTAAAACCAGTGTTAAAAACACTTTTATTACTGCACTAAAAATAGAATTTTTTTATTTCAATTATTTTATATCTTTTAGTCTTTCTACCTTTTCTTTCATTATTATAATTATTTTAGAATAATTAAATCAATTTTTTTCAAATTCATTGCCAGATGACACCACAGTAGTGGATTCAAAATTTAGTTTAATTAATTGAATAACTGATAATTAAGTTCGGAAAACATTAAAATAGTCAATTGCCATCGAGAACACAAAAGTGTGAAAAATATGAAAACTAGAAAATTAGGAAGTGAGTGAAAAATTTATTGCAAAATTCCATCTTTACAAGCATTGAAACTAGTCAAGTTAAATAAAAAATATGCAATAAAAGACTCAGTAATAGAACAAAAAGGAAGAATTATTTCCTAAAATGTGCGAGAAAAACGGCTTTACTCAACACTGGTACATACGCTCACATACACTGATGTGCAAAACTTAAACAACTTTCCTATAATTCGAAAAATTTCGTGTTAATATAGATACAATGATTCACAATCTGTTGTGGGAAATCGTAATATACAATCATGGAAACTCACATTTTACAGTGGAGTCAGTCACCAGGACATTTAGGGTACCAACCAGAAGTTGCCGAAAACGAAAAAGATTTCATCTCACCGCTTTTAGCAGAAATATAATGATTTGAAACTTCCATCATTGCTTTTCTGTAATCCTTATAAGTATTTTCGTAAAAATAGTATGAAAATTCGGCATGATATAAGGTTGTTTTTTCTCAACAAAACCGTACAAAACTTTTAGAATATACAACAATATACCAACAAAGAATTATATAAAGATTTAAAGTAAATATTTAATATTCAAGGAAATATGAGTATTTGTAGTAAATAATTTTTAGCCGAAAACGAAGTCCTTGTTTCAATCCCTTAAAGAAACATACTTACATTACCTGAAAGCGCAGGCAATCCAAAATATGTTCCCACATAGAAATACTATATCGAATGCAAATTTTAAGTATTTTGCGTTAAAGTTTGTTTTTATATGTGCATCATAATTCATAGTTTTAGTCGTACAGACACTGTATTACTGAGTACTCATGCAATCAATCGTCTTAAAACAGGCTATTTTAAAAATACGGTTTTTATGTAACATAGAACAAAATATACAACAATCCTTTTAAAGTATAAAATACTAACAACGCTGTTTCCTGGTAAAATTATACAAAAATAAGGATTTCCAAATAACATTATACCGAAATAGTGATAGCCCGCCTATAACACAACATTTTGGTAACCTTCCTACAGCACGGTTTCGATACTCTCCTTTCAGCACAGTTTCGGAACGAATTAACTATATACTTAATGTGGGTTGAATGTATTTTCAGTTAGAAAAGACTTGTAGCATCAGTATTTTGACCGATAACAAAAAAAAATTACGGAAAAAAATGGCCGATCCTTTGCTAAGTGATACATCTCAAACAAGCCGCACCAATCTAATTTTGAAATAAATTAAGCATCTCACAGAAAGGAAAAAAATACGTAATACCGAAGCGCAGTGTAAAACAACATGCAGTCAGTTGTTAGATGAAATGATCAGTTACGTTTATCCTGTGACCGTGACTCCATTTAAATTTTATGCAAATATTTGGCAATGGAAATGAGAGAGTAATTAAAAAAAGGCAATAGATAAATAGTGTTTTAGTGTTACCATAGCAACGAATAAAATCGAAAAAATCCCTTCCGGCAAGCTGGAAGGCAAAGCTAGATAGATTCCTTTACGTTAATGTTACAAAAGTAATGAAATATTACATATTGATCAATGCAAACATACCCAATGACATTATTGTTTCCACACATTGAAATATTTACGTCGTGATTCTGTTTTCGTGACATTTAATTTTTTATTGTATCAAGGTTTTATCATTCTACTCAGAAGCTTATGCTAGAATTATTAGTCAGTACATTGCTCAATTTTTTTTTTATATTCCAACTCATAATCATTCAACAGGTTGGAGTCATAAAGAAATAAACATCCCAGCAGTGCAAATATCCGTAGATAACATTAAGTCAGCCTATCTGAAACTGTACAAAGAAATTGACACTTGACACGAATGAAGAAAGATTCTAGATTTAAAAATTAATTTATTTAATCTAGGTTACCATATAATTGTGCGAACTTTACTTTGTCATATGCTAAAATCACATGATACGAAACATTTAAACGCTACTAGAATGGGGTCATTTAGAGACTTCTTGGTTACAGAGATAATAGTCAATGAATTCTTAACACATAAGAGAATAAAAATTATTAAACATTGTGAGTGGAAAATTTAATACGCGTGTTTAAAGCATAGGATGTGAATACAGCCATTTTGAACAGTAAATTTAAATCTCCATCGACAGTTAAAAGCAAATACTCAGGCAGATATACTCAGGAGATATTTTTCTATATTAAAAAGGATGAAGGGAACTCTTATTTAAATATATATCCTTTTTGGCTATTTTATATTCAATTTATTAAACAAATATTGGTACCGCCATGTTTAGTTAAATATCAAATAAAATTAATCCGTCAAATTAACTAATTATCAAACTAACTATTAATATTAACTGTTTGATTAATTAAAATTAACCATTAACTTGCTTAAAATTAAATATTTAATTAATTGAGACGAAATCTTGACTAAAACATTTTTTATGGCTCGTAGTATTTGCCAGAAATAGTTTGGATTTATCTTAATTTGAATAAAAGTTATTTTGGCTATGTATGCATGTTCCACATCTCTTCCTAATCCATTGGACTAATTTCAACCAAACTATGCACACTTTTTATTTAAGACAAGAGAACGGTCACTCTCAACTTTTCGAAGCCCAAAAGTTGTTAAAATTTCAGTTTATTAAAAATTAAGTAAGGCGTTTCTTAGCGATATCTTTGGAAAATATTATCTCAAGAAACTATTTTTACACCATATTAAATTTCAAAAAATTAGCTTTGCAGTGACAAAAATTTCATTTACATACAATTTTTTTCTCTCATTTTAATAATTTTTCAAAATTAATTTTATACAGATTCAATCTTTATTGTTGAAGAACAGGAATAATATGAAGAATTGTTGTCAGAATGCATTAACAGAATTCTGGAGGAATGCGAAAAGAAAATTTTACAAGCAAACGATTAACAATTTATATCATCACCGACATTTGATTTGACTTATTTTCATGCTTTAAATTGATGAATAATTAACTATTTAATTTAATTTTTTCCAAATATTCATTAAATCCTTTCTTTTACTTTAGTTATTATTAACAAAATTTGAAATACCTATATAACAAATAATAATTTATGGATGAAATCAGCTATCAGTTGTTTTTAAAAATTGTCTGGTTTAATTGATATTATTATTTTAATTAAAAACTTTTCAGATCAGAAAAGGAATTTGTGTATCATAATTTTTATACAATACTAGTCTTCACATTAAAAATATTAGACATAAAAGCATTTTAATCTGAAGCAGAGCTGGATATATCAGCTTGTTTACCGTATAAAAAGTCGAAGTGAATGCTGCTGACGGGAGCTTTTCAAAACAAGGTGTCACGTGCATAGATTAAAGCGTACTCTAAGTGGGGAAATGGTAAAATCACTTTTCAGCTCAAAAATTCTAAGTAATTCTTGCTGTCAAAAAACTTTAAAAATATAAAAGAAGTTTGTTATGATAAGGTGATAATTCTCCTAATTGAAATTTTGTTTCTATCTTCAATCATAACGGAGCTTTGGGGAAAAGATAAATTACGGGGGGAATTGAACATCGCTTTTTAGCTCATAACTTCTAAGAAATTTTAACTATAAAAAATGTTTCAGTACATAAGTTGTTGGTTATGATGAGGTAATAATTCACCTAATTTGAATTTTCTTTCTATTTTCAATCGTAAAGGAATTATGGAGAAATTATGAAATTTTCAACCCCCCTCATTTCCACCCCCTTTGAGCTGGATAGCCCATCTACGAACTCGGCCCAGTTTTTCACCGTTCATACAACATATCCCGCGCCAGTTAAAATCTAGCGTTATACGTTTACATCTCTACTAATAATAATAAGGAAAAGACCATCTCACCCTGTATTCTCATAAGGAGTAGATCTACAAGAATGAAAGCGGATGGAAGAGACTGCAAATGACGAGAGCTTTCCAACAAGGGGTAACATGCATAAGTTGAAATGTACTTTAAGATGGGAGAGAGGAGGGGAAGGGAGGGAAATTCACTTTTCAGCTAATAACTTCGAAGAAATGTTAGCTGTAAAAAAAGTTTAAACGTAAAAATTGTTCTTTATGATAAGGCGATAATTCGCCTGATTTGAATTTTCTTTGTATTTTTAATTATAAAGGAATTATGGGGAAATGAAAATTTCCGCCACCCCACCATTTCCACTTAAACTTTTTTACCAAGTGTGGTTTTGGGTTCTAGGGGTCATGATCGGTGAAGATCTGTAGAAATTTTCCGGAAGTCGTGTCATGAGAGTTGACATAGACAGAATGCCAGTGCTTATGCACTATTCCTCAGCCTGAGTGTAAAACGGGACCTTATGAAAACCTCATAAATTTAGCTAAAGGACATTTTAAGTCTATCTATAGAGGCTGCTTAAAATAAGGTTTAGGAGCGGGTTTGAATAGGTTTGACTAATTTTCGATTGCAGTCAAAGACTTCAAACGAAAGAATTTAGCTCAGACTTTCTCAATTTTTGGCGGTTTAAAGGTAAAGGACAATTTGGTGGTGGCATTATGGGTATACATATTTCCCAACATTGTGGGCGAAAAATGTTTGACATGGAGAAAAAAAATGCGAAAATCAAAACCTCATATTAACAAATAACATATAACAATAATAATAAGCAATATTTAAGTAAAAAATATTATCTCAACACATCTATGAAGCAGTAGAACTCCATTAAAACAAAACAAGTCATCACACATATAAACTTACTATAAATTAATGGAAAAAATGAAATAAGAAACCGGTATCAACCCACTATATTTTCTTCAAATTCCAGGTTAATCACCAGATGAATCACTCTTGGAATTTTGTGCTTTTGCACTATTGAAAAGATCTTTGAACTATCGTAACTGAAAATTATTAATAAATTACTGAAAGTTGAGGAAAAGGATGGGAAAAACTACTTAAGTTAATTTTACAAAAAGCGTTATTATCATAGAAATTGAGATAAAAATTATAATTAAGAACAAGGTATTCAAATAGAGATTCATAGAAGATTTAAAGGCAAGAGTGTTATGTAAAATATGGTTTATGTCAAGTAAAAATTGTTCAGAAAATTTGCGAACAACCACCGTATTGTGCTGGTACTTTTGTATTACTATTTAACATCAAATTTTGTTACGTGTATAAAACTCATTGTAATAAATACGTTTTCGTTATTGTACTATATAAGAACTCAGTAGATTTTAGGAACCAGCGAATCAAAATTTCATTCAAGCCAGATGAACTCTAACGACAAACAATGCTTCATTCTACGAAATGCGGATGCAGAAAATATGTGAAAGAAAAATTGTCCTCTATTCGATTTACATGGGTATTTGCATGTTTTTAAAGTTCAGTCATCCGTATTTAAAATCTTTGCCTTCAGCTAAATATTCGCATCTACAAAATCCTGTAATGTCTTTAGGAAAGCTGAAGTGTAGTGACGGTTGCTGGAAGCTAGATTTATTTATTTCGTGATGGAAAGGTCAATCCATTTTTCAAAATTTTTACTTCGCATATTTAACATTTTTTTTTTTGGATTCCATTATGAACGCATACTGCAAAAACCAAGTTGACTATTTCTGAATGGGGAACCGGATAAGAAACCTTCTTTATTATTCTTCAGTGTATTTAGGAAATGACTGAGGACGGAAAAAAATAGATTATGATCTCACAAGTTTTGAGTGTGCTGTTTGAAGGTTATGTCACATATGGTGTCACATCTGTGTGGAATGCAGCATAATTGACAGAAAAAGGCCTGACCTGCTTTAATTTTTTGTTAAAAAATGAATTCCTTTGTAAAAAGTAGAGAAAATAAAGAGCATGTTTTGAGATATTATCTCATTCTTCTAATTAAAATGCTTTTTCACTGAAATGAAAAAAACAACCAAAATGCCATTTTAGAAGATTTTCGGTTCTTTTTTTTCTCATGCCAGAAAGATTATTTTTAATTTAGAGATATGGAATATGTATGTTGAAATTACTCAACTTTTAAATTTACTTGAAAATAAAAATTGGAATGAACAAGAATTATTCAGAAATTCAGGGATTAAATACTTTTTTATGCATATTCTTGCTAACTTTAAATTATACAATGGACAGTTTTGTAGTATTCAACAGAAGCTCTGTAAATGAACATAAATGAGTGCAAGAAACACAGGAAAAATATTAAAGAAATTTAAGTTAGGATGTAAATTTTTAATTAAAATTAATTAACTAAAAATATTAATTGTTCACTTAAAACATATTTACTGAAAATCTTCTCCCTAAATGCGCAGTAAGCGAATAATAATCTAATTAGATATTTATTAAACTATTCGAAAGTAGTAGAAAAATGTTCTACCAGTGGGAGTGTTCTTCTCTCGACTTTCTCGTATGTTTGCACCTTATGCCACGTTTTGTGTTAAGCTTCGTAGCGCAGTGAGTAGAATTGAGTATGCATTTGGATCCTTTTCTTTCAGACGATTAGATCCAAAAATTTCTTATATTTTAGAACAATCGCATTCACAAGTCTACAAATGAACAGACGGACAGACAGTCGACCCTTTTATGGGTCTCTCCAATATTTGAAATGTCTAAAACAAGATTTATAAAATAAAATAAATGTAATTTTGTATAATTAAAAACATAGGAAATCAGATTTTTCAATATTGATTTACAATTCTGGTCATAAAACCGTATATCCAATTTCATTTATCTAGCTCGTAGCTTTTAAGTTATCGTGTCTACGTGCTCACGGACAAGAAACAAACAGACTTCCCTTCGACGAATTCCGTCCAAAATGTGAAAGAAATCTACAATATTGGTATAAAGATCAGGTACCAAATTTCATTCATCTGCTTTATAGCGTTCTTGGGTTATCTCGCAGGTTAGGCACAGGCCGAAGTTACACAAATTTCCAGAAACCTTTTTTGTGACTCGATGTCTGAAACACAGTAATTATTTAAATTTCAAGGTCGGATATTTTGACGATTTCGATAATTTTTCCTTCTATTCTTCGTATAAGAAAAAGTAAAAAAGCATAAGTAGTTGCTTTGCAGATAAGAATTCCTGCTGAGATAATGGTTGAAGCGTAAAGCAGATTTAATTATTTTCAAAAATTATTTAAATCTAGCAATCTATATTATTTATTTTTTCGATTAGAACAATTTTCATAGTCATGTGTGAAAGAAAATTAATAAACTATGAACTTCAACACTAATTTGAACCCTTATTGCTGAATAATAAATTTGAACAGTTACTTCCTTTGCAATGAATTATCTAAATAACAAATTCCCTTTCGCCGAGACATAAAAATTTCACACTTCATATTAATTTAATTTGTAAAATAATAATTTTTCACTATTTCACAAACGATTCCATTTATGTAATTCATTATCGCTTATGAGGGTTCTTAATTGAATACACGGTTTTGATATTGTTTTCTGAAATGAAATCACCAGGCAGACCAAAGGATAAAAGTATAGGAATACGATCGAAAAAGGTTTTGTTTGTTCATCTCGAGACATCCTATTTCATAACTTTACACAAAAACATCCACAATCGCGGTGCAGATGTGAGATATCCAGAATGTGAGAGAAGAGTTTCGAAGGAAAATGGAGGAATGCCTTCTGAGGAAATCGTCGTGTGTGTAGAATCTTCAACAGGAATGTTAATATAAAAAGTAAGCCCACTTATTTGGGGGGGAAACAAAATTTCCAGTATGCGAATCATTGCTGCATGCAAAAATCATCATTCCTCCCTTTTCATGCTTCACTTACTGCCCTGTCGTAACATCAAAGAAGATAAAGACTATCAAACTCTGCTAAAGAACCCAGCAGCAAATTTGATACATTGACGGGAAAAATCAACGTCTGTTAACATTTAGATCCTGAAACTGCCTAGAGCTTAACTAATTTTCAGATATTGCCCTCCATGCAGTGCTTCTATCCCCAACAATATGCCGGGCCACAGTTCTGATGTATACGTCTGAGCAGCGTCCATCAAGTTTAAAACGACTTTTATTGCGTTCCATGTGTCTAAGAGTCTACTATCATACCTGACAATAACGAGAATTCCGTCTCAAATATTTGCCAGAACAAACGCTGAAATATTTTAACATAATATTTTTAGGCTGGATACGATCTATAAATTGCCTGATGCGTTATGGAACATGAACGATGCAAAAATCGTTCAAAATATTCTACCGGGCAGACCGCTGGACCTACACCTGCCAAATATGGAACGTAGTAGTTCTCGGGTAGTAGATGCTCATGAAGAAAATATTTTTGAAATTTTTATTAGATTTTTTATGAAAAATTAATCTAAATTTGAACGTTTTTCCTCAATAAATTCAAAACATATTATTACACAAAAATAAGATTTACACCACTTTAAAATTCTAGAAATTGACTCTTCAGTAATATTAATTTTATTTCCATACAGTTTTTCGCTACTTTTAATAAATCTATAAAATTATTATTAAACGTTTTTCATTGTTTTGGTTACTGCACTTATATATACGCACGCTGCAACGATATTAAATACTTTTTTCTGTGTGCACGTTTTCATTGCTATAATCAAAAGTAAATTTCCAAAAATAATATAAAGAGAGACGATTAAAGCCTAAAACATTTCCATGCTTTCGGACTAGAGATTTGAATCTCCTTTATAAATTTATATTTTTCAAGAATCATCCTGTCGGGAAATCGAATCCGTTGCAGTCCTCCGGGATCCGCTGTTTAACTCCTTATATGACACTCACTCACCATCTGCGGTGTTTACGTTCCAAAAAGCTAGTATGCAAGAAAGAAGCTCGCGAAACCACCTGTTGTACCACTTTCGCGACAGCGATTAGACTATGCGATGATAAATATTTGATTTGGCGTACCAAAAAATTTCTCCTACTTTTAAAACATTTCAGCTTCAGGGTTGGCGCCGGTAGGTTATCCGGGGGGGGGGCAAGGCCCCCATCGATGCAAATTTTTACATCCCCTTCAAGCAACGGGTTATTCAACTAATACATAAATAAAAATCTGGTGAAAATTTTTTACAAATTTTTAGTAATTTGTACCAACGGTACATCGAGTATATCTCCCAGTGGCGGCTCGTCCATTAGGGTTTCAGTCCCCCCTGAAATTATTTTATAAAAGCTAGAGCTCCAAAGAGATTTACCCCTGCTAAGGATCAAAATTCGCACACTGGGCAGCTCAATCAGAAGATAAAAGAAACCATTTCTCCCTTTGAATTTAGATGTACTCGAGCTGCGATTTTTACAGTTCTCGTTTGGCGCTCGAATTCCTCATTTGGCTTTTTTTCGATTTCTCTCAGAAACTGTTTGGTGAGTTTCTGCTTCGCTTTATATTTCCTAGACGGAAACGAGTCTGGTTTATTGAATATTCGTCTTCTATTGTTATAAATTACTCTTCGGAAACAAGTTTGATGAAAATTTTCTAAAACATTATTCAGGTAAAAAAATTTACAAGCGAGTATCAATCATTATTATTAGAGGTCTCTGAGGAAAGCTCAACCTTGCTGACCTTCAAAAAATCATATTTTTACAGCCTTCGCTGAGCGAGTATTATATCGCAAGTCGCATTATACAGGTATTTGAACCTTGTTCAAAAACCCAGTAGCGCTGCTTGTTTCTGAGCTGACGAGCCGCCTCTGATCTCTCCATTGATGGTAAAACCCTTCAGGCTTTTATGAGGGCTTAGATTTGAAAGTTTCCCTTGTTACGTACTTGCTCTGATGGGATTTTTAATGTACTTCAACCGAGAAAATGAAGGCTCAAGCCATTTGTGCCTTTTGATGTTAAAAATATACAAAAGCCAATGTACACATGGAAAGGTACACTCAATATAGTCTTCTTCAATTATTTCATACAGTTCAGCATGGTTGAATCTTGTTTGTCAGTTTTTGTTACACTGAACTTGAGGCGTAGATTAGTGAAACTTCTGAAGTTCAGCCTAGAAATTATTTTTTGAAATCCACTGACTAAGCATCAAAGGAATTTGTGACAGCACTGAAAATATCTATCAATGTTAGTATATGATGAAGTTAGATTATGTAGCACAGCACTTCGAAAAGAAAAAAAACCTCTTCTATTTATTTGCATATATCTCCTCTTTTTCTCAAAACTGAAATTCTGAAAATTGCGACGGTGCTTCTTTTCTCTTGATCTCCTAAGCAAACGCTTAATTTGCTTAATGCTTAATTCACGCCTATCGTCAGATAATAATTTATTAATTCATTATTTTTTAATTCCAATAGTATTACATTAAAGTTGTATAAATTCTAAACGAATGATACCAATAACATACATGTAGGGTTTGAAATAAATCCCGAGTAATGCGCTTCGGGAAAATGAGGTGTGCACATGTATAGAAAGAAAGACTTTTCAGAATTATAATCCATCTTCAATTTACTGCCATTTTTAAAACTACATCGAAGCGAATGAAAGAAATAATTCAAGATTAACCAGACTCTGCATGCTAATAAACCGTACCTTTTCGCATGCAACTATAACTAAAATCAGTTATCAAAATTTCGCATTAACTTTATAAAGGATAATAATCTTTCGATACGGTGTTGTCAGAAATTGGAAAATAAATCAATAACACTAACCTTATTTTTGTAGTTAAAGCTGTAAACCAGTACTTTGGTTTATTTGCTAAAATTGCTTCAAGATCTTGCAATTAGCCTATTTAAGAAATAATTAGGTACTATTTGAATAGCATCTTTTCCGGGAAGTTCATTAGTTTCTTTATTTATCTTTGAACAGTGGAATTTTATATCGTGCTATATTTCTCTTCAATTTCTTCATGTTTAAAGTAATTTATCAAACTTATTTCTTACCATGTGTCTTTCATAAAATTTCTTTAATAACAGAAAAAATATTTTCAACATATGGTGAATGAAATTTTAAGAATATTAAATTTTTATATGTTTCGAAGAAGTGTATAACAAAATAAATGCAAGAAATGTGACATAGAAGATATTTTTATCGAAAAAATGGAACTACTGTAACATATACAAGTAAGATAATGATTTTGTTCGGGAAATGTATCGAGAATTCAAAATTATCTATTTTATTTTAATTTATCAACTGTTTTCAATCTAAAATCGTCTAGATCGTTTTTAATTCTTCAGATCGAGTCGTAACAATTAGATGGAGCGCAAAAAATACGCGGCATAGTCTTAACAAGACCCTCAACTAAAGAGTTCTAACTCACACTCGCATTCAGGGAAACTCTTTGATGGAATGCATTTTTTGTCTATTTTGTTGAATAAATACATTTTCGAAATGGAATTTGAATAAATGTTTTAATCATGGCGCTTTCAGTATATTCAGAATAAAGGATCAGATTTAATTTAAACATTGAACAGTTATGCCTTCAGAAAGATTAATCGCACACATATAATTAACAAAATGTAATTTTTCAATAATTTCCCTGGAAAAATTCGATTATTTAAAATAATTTTAATTAAAAGAATATATATTTATTTTTAAACGAAACACGCTTATTGCAAATCAATTTTTTTTATAAATTTAGAAATTTTGAAAAGGATTTTACATTACATCTTAAATCCTCTAAGTAAAAATTAAGATAGAGAAATCAAGATTTCCTACGACATACATGAACAAGAGGCATTTTTTAATGATTTAATAAAAACAAAAGTTTTGTATTTTTAATGGGTTTAATTTTAGAAAAAAAATTAATGATTTCATTCCTGAACTCTTACGTGTCATGCTTAACGAAAGCATAATTGCTACAAAAAAATGCTCATGCTTTAGAAGTTCCATCTGGACAAAAAAAACTTTCTTCCATTTTCCATTATTTTCATTTGCCATTCCTTATTAAGAATATTATTAATTATTTGAAATTTAAAAAATAGTATAAATACTTGTGCATAAGAGGAAGGGATAAAACAACGGGTATATTATTTTAAAACTAGACATTTATGCAGTTATATCACATTTCCATTTCAATGTCTTGGCTAACAAATTATCGCTAAAGAATCAGATCCCCTTTGTGCACACAGCCACAAAAAAAGATGCTAAATTTCAGTACTGTATGGATTTATGTAATGTTCTATATTAAATTACTATTAATTTATAACACGATTTCTCAAAATCCAAATATAATCCTTCACACTTTGTCTGTATAAATGCCTTATAGTTATAATAAAATTTATAAAAGTTAACGAAAAACCTTGGAATTTAATGGCTAATTAACTCAAAAATATAACAAAAAATCAATATTCTAACACAACAATTATAGCTCGATATAATATTTTTCAGATGTCAGAATTTTTTAACCAAAAAGCTTCATTTGGCATGCAAATCTTAATCAAACGAAGTTTTGTATGTCCTACACAAATAGAATAGCCCTCTAATTTATTCAAATTATCGTAATTTATTACGATCCAAGTCAGATATGATGATTCCTAAGAAAAAAAATCGTTTAAAATTCCACTCCTTTACTGTCTGCATTAAATATCCAACATATTAACTTATTTCAAATTCAAAAACATATAAATACCCCATTTTCATTTTTTTCTCTCAATATTAGATTTATTAGTTCGGATTTTAATCTCTGATCAGTATTTCTAAAGCAAACTTGCAAAAACTGAAATTAATCAAAAGTATTTAATCCATGTCCGTTGTTTCCAGAAGTAGTAAACTTCGACGCGCTATTGGCGAGTTTCAGTCCGTACCTTGGCGACGTTCACATTCTCATTTCAGTAGCAAACCTGGGTGCAGCCAAGAATGGTTGTTTTCTTCACTAACACCACCACGCGGGAAAGCGCAATTTAAGGGTAAGGCCAGCTCTGGCTTATCGTGTGTGGTGGCTTAAATTAATCAAACTGCATGGAATACTTGTCTCTCTTTGCAAAAATTAAAACTCGGCATGAAAAATAAACATAATAATAAAAATTCTGATAAAGTAAAACATGTTGAAAGGTGCATAGATAAATAATTTTGAAATCATTAAATTAAATTGAATTCCATGCTAAACTTGTTTTGCTATTTTGTGTTGTTTTGTGAGTTTGAATATGCATGCATTGTTGTGTTTTTCTAATTTTTTTATTCTTCTCTTACAAGTATCAAAACAAAATTATTTATTTAAATATGTTATTAATAATGCTTCTCTTGAAAGTTGAGAGTAAGGCCAGATCTGGCTTATCGTGTGTGGTGGCTTAAATTCATGAAACTGCATAGAAATTTAAAAATTATACAATATGCACGCTGCTTTGAGTTAAATTCTTTAAAAATACTCATTTTTGCTATTTGTTTATATTCTATACAACGAAAAACTTCTCATTTTTTCATAATTTACTCATTAAACTTTTACTGGAAAAAAGGCATTTTCACTTTATCATCAATTGAGATAAATATATTGAAAATGGAATCAATAATAAGCAGTTACAATGAGAATTTAAAATTAACTGCACTTTGTGAATGAAAATAACATAATTCAAGGTATAAAATTATTTGAATATCAATTTTGTTGTAACATGAAAAAAAATATAAATTCTTATTACCTTACTATTTATTATCCTTACTTTTGTTTATCTAGTTTAATTGTTGCTTAAATAATCTTTAAAAATTTATCGATTTGTGATTTTTAACTATTTATTTCAATATTTTCTTAAAATATCAACTAAATTATATTTCTTTTAAATTAAAGACGCAATCTTATTTGCAATAATAATAATTTGTACTTATAATGCTATAAAAATATTGCACAAATAAAGAATTCAATTTACTGGCGAACATCTGTATTTCTAAAACAAATATACTCACAATTCTGTTTGATAAGAATTGTTTCGAAACAAAGGTATAGAACACTCCATATCAAATTAATTCAAAGTTGTCGCCCTCAACTTTTATTGCTCTACGCAGAAGAAAACAATTCTCATAAAACTTTCCTAGTAATTTGATAGAAAGATTCTAAATATAGTAGATGAAAGCATGGAATTTACATTTGAAAATTCTTCAATAAGTAGTTAATTCTAATTGACATTTTATTTGTTCTCTGACATTTTTTCAGTGATGTGCCATAAACTATCTTCCCCAAAACATTTTAGCAAAGCAAAAGTTAGCAATCATGATTTTATTCAGTTTATTATTTGACTGCTGAAATATAGCTCTTTCTATTCATATTATGTGAGAAATTATATTGTTTTAAAATTGCTGTTTTAAAAAGAAATCCTTCGACGAAAAACATATTTTTATAGCTTCCAAAAGCTTAAGATTTAGATATTTTGTGTTTAAATATAGTTTTTAATCTATATTGGATCAAATCTCGTTGCACTGAAATTTTTTAAAAATAAGAAAAACATAAATAATTAGATCAACGTAAATTTCATTTTAGCAAGAATTTATTTTAGAATTGAAAATTATTTAAAAGATCAAAAAATTAATTGGCATCAGATGGCAGCAGATTCATTACTTACATTCTAAAATGTCTTATTCATTGTTTTTAAATGAAGACAGCATTTTACATAACACTTCTGATTTAAGAAAAAAATTAATGTCTTATTTATATCTGTATGTATAGCAAATGCGTATTTCACATTTGCTTTTTTTTTATTAAACGAACGAGCAAAATTCTTTATTTGCAATAAAAGGCTTGTCGTACCTGTGAGATTGTAATGATAAAAATATCGAAATTATCACTTATCAATTTCAGATAATTTTCTCCAAGATAAAAAAAAATATAATCAGAACTAACATTTTTTACAGTTATCCGCAGTGTCAACAAAAGTAGTATCAGTAATTCACGTTATCAAATCTCACCTAAATTATCTTTCCTTATTTTAATCTCTGAAATTATTTATTTTTGATACTCACTACTCTAAAAGTTTTCTTACAAAAGTGAAATGTTCAGATCATTATTCTAGTTTTCTTCCCTGTAAAAAAGAATAGACGAAGTTGTGCAATTCACTAAAACAAATTCCACTCGGTAAGCGTCTTTTCTTCTCTGCATTCTTTTTTTTTGTATCTCATTTATTTATTTTCATTCATCTTCTTCAGATTGTAGGAGGTGTTTGAGAAACGTAAGCAAACAAACCGGTACTCACTGGTTTATTTTAATGATAGGAATATGAAAAAAAATTTTAAATCATTTTAAAGAACAGGAAAATTCGCTAAATTTTATTTGTTATTATACATGTTGATTTTTATACAAAATCGGACGCATTTTTATCGAAAAAAATATCTTAAATTATTGATCTATTTCTGATTCTTAAATGTTTCTTATACTTTTCTAATCCTTAAAACTCAATTTTATTTTATAGATTTTTGCTGTTTGTTTTGGTAACTCTAATAAATCAAATGCATTCTTAACTTGAAGTTTTTTGACATTTTTTAATTTGAACCTTTTGTGAATACGGGGATGATAGCCTTTGCAGCTAAAAATCCCCAAAAAACCCTCAAATCAATCAATCAATCAAATGCATTCTTTCTTTGGTTTCACAAATTCGCTTTAACCCCTTAAGTCTCACGCCCGCCACATTGAAGTGCATCGAATTATCGCATTTTTAGGCTTATAAATTAAAATTTAATCATTAATTAGCTTTATAATTTGACACAAAAATTACGTAGAATCTTTAAGCATCTCAAGTATTCTATGCCTTCTTAGATGAATGAAAACGACAGACCCTTTCCCAAAAAATGAGGGGTCATCTTATTAGACAGCGAAGAAAATACGACTCTTAAGGGGTTAAATAGTACATTTATAGACATATACCAACGAAATATCTAAATAATTATTCGAATAATTATCATTTTTTTCATTTCTCTTTATTGTGTTTTTAAAATTGTCCGTATAGTAATAATACTGGATAGTCGCAAAATAACATTGCTCATAAAAGAGCTTCTAGTTGCAGCAGTAATAGACAAATGCGAATAAAATTTGAGATGTACATATTTCAATGTATGCGCTCCAGACTGAGACAAAGAACAAAACCGAGCTCTCATTATTGCAATTACAATGACAAAATTCTGAAAATTCAAACGACGGCATCCACTTTTATTCATTGCTAATGGATCATCACAAAGAAAAATCACGAACTTAGTTTGAAGATACCGACAAGAAATGTGAAATCTGCCAATAAGGACAGATGTACAACATAAAAGGAAAACATTTTAATTGATTTCCCAAATACTCCACGTTCCTACCAACACACGATGACACTTTGAATGTGGGAATGGTGGAGAGTAACAAAATACGAAACACGACAAGAAGAGTACATTGAACATTGTACCTGAGGGCTTCTTTCAAACCAGATACAGTATGAGGATTCGATGTCCATACATCAATACGTGATTCATTACTGTTCACAATCTTTCACATGAAAAGTGTTATCGTGTGTGAAGGAAGGTACGTGTGGTATTAGTGAAACAAATTAAAATGTTTTACTCTTGTGTAGTTTCTTTATTTTGTTGTTATTGCATTTTTTCCACATTGTTATTCTGTGTCTTACACCTTTTTGGTGCTGCAGGATCCATTCCAACACCATTCGTGTTCAGCATCCAACCACATTTCAAAATTGCCAGGTCCGTCTCAGCTAGCTTCCATAATACTCAATAACTAAGTCCTTCGATAAATATAACGTTTTTTTAGTTTAATTCGTTTCAAGTGAGCCAAAAAAAAAAGAAAAAACGACAAATGTTACCTTGTTTTGAAAATAAAAATGAAAATACAATCGATGTTAATATGGTATTTTAAAAAGAGGAAGCCTTGAATCAATGAGTTGGATGAATGTTATTTTTAAAAAGATTTCTAAAAACGATCTTGTATTTAACAGTTTAATATCTTATTGAAAAATGAGGGGTATGAACTCGTCAGATCTCTTATATAGAATTAATAAAAATAATATAGAAAAAAGGGAAATATATGACAATAACGGGAAAGTTTTGAAGATCTAGAAAAATAAAATTATTTATAAGTAAATAAGTATTTCATTCCACAAGTTTTATTCCGTAGGAATTTAATTTTTAATAACTCCTTTAATTTCACAGCATAAAAAATTGAATATGCATTTCCAAATTACTATACATTTGGCTTTTTTCTTATAAAAAAGCACGTCACTCTTCCTTATTCATTGTTTTGAAATTGAACTGGTAGTTTGGTTGACAGTGTAGTTATTTTTAGATAAGAATAGAAGATTGTTATAATAGTTTTTCAATATACCTCTACTTTCCGACTTTTGTTACCGTTAACTCTGTAAAAATAAAAGTCACTTTACGAAATTATATCTGTTTTTAAATGAATTCATAGGTTAGAGCTATCTATATATTTAAAATAATTTAGTAAAAAAACCTTCACCGAGTTCGCCAGCCTCAACCACCCGATCGATTTCGACAATTTTTTTCATATGAAAGCTTTGTGACGTCTAAATATGCCATCAAGGGTCGCCTTTCCCCCCCACACCACCACCCATTTTCGAACGAAATCGAAAAAACACTTCTCCACTTTACATTGTTTATGGGGAAAAACCTTGTAGAAATCACCCAGCCCGAACAACCCGACCAATTTCGACAGTTTTTATTTTATATGAAAGCAAATGACGTTTAGACATGTCATCAAAGGTCGCTTGACCCCCATCTCCCATTTTCGAACGAAATAAAAAAGAAAACACTTCTCCACTGTACAATGTCTTTGGGGAGAAACCTTCAGACAGTTCATCTGCCCTAACCACCTGACCGATTTCGACAATTTTTATTTCACATGAAAGCGTATATGCGTCAATATATGTCATTGAAAGTCGCCTTCCCCACCCACGACCCCCCATTTTCGAACGAAATCGAAAAAACTTTTCTCTACCGTTCATTCTCCTTATGGGGGAAAAAAACCTTCAGACAGTTCGCAAGCCACAACTACCAGACAGATTTCAACATTTTTTATTTTATATTCAAGATTATGACGTCTAGATAATGTTATCAGTTGTCTTCTGCCCCCGAGAAGCCTTAATTTTTGAGAGATATTGCAAAACAAACGGAATTTATTAACGGAAATAACGGAGATTTTATTGCAAAATAGGGAATTACTGAGCCTCAAAAACTGGAGTGATTTCGCCAATTTATTACGTCACTTCTTTCAAATAACAAACAATCAGAATGCTTTGCTTTATTTTCGTAAATTTAAAATAGTAATTTTTATTTGTATACAGTTGTGTTGCATTTCATTACAATTAATATAGTTTTAATGGCAGACGATTATCTTAAGACATCTATATAATTTAGTTTTAATAGCAGACGATTTCGTTAAGACATCTCTATAAATATTATTATCTTTGTTTTAGTTAATATTTAATTTAAAATCAATAGCAAACGCTTTTGTTTTAATTCTAAATTTATTTTAGTTAAATTGGCAACAAAAAAATTAGTTGTTGTAAAATAAAATTTATGGAATGCAGTTTTGCTAAATGAAAGAATGAAGTTGCTTTTTGAATAATCATTTTAATTTTGAGACGATTTTTTGTTTCCATTAATAATCCCCATAGTTCCATCAAAATGGCGTGTGAAAAATATTGCAAAATACCTATTGTAGGTTATGGAAACTGCTTATTTAGGGCGATATTATTCTGTATTTATGGATCTGAAGACTTTCATGCCGAAATTCGTGAGAAAGTTATACTAAACATTACAATTAGATTGGGTTTATTGAAAGAACTTACAATATTAAAGGAATCTGTTGTCTACAAAGAATGTGAAGTCTACTATAGTTTTATAACCTGTTCCATTGATCTTTATGCAGTATTTAAAACTGAAAAAGTAGTGACTGAGAGCCTCGAAGCAACGAGGTGGCAGGGGCAAAGTTGAGCAAAGTGGGTGCTGACCGCGAACTCATACGGAGGGAGGCGAGAGCGGATAGTGTAAATTAAAAATATATTTAACGCAAGAGAAAAAAATTTCCTTCTCATATTGTTCTTTATGAAATACTAATATCTGTGAAAAAGGAATTAAATAATTACTAAATAAAAAAATAATTTGACAGCCACAAAAAATATAAGTCAAGTTCCTAAAAAATAGTTTCGAATGCTTTTACGCATCATAATTCCATTCTATAGCAAAATATCGAAAAAATCTTTTGGATCACTGATTCTTTTATGGAAGTTAAAAGCTTAGCTTGGAAGAAATAAAAATCTTTTGCCACAAGTTTTCCTTTATAAATTATATAGCTTACATTTAAAAAATTGATTTGTCAGAAGCCGTAAAATATAGACTGCTCATTACCATTCAGTTTAGTAGAGATATACAAAACACCCAACTCACACACGTTTATTGCAGTACAAGATAACGCTAATTTCTTGAAGTTGTCTTATACCTTTCTTCTTAATAAAAGGCAAAAAGTGGTTAGAAATAATAAATCATGTGTTTAAATGTGAGATTTATTATTGTTCTCAATTTCGTTTTTCAGCAACAGACTTAATTAGTTAACATCCTATAAAAAACGACATTATTATTTCTTAAGCGAATAAATGATATTTTACAGAATTCTGCATTGACCGGAAGCAAAGAAAATTAATATACAAGTATAATACTTTTAAATTCTACAATATTGAACTTAAAAAGGCTAAAATTGTTTTTACAACGATCATCTCTCATGAAAGACAGAGACTCTAACAGAGACTTTTTTCTCTATTTTTCCCACAATATCCAGAAGTTTATTAAGCAGTGTTCCTTGAACTGGATCAAAATAGAGCAAAACATTTTCAAAATATTTTTTTCTGCAGTTATTCTCATGATGTGAACAGAAGTAGGTTTTGAAGAGGCAACCTTCCGTTTGACATAGATCTACTTTTTCTCCATTAGGTTCACTGCTTAATGAGTGAGAATCGCAGGAAACCGTTATGGCGTGTAATGATCGCTCCATATACAAACCGGGTTTTAAAATAGACGGTCATCGTATTTCTTATTGCTTCATAACTCAACAAGCTCGCAATGCCGAATTCAAAGTTGACTTTTGCGAGTTTTGACAGTGACTTTGACAAACACGTCAAGCTCGAAGTCCACTACGAGTATCCATACTGTCCTGTGCACTCCTCTGAACAACTGAACGTAATCAGGGATTAATAAGTATTTCGTACACTTAATTAATTTCAAAAGTGTGTAACAATGCATTACTATTGCTGAATCCAGTGCTGCAGTTAGGCAATGTGGGAACTCTGTCAAGTATTTAGGTTGTGGTCTTTATGAAATAAAACTAATCAAAATAACTAATTATAAAAATACTTGTTAGAAGAATTGTTATTTATATGCAAACCTTTATTAGTATGATATGATTCAACTCTATAATAGTACAAATAAGCACATTATCTTACGAAAATCGCAGGACGCAGCAGAAAATCGACTTCCTTCCTCTCCTTGGCAATCGCGGGATAAGCAGTCAGAGAGTTAAAGGATCTTAAAATTTAGATGGATTAAGGAAACAATTCGGTATCTATTTACATTTTTCACTGTACCCTTTGCTTGTAAATAGACAATATTTTACAATTAATTTGAAATTGTTCTTTTCGAACTTTCATTTCAGCAAAAGTAATTATCAAATGTTCAATAATGTTCAATTAACAGTATTACTTGATTACGCAACCCCTCTTGTCCTCAAATAGGAATTATGCTTTTCAAATTTGAAAATGATATCCCGGATACATCAAATGAGTACACACTTCAGGGATGCCTTTCAGAAATTTTTTCCAACCGCTGACTACAAGCATACCGGTCGAGGTTCATAAAATAATTGTGTGCGGTTCGGCACGATGTACAGTCGAACCTCTTCTTGGAAAAAAAACTCAATTCATAGAAATTTCAATTTACAAAAATGCATATTACAAATTACCCAGTCACAGGCGTGTTCTTGTCTCTTATCGTTTTCGCCCACTTCAATACTTCTTCATCGATCAAATTTTAAGGACTTAAATCATTTCCGATCTTCTCCAACACTTTCAAAGATGTAATAAATACAAATTAATATTCTTTCAAAATTATTGTACTATACTTACCAAAATGTGATACTTTTTTCCCTCGACTGTTTCATCCCACTTTCTATGACTTTTATCACGCTCAATTTCTATTTCACACAATAAAATTTCCGTTTAGGACCCATGTTCACTATAAAAATCTAAAGCTAAATTGAGTTTAAAGTAAAAATCGCACTTCAAGTTAGGAAACGCATTCATAGAACAGAAGCTAAGAATAACATATAACTTAACAGCTAGTGCTTATTGCTTTTTCTTAAGCAACGTTGCGATCTTCCTCGAATTTCTTCTAGAGTAAGAATTGGTGAAACAATATGTGTTTTTTTTTCCTTATTTAATCGATATTCCTCTTATGTACGAAATCCAAAGGTGCATATGGGAAAATTTTTGTTTCAGTCGAGTAAAGAACACTTCTTCCGGTTTTCAAAAAAATGCTAGTCATCTGAAGCAACAACTAAGCAAATACTTTACAAAATATAGAGTTCAAAATATAAAATAAGAGATGAAGAAGTAATTTTTTTACTCAGTAATTCAAAGGTCACGTAAAATACGAATTACATCTCCTGTTAGCCTACTTACTACCATCTAAAATTACCGAACAGAACGCTATCTCTTACTCTCGTACCCATGACTATTCCAGTCACTAAACGGTTTGATGGGCAAGACACGGGAATTTTATTAAAATATTATTAAATTATATTACAAATTAAAATTACTAAATTTTAAAATTATATAAATATTTTTAAATTTTAATTTAATAATTCTAACTTAAATATATATTAAAAATATTATTAAATTTATTTAAAATAAACATTCATTTACACTATACGCAATACAGATATTTATACTATTATATGATTTCGTGTTGCTGTTCTTTTCTTTGCTGTTGAATGCGAAATACTTGATTTTGGAGGCATGAAGTGGTCGCTCTCTGGAGACACAATATCAATCATATTTTGCACAGGTTTTGAAAAGATGGGTTTTCTTCGGGAGAGGTTGAAGATTATTGGATAAGTTTGCGGGATAATTGAAGGCTAGTGGGTTCAAGTTACTAATGGAAAAGTGGCGAAAAATAATTAAAAATTAAATTGTCAAAGCAAATTCCGGGTTATTTTGTGCTAACATAAGTAATGGTGGGAAACGTCGTTGGGGTGTAAAGAATATAGCAATATTATGCGCATCCATTTGATCATAAAAAAAGGCCAGTCAAGAACGGAAATTCATTGGTGACCATTAATTTAAAATTTACCTTTGCAAGTTATCACCAATCCACCAGTATCACATTAATCAAGAATAATCTTTTCCCCCGATTCTATTCTTGTTTGAGAAGTGATCTTGAATATAACTGAACACATTGCGATTAAAGGAGATTTCGAAAACTAACAATTTTCACGTTGTCACTTTTTTACATACAGGATGACGCGAAATTCAATACACAAAGTATTGGTGGAAGTAGGAAACACAAAAACAATCCAAAATCATACCTGAAATCATGGTCAAAAAAGCCAATCTAATAAGGCGCTATAGTATGATTTCATTTCTAGTTATTTAGAGTTTCGATTGCATACAGAGAACATGCAACAATTTACGAAGGCTGAAATGGCCAACATAATGATTTCGAATGAATGTCATAAGAATTGTCGTAGTAAATTCCACCGAAATGCTCATTTTCGAAATAGTTCGCTAACCCATGCACCTCCGCATTGATGGTATGGTAAGCACATAGAACATTCATTATGAAACTGGAAGTGTGTACGTGAAGTCCAAGTGTAAAGTATCGCCGTATGAAGAGATGACTTATTTCTGAATCTTCGCAGCTCTGTCTAGCTCATTCAGATGCTGTTGACTGGCGATTTGCTGTGAACTTCCAAATGTGATGCATTCCTTTGTGGTCCTGGCTTGTTTTTGTGTTTTCTACTTCCCCTAAAAGTTTTTATGCTGAATTTTGAATCCATTTGTATATACTATTTACTACTAACAGCACTATTCCTTTTTTTAATATAATGTAAGCAATATAATGTAGGGGAAGGTGGTGTACCTAGGTCCCATTTTTACTTTTTAATTTTTAATTGGATAATTACTAAAAGAAAGGTAACAAAACAATTTTTCTTTCATATTTTAGGCCTTTATACACAACATATATTTTTTGTGGATTTTTAAGAAAAGTATTTCAGTGCATTATTTTCAATTTAAAAAAAAAGTGCAAATAAGACCAAGGTACACCATGGGTAGTGTACCTTGGACCAGCTATTTCTAGATTTAAAAAATCTAACCGAATAGTTTAAACATAAACATTTATTGGTATTTTAGCTACAGAAAAATGTTAATGAGCACTTTTACTTAATGAGGTCTTAGATTAGACAGAATATAAAATTATTACAGCAACAGTTTCATTCCTATGAGTAGGCTTAACCAACATTGTAATTAGACAAGTCAATTCCAAATGTTAATTTCCGAAGCTGCCTTTCAATTCCTCCAGTCAACACGGGATGTGGTAACTTCCACATTACATCACATTTTTCCACAACATAAGTGGTAGACCATGTAGTGGTCATGCACCAAGGTACACCACTTGGGCATGGTCCAAGGTACACCACTTGGCCATTTCATGGAAAATGGCTGACTACTAAATTGAGGTTAGACTTAACATAATTTCTAACACATGTTATTATAGCTAAAACTGTGCTTTATAAGTTAGATATTTTACTATAAAGTAATTTATTTATGTTTAGGAAGTATTAGCACAAAATTCAACAGGAAAAAAATTACTTTTGATGGGTCAATTTCCTTTTTCAGGATTCATTCATTCAAATGAGCACCTTGACAAATAAGTTCAGGTACACTGGGACCTCTGGAGGCAAGTGTACAAAATACATATAACATTTTCTATACATCTATACAGATCGGCATAGGTTCAAGGTACACTTATGTCCAAGGTACACCACCTTCCCCTATAATATCAGATGAATAAAAGTGGGTCCACATGTGTCGGCTTGGCAAGCATTCCAACTCCCTATTTCTTTATTCATTGTTCACGAAATTTCATAGATGATACTAACCATCTATCAGAAACAACCTCTTCGTTGGAACATGATAAAAAGTAACATTTCAAAGAAATTGCATTTCTTAGATATTAATTGACGGGAACAAATTCAGAGTCGGTTAGTTGTTTGATATGATATATATTCAGTTTCAGAAAGTGTTATGTCTTGATATTATATTTCCCTTCAACAAACAATGAAGCACTTGGAATAAAGAAATAAAGTTTCCAGCGAGACAGACATTCTAAAGATTCAAATATCATCCACGCGTAAATTCAAAAATGTTTGTTCACAATTTCCTCGAGGCTAATAAAAGGAGACTGTTGAAATCAATAAAGTGTTATCTCTTTTGTAAAGCGAATCTAACTGTGATATGGGCTCGTTCGTTATCGATTATTCGGTAAGACTTGTTAAGCATTGTATTTAATCATAAATGCATGTTTAATTGCTTCATTTATCTTTCTAATTAATAATTAAGTCTGTAAAATATTACAATGAATGTTATTTCAAAGTTTGTGAATTATGCAATGATTTACATGACGAAATCTTGTTTTATTCAACATAACAATAGTTAACAATGTGTATACATTTTTAAAATCGTTTTGTGTATGAGCAATAACCAAAAAATTGAACAGAAAACAGAAAATCCCTATTTTTTACACGTTTTTATTTGACTTAATATCTACCATGTTTGTGAAGAAATTGTATCATAAATTTTTCGCCAACTTCCTGATATACTTGAGTCCTAAAGTTGGTGTTCTCCATGGCATTATAATATTTTTATATTTTCAGAGCTTAATTATCAGTCAATTGATTAATTTTAATAACATTTTGGTTCCATGTGATAAGCAACATTTGGTAGCGAAATAAAGAAAAAAATGATTACAAGATTCTATAATATTTATAATAATGAATTACGCAATGCTCTGAGTGACCACAACATTAGAAACACCTGCTGGTCAGTTCTAATCATGTTGAACGTCCTCTCGCTTTGATAAAAGCAGAAATTCTTCTAGGAAAAAGACTCTATAGGTTGTTGAAACCATTGAGGAGAAGAATTAACCCGTGCTAACAAAATGACAGCTCTTACGAGTAATTCTCTCATATTAGACAGTGGTGTTTCGAAAATGTGCACGTACTTCCCACTTCATCGCAAATGCCACACGCGGTCCATGCTATCAGCTGATGGGGAAGAAATCTGGACTATCTGACCGGACAACATTTTTCCACTCAACATTTTTCCATTTTTCCACTCATCAAATGTCCATTATCGATGTTTTCAGCCCACAATAACCGCTTTCTTTTTAGTATTGCAATGAAATCAAAGGAACCAGAGGAGGCCCGAATTAACTTTGCCAACCATACACTTCCCGGAGAATTAGTCATTCTATCTCAAGAGCTGCTTTTGGAAAAATTTTATGTAATTGATAATGGAAGTCCTATGGCTATTGATTTCTACCCCATGAATCTATATGCGAGCTATTTTTCTTCAACAAACAAGGGGCCCAGATCTCTACATAGTACATATCCCATTCAGCTTGGCTACTTTCCTATTGCTGTAGACTGAGCGTTCACATTCGTCTTATAAAGAAACGCTTGATTTCATTTTAATACAGTAAACAATTTAGAACGTATTTGAATATTTTTTATTTCAACTTAATTTTGAGAAATCGCATTCTTGTTCAACATGAAAATACGTTACTGTTCCATAAGTTATTGCAAAAAATTCGTCCGTAATGAAATTGGCTTGCACATGGCCTAATCTAAAGCAACAAATGGTAACAGTTTGACTAAGTTTTAGAAAATGAAAATATTTATGATTGGGATTATAATAAGAAAACTTATTAGGTAAAAGTTTCATCTACGCCCTAGTATAAGTCGAAATTTCTATCTCATTTACTTTCTTTGTTATAGACAAATTCAAATATAGTCTATCTTTTCTGTAACAACAATCAAGTTCGGAGAAGACAAACAAAAGCTTCAGTTTCATCAAATTTCCTATGGAAATAAGGTTATTTCATACAAGTTTGTGAGTCTATAAAAGCACAAACTGCTTTTGAATTTTATCAAAGCGAGAACTTTATCGAAGAAACAAAATGTTTTATCGATTCTTTCGTCTGAAGCATTTTAATATAACCCTTGTTTTCGTTTGGTCTAAACTGGTGAAAATCATGGCAGAATATGTCAAGTGTAGTAATTAATTCTTTTCATAAACTTCAATATTCATTTGGTACTTTTATGAAGGTCTTCGTGGTAAATATTTTACGTCATTAAGTATTAAATTGTCAGATATGAAATTAAATTAATTGGAAACAAGATCAGAGAAACAGGATTACAAAACATACCAGAAACATGCGCTGTAAAGAAATCAGCATTATTTTTCGGATCAGTCTTAATATATAGCAAACTGTTACATACATTGGAAGTGAGTTAATTCGAAGCTGACAAGACGACAATAAAAATTAGATTTATCCAAGAATTCGAATAAGGAAAACTGGGTCTAAAAATGAGTAAAACAAGAGACAATGGCTATGTTTTAACTAAAAATGGTAGGAAGGATTTATTTTTAATAATTAATTATTTTAATAAATAATATAAAATTAATAAATGAACGGTAAGGAATTTTAATAAATAAAGTAATAATAATTATAACTTAAAAATATTGGAATAAATATGCAATTTTTTATGATAATTTTGCACATTTTTGTAATATATGAGTAATTTTTAATTATTTTGAATAAACATGTAAGTAATTATAATGAACAGTATACCTCACTTTGAATGCAAAAATTATATAATAGAACTTCAAAAATAAACTGTACAATTGACATTAACCGTGTTCAAATTTCTTAACATGCGAAAAAAAAATTATTGCTTTTTGGATGAATTATATTGTGCAGCAGTAAAGTCTTCAACTGAATCAGGTGCTTGAAATTTGAATTAGCTTATGATCACTAAGGACACAAGGTACGATTTTAACTAAACTAACTAAAGAATAACTAATAACTAAAGAAAACTAGTTTTATATAATTTTTAGTTTTGATTTCGGTTAACCAAAATAAATTCGAATTAAAGAAGATATTTTAGCATTATGTTAGTTGGAAATTCAAGGGAGCATGAAATTCGAATTAAAAATGTTCGAATTAGCAAAGTTTCAGTAGAGAAGAATGGGATATTTAATTTCTGCCTTGCCGTTGATTCTTCTTTCGAATAGCGTTGTTTTATTAATATCCCAACTATAACTTGAAGAATGTCTTAAGATTATTACTGCACAGTCACTTGTCCATTGAATCATCCAAAAGTGGCATGTGGAAACTAGATCCATTTTGGGCATTCTGATTTATAATTTAATAATTTAACTGTTAATCCGTGTAAAACTTTCGCACGTTCAACCTTCTCCACCCCCCACATCTTCCAAAAAATTATGTAGTTTTTTCGTTGGGTTGTTGAAATAAAATACTCAGAGTAGCATAGACTGTTTATTGATGTGAACGTCAACAATGCCACTTTGTGTGCGTCTTTACAATGCCATTTTGTGTACGTCTTTACAATGCCACTTTGTGTACGTCTTTACAATGCCACTTCGTGTACAATACTTGATGTCAGAAAGCAATCATCTTGAATCTTTTGTTCGTCATTTTCCGTAATTGATTCAAAAATATCGTTAGATTCAATGTTTCTTGGAAAGGCTACATAAATTACGTGATTTATATAGGTTAACTTTGTAAAATAGAAAAAAAGTATGAGGGAGCTGCTCATCCATGATGTCTATGACAGCAGGAAACTTTTTCATGGAGCTCAGTAGATTTTATTATTAATGCTCATTTTCAAAATATCATAAACAGACATCACGGACTGCATAACTGCAACATTCGATTCAAGCAGACGGAAGCTCGCGTTGGTCTGAAAAACGCGCGGCTAAACAGCACTGAGAAAGCGCGCCTTGATGATACTCGTCCGTATCCTTAGACTGGTTTATAGCTAGACTGGCGATTCCCCGTAATGTTTATGAAGTTTTAATCTTACTTTTAATTTAAATTTTAAACAAACAATGTGCTTTTACTACACTGGATATGGTATGTCAGAAGCGGGTAAAAAATCTTATTCACTAACGCATTATGCATCGCTGTTGGCTTTTATTTGTATAAAAGGATTATTTGTATAAAAAGGATTGTTGGATTGCCACTGTATACCCCCGAGTTCGGAACGCAAAGGGTTCCCTGTCAGTTGAATGGGTGTGAGTGGAAGGAAGTGCTCTCGTTGGGAGAAATGTTGACAACAGAAATAATATGCAGGATAATGCTTTATCCGCAGTAAGAAGTGCTGGGTACGGTTAATACTTGAGAAAATGATACCCTGGAAGCACAACGTTTTTCTTTTAACTTAAATTTTAAACAAATAATGTAATTTAACGTAAGGTGAGTGTGCTGTGTCAGAAGTGATGAAAGAAATCCTATCAAATGATACATTTATCGCTTACGATTATATATAAGTTGAGAAGAGGGGATGTTGGCAGCAGATATATAGGATAATTATAAATGTGTCTCTTAAAGGAATAGAACTTGGGTTGTGGCGTTTATGTTTCTGAAAGTGTAGAGTTTAATTTTCATTGTATAGGGGGGAAAATGAAAACAAATTATGAACCTCTAATCAACGAGTGAACTAGAAATAAAGTTCAGTTTTCTTGTAAAATTTTGTCACACAAATAATTCGTCACACAATAAAACTTCTTTAATGTCATGCATAAGTAATCAATCTTTTTCGTAAGGACGTCGCTCTAAAGCTGCACGAAAGTTATTAAACAAGTCTTTTAATTCTTAGCTGTGATTGTATGACGAATGTGATTCTCGAACCGAACACCCAGCTCTCCAAACTTGAACACCACGCCAATGTGAGGGTGTTCTATGACTACAGATATTTTGTTTATTATTTTTATTATTATTATTTTCTGCATTCTTGCCATTAGTTTTTCAGTAACAAATAATATTGTAAATTTGGAGCTTAGTTTTGCATTGTGTTACAATAAGCAAAGAAAATAAATGAAGTTGATATATTTTTAGACTTAAATAACTATTTGCCATGCATATACATCGATCTGTTGCAATTCACCGACAAAATGATGTAGGAAGATTATGTTGAGTGTTAGGAACTAAAAATTTGATATGAAGTGATTTCGCGTATTTTGGAGGAACATTGGAGGGAACGTGCCATAGAAAATTCTGGACCGATTTTTATGAAATAAATTTTATTACTCTTAAGAAGATCAGTTATTAACAGCTAATGCTATAATAAATAGATAGAGAAAATTTTAAAATTTTAAAAATTATTAATAAACTGTCGATTTTCGTAAATTTTTACGATTTTCAAGGCCGTTACGGGAATGGAAAATATCAATAAGTTTCCTTCCTTTTTTTCCTCGTTTAATTTCTCACCCATTCACAACTTTTCCGAAGTATATCGGCATGAAAAAAAATTTTGAGTTTTTTCTGCCCACTCAAGTCTACAGGCCCAAAATACTCGCAGGATCTTTGATAGTGTCACTTTTTGAACCATGATTCTTCGATCATGTAACAAGAGACTTGACACCAGCCCACCGCTGTTTGCCATTAAGCCACAGATATACACTCTGCTGAAGCTTCTATTGAAGGCCTGTAAGGACTTTGTTTATAAAGATCGACTCAGCCCGATGCCATTGTTTCACTCCGGCCGGTCAGTTGGATTGGAATTATTTATTTCCAATTTGATAATGTCTTGTTCGTACTTTTTTCAGGTAATTCTTGGTAGAAATTTCCAGAAGATATGAAAATTTAAATGAAAAAGTTGTGAACATCGCTACAAATTCGAAGCTGCACTTTTGAAAATTGAATGGTTTTTCCCGTTTTCGAAAACCTGAATGTTCTGTAGCTCCTCTTTGAACATTTATTAACTTCGAATTTTTATCGAAAATATTTCGGTCATATTGGCCGAATGGGTCATATTGAATTTTTAGAACTGGCCTTAAAATCTTGTAGGCGACTATGACCAGAGAAACTGATCAATTTTGACAGGAAACGTTAAATTACTTTGAAAATATCCAGGTGAATTTTCACAAATTTATTACGCATTAAAAATAGGATTTGACAATCTAAGGGGGATTTTGCTAACATGGAAATAGTAAATTGTGCGGAAAAGTAAACGTGATTAGAAATATATATAGTAACTAAAAGTGAAAATTCGTTAATTCATTAGATTTTCATCAAATTTTGCTTACACATACTATGAAGAATAAGGAAGGTTTCGTGCCAGCTAATTAAATAGTTAATTTTTATTATTAAAAGTCATAAATATTTTCATCTCAAATACACCGGGTATATCAACTAGTATAACATAAAAATAAATAACCTTGAATGCATGTAATAATATATATAACAGACATTGGTTACAGAAGTAGTGTTGGAAACAGAGTGAATACACCAGAAAATAAAACAATCCTTTGTCAGAAGTTCTATTTTCAAGTAAATGGGACCTTCTGATGTGGTGCGGAAGTTTGGAGAAGAATTCATTGCTGAAGTGACGTTCCTCGTCATTCGACACGGTTCAAAATTCAGAGACGTTTTCCGAAAAACTCTTTACATCTTCAAAATGTGACTTAATTATATAAATGGATCAAACTTCTAACTAGACTTTTTATATCCTTGCATGCTTTAATTGCATGGACCTCATACTATTTGTGAGCAACTTTCACTAACTGAAAATAATGTGATATAATTTTATATTTGTTTCATGTAATACGTAATAAACTTGTAGTTCTGGCAGTTTAAAACTGTCTCAGTTATAGCCACGCACTCTATTTTCTTTCTATCATATGTTTCGTAATTACTTGCGTAACATTTTGAAGTTCAGATAATCGAACTCATTATGCGCTGGGAAATCACAAGTATTCTGCAGGAATTGGTTTTGCAAACAGACATTGGTTAGACAGGACAGGGAAAGGAACTGTCTGGTAAAGACTGAGTTGAGAAAGGTATCGATCGTTTGCGAGATCATCGGAGTGACAGTTGTCGGTGTAATCGCTTCACGGTCGCTGCACTGGTAACAGGTGGTCGAGCATTTAGGAGATCGTCTGCCAGCTTAGTTCGTCATCGGAAGCTATTTATAACGAGTTAATCGGAGATCAGTGGGAGGTTGCGGTTGCAGTCATTAATAAAGAATGCCCTGACGCTAATGGTAAAATAAATAGATTCCGGCGAGACGAGTCATTGTTCTTTACATCGTAGAAATAAAGTTCAGCGACTCGCGAACATTTTTTGCAGAGAGATCTCTATAAATTATCAACCTGGGGGCATAAAGACTGAACTGCGATCGCAACGACTGTTTCGAAGATTTCCTTAAAACTTTATTCCGCTGCGGCAGTTTCATAGTTTGCATAAAGAGAATCGGCTAGATTGAGAGTAAATTATAGTTTAAGAAAGGCTTTGTTTTGCGTATAGCTTGATAACGTGCATTCTAAGCATTTTAAGCAAAAATATGAAAGTTACTTCTGGATGAAAAATCCAATACAGAGCAAATAAGAAAGAGATTAGAAATATATTGGAATGAGACAATAAACATAAATTTTGTTAATTTTATTGAGTATGAAATTTTACTTTCACTAATTTTGAGTGATTAATATTTCTTACTTTTCTCTTCATCTTTCTCATTAAATTCATTTTGAGGAGCATTTATTGATATCATTTATCTTTAAACAGTTAATTTTATTATGTATATTTGTAAATTTGTGTGTTATAAGAAAAAATATTGTAATTGTCAAAACATTCGGATAGAGATTTGATGAATATCTCTACATTACAGTCAATCCCCACTCTGAATACAAAAAATACATATGGAATTATGCCTGTTTGTCGGTGTATCGTTCTGTTCGCCAACATGGTTACTCAAAAAAGTAACGAGCGAAAGAATGGAATTTGGTATGTGGTTTTCTCATCAAAATTGCAGATCTTCATCAAAGCTTGATCCCAATTGGTTAAAAGAAAGAGGTACCCGAAAATGCATACTCAATTCTCTTCTCTATGCAAAAAAAGTTAACCACGAAACATGCCATATTCTAGAATTATAACAGAATGTCGAGAGGAAAATCATCCCACTGATTTTTGATGTGGTATTGCTGTTATCAGTATTTATAACGTACTGAGAAATTCACTCGTGAAAGATTCAAGATCTATTACTTTTACTAAATACAATGTTGTTGAACAATCTACAACGATATTTTCTCTTTACCTTTTATCACTATAACCGTTGTTCAAAAACAATTAGCATACTCGACAAGGAATCTCAAAAAAATTCTTACATTTCGTTTTCAGATTTCATTTTAGTCGACCAAAGATGCTTCAAAATTATCTGAGAACATAGCAATGCGCCTCAAGAAAAAAACTGTGACTTAATGTTGAGTTTTAAAAAAAAATAAATAGCAATCGACAGTTACTTTTGAATATTATTTTCCTGAATTACATCCCGCTGTCTTGAAGCAGAATTATGCTAAATCCAAGTTTTCAACTTTAAGTCATACTATGTTTTGTTACAGAACTATTTAGGGTCCAAAGAAGCAATTTCCTTGATAAGTATTTGTCCACCAAACGTTTGCAACATTGCAGATTGAATTTTTCATTTAGCCCTCCTGAAAAGTAGAATCTTTAGACTTGGCATAGATCTGATTCAAGACAGTGCTTAGTATGCAACCCCTTTTGGAAAATAATAGTCATATGAATGGCTTAACGGCCAAAAAGCAAATATCATTTAGAAATTACAATGGTCACATACCCTTATCTTAAACAGATGCCTTTTTTTTTCAACTGATTCGTTTGTTCATGCTGAAATGAAACAACTTTATTTTATGCCCATCAGGAATCTGGTGGGTATGACATGAAATACCAATTGGGAAAAGATGACCATGCGTTCTGCCCACTAGCAAATGCTCTTAGCTTGTGTTGTTCGAAAACATGCAGAGCAATGTGCGCTTTAGCAACAAATTTTTCGCCGCTGGGCCTTTACCTGGTTTTCTTCCAAATGAAACATAACTGTGGGCCAGTTTCCCTTGAGAGCCTAAGGATAACTTACTACCATACTTTGGAGCAAAGTGAGATTTCTACCTCAAGTGCTACCTAGGGAACTAAAGAGAAGAAGTTGAAAAAGTTCGACATTCGAGTTCTCTTCCATTTTTTTCCATTTTATTTGTTTAATCTGATTTGTTAATCTTAATGTGTTATAATTTTTATTGCAGCATTATTTTTGTTGTTTGATTCTATCTTAACTGGTTAGTTGATTATAGACAATATTGTTAATGCAATCACTGGATGCTGCTGCGTTGCGCGCAAAAGGTATATTGTTATCATTTTTGTTTACTTCTTCTGTTTCTTCTGTATCTTCTTTTTTTTGTAATTAAATATCTTCCTTTTGTATTTTATTGGAAGTTGCTGCATTTTTGCGCCATTCTGTTTAATGAGAATTTTAATTTTTAATATCTCTTGTTAAATTATTTTACTTGTACTAGGAAACTAAAGGTCGCTTTGGCCAAAAAATGGATCTAAGCATAACTTACCACAATATATTGAAGCTAAGCGAGATTTCTACCTCGAGTGCTACCTAGGGACCTAAAGGTCGCTTTGGCCAAAAAATGGATCTAAGGATAACTTACTACCATATATTGAAGATAATTGAGATTTCTACCTCAAGTGCTACCTAGGACCCTAAAGGTCGCTTTGGCCAAAACATGCTATATATCTCCTTTGACTTATGGACTTGGCTGGTTATAAGCTAGACCAAGTGGGTAGAACCACCACGACCGCACTATTTTTTTATTCTATAAACACAGTATAAAATTTTATCATTAATATCTGATACTAAAAATTGTTTATTAGGAAGTTCTAAATGATGAATGAAGATTTAAAGTTATTTCTATTCCTTAAACAAAAGACCTTGGACTTAGCTTTGCTAAAAATGTTACTTCGGTTTATAGCAGTCCAATTCCTCTAAAACCCATTTCCACTTAGTTCCGAAAGCAAATCTTTTCTCCTAGACTCAGAAGCCGTTTTTGTTTCTTGTTCTATTTTATTTATCGAAGATTTATTCCATTGTTTATCGAATTCAAACGGAAGTCTCCATACAATGGAGGAAATCTGATTTTCTTTTTTAAAATGGTAGACAGCCCTCTGCGTAGTATTTCCGATGCGATCAATAAGTATTCCGAAGAAAATTCCAACTTGGGTCTAAGAACGTAAACTATAGCTATGTACACTTCTTAACTATTAAAATGAAATGAATCAATAATAACAAAGTAAATATCGGAAAGAATCTCTGAGCTGCAGCCTAGTTGAAAGCAAATAGATTTAATCCTTTGAAATGTTTGTTGAACTAAGATGTTTTAAGGAGTTCAACGACACATAATGAGGAATACTATGATACTTAATGCAGGTAACAGCATTATTTTATATGGAGACGATTCGTAGATAATATTCGGAAAAATAGTGAGTTTATCGAACTGACACTAAGCGTATTTTAAAGATAAAAAATCACATATTCACAAGGGGAAGAGGAGATGGAGTTGAAATTCTGTTTTCTTTGCTACACTTACCTAATGAACGAGACAAACAAATAAATGCTTGAATTCAGTTCAGATAAATGTGTTGTTTGTGTAAGTTCCCTAATGACCGAACGAACGCTGTCCTCTTTTAATTCGCTCATTCGGCATTTCATCTATTTGTTCGTATACTTGTTACGCAATCACGATATTACGCGTTGTTCGATTTTCTTTGGATTTGTCATGAATGTTCCTTGAAGTCACTAAAAAATCTTTACTTGTGTGCGTAAAGATTTTTTATTTTTTTATTCCGTTTCAAGACAATGGCCGTTTTAAAGGTCTGTTTCATTGATTCTATTCCAAGATGGTGGGTGTTTTAATAGCTCCATTTCATGTAATGTTCAGCTTCTATCAAAGATTCTAACCAAACGGAACTCCATTCATAATGTCTCCAAAAATACCGATAATAGCAAATGACATTTTTTTTCTAATTTTGTTAATACTGATAAAATCAGACATTTAATTGTAATTTTGCAAGTAAAGATAAAAACAAAGATTTATATAAATAATAAAGGCTAAATCTTTAAAGACTGTGATGAAGAGTATATTTTTGGTGGGACTGTTCGATGCGAGGTCTACTGTTTACAGAACTACTAGTTAATTTTTTGAGTAATTTATAGTCCATTTCACTGACTTTAAATTGTTATTTTTTTCACAGAAAGTTAATAACATTTTTGAATGCAATTGTGAATGTTTGTTCGCCAAAGAATATCAAATATGCGTATTCGTTTCTAATTCGGTTTCTATGTTCAAGAAAAACTATTGTTTATTTTTTACTAGATTGCAGTTTTATCCACATTGTGAAGAGACTGAAATCTTATATTTTGTGTTCTAGGTCAGAATATGGAATAAAAACTTGTATAGAGTTTTAATCCCTTCTTTTTTTCTTTTTTCTTTCGCAAAACGCATGTTAGCATGCTTGTCTTCAAAGTAAGAAATGTTAACTTATAATTAATTTCAATCAAAGAAATCAAACACGTTTTCTTCTGTGTCAAACTGGGTAAAAAACATTAAAAGAAACCTCAAATATATATAATAAACTTAAAACTGCTCAATTGGTCATTTAAAATTAAAGAAACCACCTTAAATTTCGAACTTTTGGTCCTAAATATCTTAAAGTGATAACGTTTCAATCTTTATCCATCTGTCTTGTCTTCGACTGGCTTGATTGAATCAAACGTTGCATGCATTCTGCGCGTAACGATATTTACATAACAAATTACAGAAGGACTGCCAGACTAAAAACATTATCAGATTAATAAAAAGCAAAAGCGAAAATTTTTCTTTGGAATAAATATCCAAAGTTATCAATTTCTTTTATGATAATTTTAACAGTCGTAAAAACACGTTACTGAAAGATAAGATGAGACAATGATTGGTTTGAATTTCGTTAAAATTTTAAAATACATTGTTACAAATTGCTATTATAACGAATTGTTTTCAGTCTTCATAGTGAACTGATTACGGCTTTACCACTTTTTACTTTCTCGTATACGAAGTATACAAAGAGAAAGTATTGTAATCGTCAAAAAATTCGAACTCGAGATTTTGACGAATCTCCACGTTTTAGACCTCCCTGAGTCCGAAAAACACAATTTTGGAATTATGTCTGTGTGTCTGTGAACACGATTACTCGAAAACTATTAGAGCTACGGGGATGAAATTTGGTATGTGGTCTTTAAATATAATTTGTAGGTTTCTATCAAATTTTGGACAAAATCCGTCAACGGGAAGTCTGCCTGTCTGTATGTCCGAAGTCATGCGAAAACTATAACTCAAAAACTTAAATAGCTATATGGATAAAATTTGGTACACAGTTTTATCGTCATGAATGTAGGTCCGTATAAAATTTTGGGCCAAATCCGTCAACGGGCTGACTGTCTGTCGGTCTGTATAATAGCATACTTGTTCAGCTCCATGCGCATGCGTAAATGCCTGTGCAAAGAAGGGATACTCCGACAACTTGGCAGTTTGCCAAAAACCAATTCTGGCGGCGAGATTTTGTAAGGAAGCAAACATTTAGGGCGTCTCGTTTTACTTGCGTATTGGAAGCAATCTCTGCGCATGCGCAAGCTATTCTCCTGTTTTCTTCTCCGCACGCGGAACTTGCATTGCTCGAGTTCGATAAAAAAATAAATATTGCGAAGTTTTGATGCATACGTATCTTTTTGAATATGATTCTTCACCTCAATATTTTACTATCACTATAATCAACAATGAAAAACCTTCTGATAGTCATTGCATTCTGGGTTACAGTTGGTTCGAACTTTTTATCAACGCAGGGGGAAGGGAAATGACAAATGTTTGAAAAATATACGAGAAAGTTTAGGGAAGTCCACTCCCGCTGGTTTATGTCTTTGTTCTAGAGGCACAGACTACACGTAATGTGAGTGATTGTGATTGTTTATTTTTTCAAGCTCGAAAGTTGAGTTCTTCAAATCTTCAAGACGACTCAACTACTTCTTTGTAAATAACAAAAATAAAATATATTTTTGATATCACGACGGCTATTGCTTCAGTCTGATGTTACACTATTAATTTTTACTGGAAAAAATTTTAAAACCCAAGAAATGACTACGTGCCGAATTTGGTTGTTCTAGAGCCAAAGGTCCGCCCAGTAAAGCGTTTTGATCGATTTTTTCATCATGTAATTTACAGATAATATACCAGCCTAAAAACATTATCGTGTTAAAACTTATTATATAAATTAAGATTCATCACTAACAAATTGTTGCTTATGGACTGCTGCTATGTTTACGAGATACTCGGTTCATAAAAGTGCGACGCAGTTTCTTTGTAAATCGTGCTAGAAAAGTATTCTACGTTAGAATACTGTTTGCTCAGAGTTAAGCGTGAGTCTTTGAATCTGGATGAAGAGTTAAATCTTAATGAAACATTGTAGCAGTTGGCATCTTATCTCTATTTTTGCACGAGAAGATGGATGCTTGACAACTGTCACAGCAAACTTAATGAAGATAAATCATTTAAAATATTTTGGAACTACTATCTACACTTTTCATTTTGTCTTAAGTAAATACCAAGGAATTCGGCTTGAAATCGTATGAAATAAGATTGAGTAGGGTTTTATATTTAATTTTTTTAGTTTCGATTAATAATACATTTCCCCAAAAAATTCGTCTACAATCTTCATAAAATCCATCATGATAATGAATCCATGCTTCAAGTCATTCTAAGGTATAGCACAATATTTTTAAATGCGAATCTTAAAAGAATAAATTTAACACGTTGATTACCGTAATGTTAAAAAAATTTGATGAACCCTGGCCACATTTATTAATCATAATCTGCTCAAAATTTAATTAAATTAATCAATTAACTCAATGGTACGCGTACCCCTGAGGGTACGCGAAATCAAAGTTGTTAATGGCGGAAGCAAGAAAGTACAAGGGATTAAAATATTAGAGAATTTTGTTTCTCCACGTGAATACTTGCTATTTAATAACTATATCACTTGAATATTTGATTCTACAAAGTGTAATATTTAGCTATCCTTATAAGTTAAAGAGAGATAATTACAATACGTTTACTTTGCTTTGGCGTTGAACTAACATTGTTGTAAAAATGGAATAAAATGCAAAATCAAAAATAAGTTCTGCAAACGTTATTACTTTTAAGCTAACATTAACATTACTGATAAAACTGCTTTGCATAGATTTTTGGTTGGGTGGATATGATAGTTGGGGGTACGCGAAAACAAAAAGAATAATCAAGGGGTACGTGAGTGAAAAAGGTTAGGAACCCCTGAATTAACTGATAAAAAAGTTTTAATAATATTAAAATAATGTATTGTCATAGACAAAACACATGTGTAAAAATTTCATAACTCTAAATTCTTCAGGAAGAGAGTGAAAAATCGATTAAAAAACTGCTTCTTTGCACCATGAAAGAAGTTAAGTTAAATGACAGCGTGTAAAAAGAATTGTTATTTGTAGATTATGCGCAGAAACAACAAACATAGAATACATAGTATGTATTAGTTTAGTTCACTTTCCTTTTTGGACTATGTTGATATTCAAGCCAATATTTTCTTTTTTACTTAACAAAGCTAAATGAACCAGTAACTTCTTTATTGGCGGATAAATGCTTTCTCATATACCGCTAATCGTCAATTATTGAGGCCTTTTTTTCTTTTATATTTTAAAACCGTTTTCTTTACTTTTACTTATAATTTATTTAATTATAGATCGCTAAAGAACAAACTTTATTACAAAGATTACCAGCACGGTTTTTCAGAATAATTTTAAAAATTCATCTTTTGTTTTCTACATTGAATCGTTTTAGCTGATTCATTGGCATAAGCATGGCAGCTTCACTCAAAACGATCGCCTGATTGAATCGCTGATATTCACATTGTCTTGGTTTGAATAATATATTTAATCTTTCGACCTCTATATAAATGCTGTGTGTTAAAAATAAATAAGTACCCAAATCGCATTAATAAGATGAATAGCAGCAAAACGAAATTAATGAGGCACTTACATGCTATGCATATCGATTTATCATGCTAATTTGTAACAAACTGCACTGATTTGACTCCAAATACTCTTCTGTTTTTCCTTCTTATTTAAATCGCCTTTATTTTCAGTAAATAATTTCAATAAGTTTTGATTCATTAAAATCTTTCTCAGTATTATATAACCTCGTAATGGAATGAAAATTTGTTAACGTTTTGCGTTAATAAGATACACAAAAAGAATCTCATTTAAAATCTTTTTAGTATTTTTTTTTCGTTCCCTTAACGAAAAGTTTAATGTCCTTATAAAATGGCTCCAGTCAAATTTAACAGTAAGTCAAATGACGCACCAAAATAAATCAGTTTTACATAGAAACATAAAAGTGGAAACGTCGCTGCTTGTGCTGGCTTGCGATACAAAAAAGAAATAAAATGTAAATGAATGCAGATGTGATTTTCGAAACAAGTTTATTAACAGTTTATTTATCGGCCTTTTTACATTATGAATGTTATTAGATTTTCTTTTGTACATAATAAAATTATATAAAGTTATTCACTTCTTATTACATCTTACTCTTTTTGAATGATGTGCATTTGTTTCAGGAGTTCAGAATTGTAGTCAAAATGCAATTTAAATTTACATATATCTAGACTGTCCTACTTTGTTAACATTACATTAGTTACTCTCTTTTTTAACACGGAAAGCACTAAATGTGATATGTGTGTGTTCCTTCAAGCAACCCCTGGATTTATATAGCATACTTCCCGTGATCTAGATTGGCATATGTGCCGAATAAGCAGGGAAAGTATATGAAAGATCAGGCTTTAAAGGTGAAGTAATCCATATTGTTAAAAAAAAGACACCAATTGTTAAACACCTTCATTTATTCAGTCGTAGCCATATAGTTCAGATTATTTTTAAAGGAAGGGATCATAATGTATGTAGATCTATGACCAGGAATCAAGAGTTAACGCGCGAAGAAGAGCGACGTTGTTGTTCGTTTACATGTTGGAGTCAAAAAGGGCAGATAGGAATGCGCAGAAAGTTTAAGTACCCAGAGAAGGGAATTTCCCCGGAAAAGACTCTTGACTCGAAATGAAAGTCGTAGTGCGCTTATTACGAAGGAAGTACAAGTAATTAAAATGATGTGTCGTTAAAAATGATTTAAGAAAGTTAAAAAATTAAAATATCACATATATAGCGTCCTGGGTTATGTTCAAAAAATCTAGCTACTTTCTTTTTCATCTGACATCGAAAACAATTTGTAAACTTAAAATTATTTCTTTCAGAGTTATATGAGGATGTGCGTTTGACATAGTCGGCTGGTCGAGTATGAGAGCAGCTGGATGCAGTCCGGCGAGATGAGCTCCGTGACCTCTGCAAGTGCTCCAGAATCCCGGGCACCTGTTGTCGAAGCCCCCGCGAGCGAAATGGACGCTCTGCTGCTTGGTAGGACGAGGGTGAGTGACATAAATTACAATTTATGTTACAGTCTTACGATAAAATTAACCTCGAATGCTCAGTAGCGTAGCTAGGGTAAGTGGCGCCCGTGTCATGATATAAATTTTTTCGCCCCCCCCCCATCATCATTAGTGGTTTAGTTTATGTGAACGGCTCCCGGGTCATGGCATGTTTTCTCCCCATAATACTATTTGGCTTTAAAAAGTGACAGAAACGCACTAGCACTTTGTCACCATGGCCACCACCGTAGAAAGAGTAAGTGACGCCCGGAGAATAATATAATTTTTTTCACCCCAATCTTCAATAATGGCGTAGCAAGTGCAAAAGATGCCCGAATAATGATATTATCTTTATATCCCATCTTTATAATTTGTTTTAAAAAGTGACATAAAAGCAGTATTGGGGCGCACCATGGGCCCCCTAAGACAAGCGCACGGGTCATCTATACCTCCACTTGCCCGCCGGTCGCTACGTCATTGCGAATACTAATAATATGCAATAATTTTTTTTTAACTTAAAGAGAGGAGAGATTTTTTCTTGCATTCGAATAATACGCACTTAAACAACGATAAACAATACTGATTTATGTTCCTTCTTCATTTTCTAAAGAAAGCTTAAATAAAACATGCCGAATCGCTTAGTGATAATTTTACTATCTCATCAGTGTCCAACAAAATAAATAGTCTTCAAACAAGAATTTACCATGCTGCCACCTATGCCCGACTTGGTAATTAATTAGTTTTTCTCTTCGCTTTCTTGCGTAAAGTAGAAAAAGGAAAATTATTGTGATCTCTCAAAAATTTGACCTCGAGATTTTGATGAATATCCACGCTTTGAACTTTTTTTGAGTCTGGAGATTATGAAGATCCTTCTGTCTTTCTTCGAACGATAAATCAAAAACGCAACTGGCTAGACTGATGAAATTTGATAAGTGGTCCTAATACCCAAATCCTAGATTTCTGTGAAATTTTGGACGAAGACTGTCTATGGGAAGCCTGCCTGACTGTCCCCTCCTTGTCCATATGAACATAGTTCCTTAGAATAGGAAAGAGCAAGATTAAAGGAATTTAGCATATAGTTTCATCACCAGAATTCCAGATGTAAACCAAATGTTGGACCAAATCCGTCCAAGGATTGATTCTCTGTCCATCTGACTATTCGTGGGCATGTGAACAAGATAGCGCAAAAAAGCAACAAGTTAGATAAATAAAATTCGGTATGTAGTCTTGACATCGCAATTTTAAGTCCGTATTCAATTTTGGACCGAATAGGCCATAGGAAAAAGAACCGAATGGGCGCTCAATTTTCTTCACAGTATCGCGAATCTTACCTCGGAATACGTTTACTGAGTATAATCTGTGTATTCGTATGCATTTGAACACGATATCTCAAAAATGCAACGAGTTAGATAAACAAAATTCGGTATGCGGTCTTGAAATCGCAATTTTAGGTCCGTATTCAATTTTAGACCGAATAGGCCATAGGAAAAAGAACCGAATGCGCGCTCAATTTTCTTCACAGCATTTCGAATCTTAGCTCGTAATGCGCTTACTGAGTGCAATCTGCCTATTCGTATGCATGTGAACACGACAGTGGCGAATCCAGGTTTCGGGTCGGGGGAGGGGCCGGCTGAGGTCATAAAAATTTTGTATCGCAGTGACGAATGTCAAACCTCATGGCTTATGTAAACCAAAACACTTTAACTTTACAGACTTTACTCACCCGACAGTAAGAATAATAAAGAACAATACAATACTCTCGATAATTTAATAAAAAGTACAATTAAATAACTAGCCAAAAAATGTTTTCGACCGCGTCAACGCTACAAGTACAAGTGGAATGACTAGGAAAGTAGGAAAATTTTCGAGCCTGTCAAGCCAGAAAACAATGTTGTCACGATTTTATTACTTTTTTTCAATGAAAATTAAGAACAAACAGTTGTAGTAATTTTAAATAAAATCAAGAAGCTCTGGGGGACTTCAGCCCGATAACCCCCCCCCCCTTTTTGGATTCGCCACTGGAACACGATATCTCAAAAACGCAACAAGTTAAATAAAAAAAAATCGGTATGTGGTATTGGCATCACAATTTTAAGTCCTATTCAATTCTGGATCGAATAGGCCAAAGGAAAATTATCCCAAATGTGAGCTCAATTTTCTTCACAGTATCACGAATCTTAACTCGGGATGCTCTTGTTGAGTATGAATGAGAGAAAGCCTAGAGAACACTTCCGCTGGTTTATTCTCTTCTTTCGTTTTCCAAAGAAAGCTTAAATGAAGCATGCTGAATCACTAGCTGATGATTATATTATTTTATTATTGCCTAACAATAAATACAAGTAGTTCCGGAAATTTCCGAACAAGACGTAGAATTTGCCGTGCTGCCATCTACATTCAAATTGTTTCTTAATTTTCTGCTTTATATTTATTTATTTATTTGGCATTGTCATTGCATCTTTAAAACTAGAGGCATCGACAATGGAAAAAAAAATCTTCAATGATATCTTTATTATACATAACGGAAAATCATTCATTTTTGTTAATATAATTTATAATTAACAACAATTTAATCAGCTACTTTGTAAACCGTTAATGTTGAAAACAAGTAACTCGTAATATAAGAAATACCCCCACAACTATGCAACACAGAGGCATTAAAATATGCTAAAAAATTATAAATACTATTCTCATGTCTTAGAAAAATAATTGAAGGAGATGAAAAGTGCATGTCTATCAAATAAATCAGTTCAATCAACCTTTGTTTGACAGATACTCAGCATTCATGAGTTATCAAATCTTTTTATTTTAGTTTCTGTCCGCAAATTCATAAAACACCTCTGTAATGAAATAAGAACTTGACGATTTTAGAAGAAAAATGATCATATCTCATTTGTAAGCAGATTCAGCTTTTTTTTTGAAAGGCAGAAAAAAAATTAGTTTCATTACTTTCGCCTTAACTCCTAACCAAACAGAAATAAATGCAATAGTACTAAAACTATTGCATTTAAAATTGAATATAAGCGTAATGAATATTTTAGATTTCAACCAGTAGTAAAATTTTATTCTATGCATTTCATGACTAAATTTTGAGTTTCATTAATTCACTGCCGAAATTAATAGAAACTCGAAAGCATACGTACTGTTAGCTACGATGCAACAATTTGTTGTATTGAGTACTTAAAACAATTCCGCTAGATGGCGACACTACGGATATAATCTTCGAAAGAATATCCGAAAGCGGGATCAAGAGCATATGAATCTTGAATCATGAAGCGCCGATAAAGTTTTATTTATGAACTATGAACTGCCTTTTTACTTTTAATAATAGTGCTAATACTCTAAAGAGGAATGTTTATTTTGCTCGCTTGCATGCAATCTCCTTCCATTATTTTAAATTTATAAGGAAGAAATAAGTATAAAATGAAAGAAATTCAACTACAACATCCTTCACTTCGCAGCAAGATTTCCAGATAATCATTTTTTTTTTTTTTTACAAATTTTGAATAGGGATATTTAACTTTAGCTCTAATCGTTACATTGTTAGGAATCATCAAACATTATTCATAGAAAACTTAACATACTCTTTTTAACTTTAAAAATAATTTTCATTTAAAGCAAAATTACTGAAATTCGATGTTCATAATATTTATTATGATAGCGATCTAGGGAATGAATAAAAATTTCTACGAACACTTCTTCATTATATTCAAAATGGATTAATATTTCAAAAAGTATATGCTCGGTTGTCTCTAAATTTTGCTGCGATATTCACAGAAAAGGATGTAAATTCAATTATACTCATCAGAATTAAATGGTAATTTGAAAAAATATGCTCTTGATGGGCATTTTCAACCAATATCAAATAGTGTAATTTATTATACTAGGGGGCTCTGCCCCTTGCTCGCTAAGTCTCACCAACCCCCATAAGAATTGCTATGCAAACCATGATCGCTTCTCTCGCTACATTGAGGACACTGCGCATCCTAGCAAAAAACCTTTATAGTTAAGCTTAATATATTTGCTTCTGATGCTTTAACTGAAATCAGCACAGAATAAATTTGTCGGCCTTGAAAAACGTCTCTTTCTTGATTTGGTAAGCATTTAGAAGACAAATTGAACATTCAAATGAAACAAACTAAGAAAATTATAAAAGTGCAAAAAGATGGTAAATAAGAGTTTCATGTTATATAAAGAAAATCCTGAAAACAAATCAATATGACTTAAGAACGCGGTCCAGTTTCGTCGCCAAACTCCCCATACCCATACTCCCGCCAACCATTAAAAAGCTAGCCAAAAGGAAAAAAGTTTTAGGATTACTACATTTGGCGAATAATCTCCCAAAAGAAATTCCATTTTGGAGACTGGCATCGTATTTTTAAATCTGGCCTGCACGCCGAACATATTGAAAAAATTATTTCTCCTTTTTCTTGAACGCCTTTCAAATTTTTCGATAATAATTAACAGCACGGTTGGTAAAACCCGTACACTTCGCATTATTAACTCAGAGAAAAAAAAGGGCTCAAACTAAAGCGAATTGTTTTGTTTACGTTTGGGAAAATGAAATCATGTGATACTTCAACTGTTATAGATGTTGCTAAATCCTGTAACTAAATAACGCATTTATTTGGAGCTACTCAGTAGAAATATTTATGTAGATTGCAACTAAACGCAAAATTGGATTTCTAGACACAAGTTAGCTAATGGAATACGAAAATTTGACGACTGATAACGTATTGTACAATAGACCATGCTGAAATTCGGGTAGGTAGCGTTGGGAAAAGTTAATGTATTTTCTGAAAGTTCATTCAGAAGAAAAATCATTTTTTATTAGTTATGACTTAAAGGTATTCCTTAAGTGAAGAGCAGAAGAAACTTGAAATTTGTGCAACGTTGGTGAAAGGTGAAAACAAAAGGCTGGACTTGAAAGGTGTCAAAAATAAATGGAGATCATTCCGCATCTAAATTCCCTTTAAAATGTCACATTAAGGACTTGGAACAAAATTTACAAAGCATATAGCGATTAGTTGGTAGCCTGGTCAAAGGTAACGAACAGCAACAACTGTTTCTGTAGGACATTTTTTACCATTGTCAACTTGACGAAACTGTGAAGAAACTGCAAGAAATTTGGTTTTAACCTTCTAATTGCAGCAGAAATTCGATCAGCCACTCTGCAGATGTGTGAAAGCTGACGAAAGCTCCTAAAATATATTTTATAAACACGAATTTTGGAGAATAACATAGATCAGATTCGATCTTTCTTTCGACAGACTGTGAGATTACTTATTCCTGACTTCCTCCAATATCAGAATAGAACTCTGATGCCTGGAATCATTGAGATTGAAGAAGCAAATGCAATAAAGGACTAAAATGCATACGAAACGAAAAGATAAGTAGGAGAGAGTGGAGAAAAACCGGGTACCCTTGATTCTGGCGCTATTAGTTCTTCTTTCTAGCGGACAGATACTGAATTCCACTCTACTTGTCAAGAAAAAGGAACAGTTTTAGTGGCGTGTTGCAGCTGTTGAATTCACTGCATCTGTGAAGGTTTATTTGTTTTAAGACGTCATCTCTCTAATGTATGTTTGATTTTCAACTATCCTTACTTAATAATCATTATAGTTATAAAAATATATTTAGTCTAGCTTATTATATGTTTACTAAGTATTTATACCCTATCAAACAATAAGGATTTACTCCAATAATCACGCTGTCCATTTCGTTTTCTATAGTCTCTGCACTCAGGGTAAAACCGGGTGCTCCAATTGGCGTAAGACTGGGACAGTCCGTATAGATGATTTCTCCGATGAAGGCGATAAAAACGCATCAGACGTTGATTGTTTATATTTTAATCATGTATTTTCTAGTTTAAATAAATGAGAAGGCTCAATCCAATGTAGAAACTATCTTAGTCGTACCCACGAAAGCTGCAGTGGCGCGGAGGAAGAAGACAACTGCTTTACACGTGAATTTTGTAACTAACATTCTTAAATTGTAATACGAAATAAAAATCTCTGCTACTTTTCCACTGAAAATCGAGTTTTCCTAATTCCCCATCGCGTTAAAATGTGTACCCGGTTTTACCTCACTACACTAGGAGTGTAAAACAGGGTGGTATGACTTTTTTACTAAAAATATCATTGGTAAAAAAGTAGTAAAACCTTTTCCTGAAAGATATATTGTGCTCCGATAAACAATGAATATTTTAGTAAAATTTGACAAGCTCTATGATGTATAGTTTAGCTCCTACAGGCCTTCGAGTTTTAGTTACCCGATTTTTTCCCCACCCTCCCCATACAATATTAAAAAATTTCAGTAAGAATACAAATTACAGATATAATGGAAAAAAGGACGGAAAGAATATATATACATTAGGTAAAGTAATAAAAAACACAAAAAATACATACAAAAAATATAAGATTACAAAAATAATACGTTACGCACTAAAATGTAAAATAATAATGATAATGATAAATGATGTGCAAATAGAATAACAGTGAAATTAAACACATGGAATGATATAAATGGACAGAACGCTGCCCCATGTCCCCGTGCCTGATGCCGTTACAAGAACTAAAAAGATATAAATGGACAGGGGAATAAATTCTACAAAGCGATTAGAAGCCAGACAGAGTAGTTCAGCTGGGGGAAGAATTTAATGGTACGCATATCTTCTATGACATTCCATAAGTAAAGAAAAATTCTATATTCAACAATTATACTGCCTGTAAAGAAAACAGTAGTCGGAGGAATAATCTGCGTTTTTGCTCAGATAGGTTAGTTAAAATTATGCCGTGAACTTATCTTTCTCTTAAGCATTGACACCAAACAAAGCCCCAGCCAAGGAGTACTCAAGGAGTACAATAAATAGCTAAGTAGTGCCTTACTCTTTGGCGGTTTGTGAAAAAGAGCCGCAATATAAAATTAAGTCATCCAAGTGAAAATTGAAATAGAGGATACCATGAAATAAAACTATTCAAGAAACTCAGCAATCTTTGAAAAAATCCGTTTCATTTGAAATCTACATTACGGTGTAGTTTCTTTTCAATTTCTTACAAAATGATCTTTTGCTATTCAAAATATAACATACACCATATTGATGTGGTAATAGAAATTATGCAAAAAAATGCATCCTATCTAACCTGAAGATATTAACTAGGAATCGAAATAATGTATTGTCAGTGAATTTTCTGAGCAAGAAAATGCAAAAACATTTCTCAGGTTGTTCTTGTTGATGGCCTTTTAGAGTATGCTCTCGTATTTTTTCAGTTTATTTATCCACAAGAAACACAATATGTTTATAAGATGTGTCGCAAATGTAGTAATAATACCACACGATATAACCATCAAAAATGGAGGAATCGTGCTTAATTGTACCAAATTGAAGAAGATTTATTTTAGCCAATTCCAAAGTACTTGACAGACGTAAAAAATAAGATAAATTAAGAAATGTGAAAAGGTTAAGATAATAAAGCACATTAATTACATATATGAACTGCATATAATAAACATGAATAGTCATGTAGGAGAACTCATTGGAGGATTGCAGTTATATGTTAATAAACAACTGTATAAAATTTCATAACTCTGGTACGTGAGTCAGTGAGTAAAAAATCGATTGCAAGACTCCTTCATTAGAGATTTTAAAGAACTTAAGTTAACTAAAAGTGTGCAGTATTTCATAAACACTGGAAATCCATTCAGGTTTCGAAATACATAAATGCAATAAAAATAGCTGAGAAGAAATAGAGTAGTATTTCTTAGAATTTCGCATCTACATGAAAACTAGAAGTAGATATTTAAGCATTGCGTTGTACTCAAGAAACATAAAAAGACGATGCATTTCGACAGAAAGAGCCGTATCCTATACCTTAAGGTAACGCAGGGGAAGATGAAACATGCTTTTACCAAATAAACAAAAATTACAGCATAGGAAATAGATGGCGAAATTTGACCTGCAACGTGAAATAAAAGTTCTGATATAAAAGTTTTCCGAATTTCTTGGTACGGGAAGCCGAATGTCTGTCTGAGCAAAATTCGCAAATAAGGGATAACTTTTGTTGAATTCAGGGGAGAGTCGTCGAATTTGGACCATCTGGACATTTTTTAATGTAAAGTGATGGAGAAGTCGTTTTGATGAAAAACAAATAGCAGAATCTTTTGTAGTTTATTTATCTTCAAAACAATGTAGTTATTTTTCATGAAATACATTTTATATGAGGAAAAACAATGCATTAAAAAATTGTGTCAGATGGAAGGAACATTAGAACACCAATTTCTTTAAGCGCAATTGAAGCAATTTTTTTTATTCTCAAATTCACACCAACACACAATGAATGAACCCAAGTAGGACATTTTATGCATTGCACCACATCCTCTTCTCCCTTTGTTTCTACTGAAATAATACAAAGCATGCGTATCCTAAGTTTTTATAATTTTTGATCCAACTTTTGATGGCTTTAGTGTCCTATCATTGTTTTGAGTTATTTAATAATTTTTGGTTTGACTTCTCCGATTCCAATTTATGAGGACTAATAGCGGTGATAACTGCTTTCTGTAGTTTAAGATAATAATCTCTTGCTTTAAGCTGTCCAATCTAGGCAAATTTTGGACATCGACAAAAAATTCCTCTATCCTTATTTTTAAACTATATTAATAAAGTTATTATAGTAAATTGTAGTCAGACAAATTTCCTATCTGAGTATATAATAACACATTTTCCTATATACTTTAAGACAGCGTAAGGGTTTTTGTCTTTTCTTAAAATAATCGATGATGCCTAAATCTAAATATTTGTTCTCTTACTGTAACTAAAGCCCTGAATACGTCTCTTAAGTAGCGACACTCTTTTCCCCATAGACTTCGTGCCGCTTTCGATTTTGATTGGAAGTTGCCAGTCACATGGGTAAACAGCCGCCATGTTGGGTCTTTGCTTGAATGTGTGTTTCGCGCTTTTAGCATTATACGCTCTACCTGTTTTACCCATTTTCGCTTTTATATTTATATCGTTTAATAGATACTTTAAAATTTGAAGATGCCCACTTGCTGTGCTGTTGGATGTTCGAACAGAGTGAAATCGGGCTTCAAATTATATCATTTACCTGCAGGTAAGCATAATGCAGAGAGAAGAAAACAGTGGCTGCATAGGATCGGGAGAGATAAATGGATTCCAAATGAAAATAGACCTACTAGAATAGAATAGAATGAAATTCAAGACCTACTATTAAAAAAATTAAATGTGAGTATATATAATTGAGTATTCTAAATAGGCGAATTATTGCCTCTTTATAATAAATAACTTTTGTATTGAAACTTTGTTGATAGCTACAATTTTTTATAAGTTATGAGCTAAAATGCCTGAAGATAGGGAAAAAAATTCAATTCTACAACTAAAGAAAGGGAAAAAAAATTCAATTAAGCGAATTATCACCTTATCAGAACGAACAACTTTTATATTAAAAGGTTTTTAGTGAAGATTTTGTAACAATTAATTATTTAACTTTAATTAAGTAAATAGTTAATTTTAATTAATCAAACAACTTATTTGATAATTAGTTAATTTGACAGATTACTTTAATTTGATATTTAACTAAACATGGCGGGACCAAGATTTGTTTAATGAAATCAATATAAAATAGCCAAAAATGATAGATATTTAAATAAGAGTTCCCTTTATCCTTTTTGATATTGAAAAATATCTCCTTAACTTTAAAATAGTTTTGGGATTTTCTGCCTGAGTATTTGGTTTTAACCGTCGATGGAGATTTAAATTTACTGTTCAAAATGGCTGCATTGATATCCTATGCTTTAAACACACGTATTAAATTTTCCACTCACAATGTTTAATAATTTTTATTCTCTTATATGTTAAGAATTTAGTGACAGGCAGTTCTCCAAATGAGCCCATTTTAGTAGTATTTAAGTGTTTCATGTCATGTGATTTTACCATATGACAAAGTAATGTTCGCACAATTATATTGTAACCTAGATTAAATAAATTAATTTTTAAATCTAGAGTCTTTTTTCATTCGTTTCAAGAGTCAATTTCTTGTTACTGTCTCAGATAAGCTGGCTTAATGTTATCTAGGAGATATTTGCACTGCTGAGATGTTTATTTCTTTACGACTCCTACTTGTTCAATGATTATGTGTTGAGATATAAAAAAAAAAAATTACCAATGTACTGACCGAAAAATCTATCATAACTTTTTGGAATGAAAAATGGAATGATAAAACCTTGGTATAGTAAAAAATTAAATGTCATGAAAGCAGAATCACGGGGTAAATATTGCAATGTGTAGAAACGAAGCATTGTCTACGTCTGCATTGATCAATATGTAATCTTTCATTACTTTTGTAACATTAACGTAAAGGAATCTATCTTTGCCTTCAAGCTTGCCGAAAAGGGATTTTTTAAAATTATGTTATAGATAATTGAAAAGTAAGTATTGAAACAAGCAGAAAATCCTATTTTAAGTAATTATTTCCTACTGATTTACGAATTGTTCATATATATATATATCTTGAATTATATATATTTTTAATTATATGTAAAAAGAATTTGCATGTATTAATTGATTTGGATCTCTAACTTGAACGGTTTAAGTTTTTAGTTTATGTTTGTATCAAATACTATACTTAAATAAATTTAAATTAAAAAAAATCTGATTTAAATAAAAAAAATCCGACTTTTTTATTTTTAAAAAAAATCCTGATTTTTATCAACCCTAGTTTGGAGTAATTTATAACTTAGAAAGTCTTAGCAAAAATAATTGAATATAATTATTCTTCAAAATGATCGCAAATTATTTCAAAACACGCATTTAGTTATTATGTGTTTTAATATGAAAAATAAATTATTATTTAAGGTAAAATGATTTTTTTATATGTAGATCATTAGGTATTTAAGTTATATTTGGGAATCTGTAAACATTTGTTAATAAAAGCCCACATTCAATAATCGAAACTCCGTATTTCTCAATAGCAGACTCAAGGAGAGAGTGGCCGTTCCCCCCCCCCCAAAATGGCGGACGATTGAACGTGTCGCTACTTAAGAGACGTATTCAGGGCTTTAACTGTAACTACGTTGTACTGTCTCTTAAAAATGATTCCATATGCCTCATTCATATCCTTACAACATCATTTACCTTTTTACTTTACTTTTTTACTTTATTACGGAATTTTATATTCGATTTTTCATCCATTATCTGACCGCTGGAGTTTTCAAATTTATATACATATTTTTTCTTAATGGCAGCGCACTATTTTACTGTTTTCAGAACTTTATTATCAGTTATTCGCTACATTGAATCAATTTTTGATTCGATACGAGGTGCGCCATCTGGTAACGAAGTTGAGAAAAAATAGATTTTAAGAATCCACATTATTTATAACTATGAATTATAAATTAAAGACTTAAAAAATAGAAAATAATTAAACTTTTGAAAAATCCATTTTTAGTACACTAATAAAAGTTTTTAAAAATTTATTTTAAATAAAAATATATATGGCATTAATTTCATATAGTTTGTATTTATACCCATATTCATAATAAAGAGATTTGCATATTTTGTGCAAATTGATCCTTCCTAACAAAAATGCAGATTTTTAGCGCCGAATACGTAAGTATATACTTGTGTGTGGATGGTGCATTTGGAGAAACAGGTTTTATAAACTCAAGATGGCAATTTCCGAGTTTCTTTAATTCGCATATCTGGACGAATTCCATATTGTTGTTGTTTCCAAACTTTAGTGAAATTCTCGAGCAAAGCGTTAAACTGAGTAAACCCCGAATGATAGTTGACAGAATAAGACGGAGAATCGTCGGATTACAAGCAGTGTAGTCTCAAGCGCAGATTTATAGGGACTTGAATGCAATCAGTATCGTGTTAAATTCATTGAAACAGTTAAGGATACCTGATACGTAGAGATATAGCCTGATAAACGTCATCCAAAAGAGTCACGACGGCCAATGAGGATTAAAATCTGCCCATTGCAACGAGACGTAACAAGACAGCAACAACTTCTCAGCTCTCTCGTGACAATAATGCAGTCAAAGCAAGTTGAGTTTCAAGGATTATTGTTTCCATAAAGCTACATGAAAAAAATAGACCTGCTTTTTGCATTGCACTCATTTTCGGTCACGATAGAACACATTAAACAAGGTGCAGAAAGCATCAACTTTTGACAAGGAATCAGTGATGGACAATTCTATTCTCTGATGAATCCTGGATCAGCATAGCCTTTGATTCTCGACGAACTTTCTTCTGGAGAGAATCCAAGACCTGTCCTCAAACATCAGAGAAAGAGATCAGTATTAGGGTGGGCCGAAAAAAACTTTATTTAGAAATCGTTTTTGGCATAGTGCGCAAAAGTTGTACAATAGATATGTTAAAACCCTCCAAAAATTTCATCAATTTGGTTTAATATTTAGCCGCGCGCGCCCCTTTGACATTGAAAAACAGAAAAAAAAGAGAAAAATCGTTTTTTGTGAAAAAATATATTTTGAAAAAAAATCCAAAAATTTTACTGGCATACAATGAAAATGTTACATAATTTGTCAGTTAGAACCCACAAATTTTTTTTATCAATTTCTCAATATTTTACCGCGTCCCTCTGACATCAAAAATTGAAGAAAAATGAAAAAATATCGTATTTTCTAAAAAACTGTACTATGAAAATTATTTTTCGAAATTAGTATTGACATTAATTGATTAATTAAATAGTACTATAAATAATAATAATTCTATAATTATCATGTAATTTAACATTTTATTCAATTTGTTTTACGAAATTAATACTAGCTTATTTTTTCTTTAATTACATGCAGACAGAATACAGATTAGAACAAAAACCTACAAATTTGAAATGTATATAATAATACCTCAAACATATTGAATATTAGGTGTTAGAATAATATTGTCCCTTGTTGTCAAACGTTGGAAGTTCTTTACTTACTTGAAATTTGGCACGAATATATCCATCTCTTGCAGTCTCACCACAAACATTCATTGCAACTTCAGATATTAGTTTAACACATCGTTCAACAGATTGCGTGTGACATGAAAATTCCTCGAAAGTTAGTACTGGAAACTGTTCTCCTTTGCACATTTCTCTCAAACCTTTGTACTTTATATGCATTGTAAGAGGTGGCTCTGTTACAACACTGTTTGACCAATCAATTAAATCAATGTAATCGGCTGCTTCGAAATTGAGTTTAGGAAGCTTGAAAAATCGCAAACCACCCGAGTTCTTCGTCTTCTTATCTCTGGCGGCGAGAATACGCTTAATTCTCTTAAGTGTTTTCTAGAATCATGTAGCATTGTTAATAATAGGTGTTCGAAATGCGAAAAATATGCATTGTTTGAGAATGCTTTGCAAATAATTTGCTTAACATTGTCTGGAAGCTGCCTTGCAAGAGAAATCATTTTCCAGAAATGTTGGGCATCATACGGGCAATTCGATTTCATTTTTATCTCAAATCACATTGGGGCATAAACCAGCATTACATACTTCACGAGTATTATAAGATTCTGTGATGGACTTGGAGTGTCAATGCATAACCGTAACAAACGGTTTGCGGTGTCAGCCATTGTGCATGACTGAGTTTACCTGGGCTATTGTCAGTCACTCTAGAAGAGCAACTACCATCTCTTATGGGAAGACAGATGCGATACAAATATTGTTGGTCAGTAGTTAGCTTTTTGATATCTTTCAGATCCAAAGGCTGAAGAGTACAGTCAATTTGATCAAATTTGACCACTGGAGTTTTTTCACAATCTTTTAGAAGCAATCCAATAGCTCCAGAATATGAATATGGTCCCTTTGTGCAACCGTCCATTTCCAGAATGAGGTGTCTTCGTGGCAACTCATTAGTATGTAACATACATATATTCCATTGTAATGGTCTTCCAACGTATGTCTCAAGCAAACGTATTACTCCATCTTTCCATCCCGTATTCACATTTGTTCCGTCATATCCGATAACCGATAGGTTCTGCAAACTCATATTATACGTTTTTGTAAATTTTATAATACCTTGGGCTATTTCTTTTGCACCTTCACCAGCCGTTAACGATATATGACCTATATACTTGTTACCTGGTTCCTCTATTAATGCTACATGCGCTTGTGATGTTAATTTTCGATGACCAGATATTTGTTGAACGGTTTCATCTTTGCGCCCATCAAAATACAAACTCTTAATGGGTTCCCCTTTAATATATTCGTGCCAAACTTCAAGCAAGGAAAGAACTTCCAACGTTTGACAACAAGGGACAATATTATTCTTACACATAATATTCAATATGTATGAGGTATTATTATATACATTTCAAATTTGTAGGTTTTTGTTCTAATCTGTATTCTGTCTGCACGTAATTCAAGAAAAAATAAGCTAGTATTAATTTCGTAAAACAAATTGAATAAAATGTTAAATTACGTAATAATTATAGAATTATTATTATTTATAGTACTATTTAATTAATCAAATAAGCCAATACTAATTTCGAAAAATAATTTTCATAGTACAGTTTTTTAGAAAATCCGATATTTTTTCATTTTTCTCCAATTTTTGATGTCAGAGGGGCGCGGTTAAATATTAAGAGAAATTGATAAAAAAATTTTGTGCGTTCTAACTGACCCATTATGTAACATTTTCATTGTATGTCAGTAAAATTTTTGGAATTTTTTTCAAAATATATTTTTTCACGAAAAACGATTTTTCTCTCTTTTTTTCTGTTTTTCAATGTCAAATTGGCGCGCGCGGCTAAATATTAAACGAAATTGATGAAATTTTTGGAGGGTTTTAACAGATTTATTGCACAACTTTTCCGCACTATGCCAAATTCGATTTCTAAAAAAAGGTTTTTTCGACCCACCCTAACCAGTATGGCAGCGGAGGTTTGAGGTAGTGGTAGTAGTAGTGTTGTGTTCGACGGGCGCTCAGAGCTCCATGCCTTTCGGGACAAGGCTATGTAACTGCTTTGAGGTATAGAGATGACATTTTTAGCCCTAAGTTTATATTCTGAAGAATGCAATTGGGCCTTATTTCATTTTTATGAACTATAACTTTCGTCCACACGATGTCCATCTGGACGAAGAATTTTTAGAGAGTAAGGATATTTTCCAGATGTAATGACCAGTTAGATCTCCAGAGCTAAACCCTATAGAGCTCATTTGAGACGCTTTAGAGATGGCAGCTGAAACTGGCTTTTTCACACCCAGAACTTGGAAACGCCTTTGCTGGAAAATTGTGACCAATGGCCATAGGGACTCATAAACTACATCATTTCCAGTATGAATTTTACTTCTGAGGGTTGTAAGAAGGTACCATATCCTCTATCAACCCATTCTTGTTTGATATTCTAAAGTTCACTGGCGACTTTCTTGCAGTGTTGACGCACGATCATGCATGTGCATCATAACTGATGTTTGATTATTTTTTATTATACGTAGGTCGATGAAAAAAGATTAAAATGTCAATCAAAAATTATAAAATAACAGCGGGTATAAAATGTAGATGGAATGCAAGAGAGATATTAATATACCACTTTTCCATACAGTCGTCAAATTGATTGAGGCATTTATCAGACCACAAAACCAACTTGTTCATCCCGACTCAGTAGAAATCTTGCCCTTGCACATTTAGCCACTTTTTGGCAGCTGTTATGGTCTCCTCGTTTGAAGAGAGCCTAGTTTATGACAAGTACTTCTTCAGTTGTGAGAAGAAGGAAGTAATCATTAGAGACAAATCAAGGCTAAATGGGGCATGGCTTCACACCTCTCACCCGAAGCTTTGCGTCAAATTACGAGTTTGGCGGATACTATTGATTCTGGCACTACCCTGCAGGAGGATGAGACCTTTACCGAACATGCCTAGCTGCTTACTTTGGATGGCTTCATGTAACTTCGACAAACTGGCAGAGTAACGGTTCATCCATACTATAGGAATTCCAGCAATATCACAATATATGATGACCATGCTGTTTCAAAAGAGCCACACCACTTCTCGACATGTTGCCTAGTTGGGCGGGAAAATAATATTGTTTTAGTCTATAGAGCCATTTTTGTTCTCTATTCGCTAGGGAATTTTTAACACGTTTTTCTTTGATTAATGTTTTATTTTTATGGCGGCATTTTTTGCCTGGTGGCTAATAATCTTTTTTAACATTTTCTTATTGGCGTTCTTGTTTAGATGTAAAAAATGTTGTAAATCAGTTCTTTTTTTGTCTTCCTGTGATCTTTCGGGTTACAAGAGGCTTCTTTTGACGAAAGCCAAGGTCCTTGCAGAAAAAGTTTCTATTTTTTGAATCCATGCCTAAATAGGTAACCCTTGATGAAGTCTACTTGGATGGATCCTTGGATCCTTTTAATCTTATTCGACAATTTGTTAAATTTTTTTTAAAAAATTCTGCTCATATAAAAAATGTTTTGCCTGCTCATTGCATGTTCACCATAAACTTTATCGATCTGAAGGTGAGTTTTGCCTGTAGAAACATTCTTAACCCATAAGAATGACCCATTCTTAACCCATAAGAATTAACCCATTACGCTTCGCACTTCTACGCCACTTGATAAAGTGGATTGAAGTTCAGTAAGCTTTGCCAGCAACTAGACTGAAACAACTAACGCCATCTGCTGCTCCTTTGAAGAGAAAAAATTTCTCTCCAGAAGGATTTGTCTTGAAGTAATGCTTTTCAATTTTTTGGTCGACCCTCGTTTCAACCTATGTATATCAAAAAAATATACATAAGTTTGATGCTAAAATATATACAATAGTTCTGGAAATAACTGAATAGAAGTTTAAATTCACTTAATTTTGCAAAATTGGTGTGTGCCAGCTTATGAGTTAAGTACCAAACCTATGGTTTTTAAAGTAGATGTTAGGAGTTATAGAATTCATAATTGAAAACGTTTATATTGTATGAAATTGTTAACTAAAACGATTGAAAAGAATTTACAAGATGTTAACTATAAAATTGTTCCTATGAACAAACAAATAAATATTACATCCAACATAAGTTGAATATTTCAATTAAATGAATAGTAAATTTTGGAAGAGAGAATAGAAAAAAATATGCAAGCATGTTGACTTTTTTCATTCATTTTCAAAAAAAAAAAATCTTCCCAACTTCTTGAGTGGAGAACCAGAAGTTCGAGTTTTAGTTTTAAACTAGCTGATATACCCAGCGTCGCTGAGGATTAAAATACTTTTGTATAAATATTATGATACACAAAATCCTTTTATCGTGCGAAACGTTTTTAAATTAAAATGAGAACATCAATTAAAGCAAACGATTTTTAAAAAGCGCCGAAAACTAATTTGCTCCGAAATATTTGTTGTATAAGTACTTCATTTTTTAAAAAAAATACTGAAGTATAAGAAAGGTTTTAGTGGGTTTTGAGGACAATTATTTGCTTTTTGATTAATAAAAAACATGAAAATAAACCAAATCAAAAGTTGTTCCTGGTATAAATTGTGAATTGTCTGCTTTTTAACTTTTCTTTTAGTGTTTTCCAGAATTTTATTAAGATTTTTTGGCAACAGTTTTTCGTATGAGCATTTTTGTTCATCAACACTAAAAAAAAAATACTGTTACAAATTGTGTATAAAATTAATTTTGAAAAGTTTATTAAAATGAGAGAAAAAAATTGCATGGAAATGAAATTAGTGTTACTGAAAAGCTAATTTTTTAAAAAAATATGGTGTAAAATTTGTTTTTGTTAGATAACATTTTCGGAAAATATCGCGGAAAAACGCCAAAATCTTACTAAATTTTTAATTAACTTTTGAACTTTGAAAAATTGACAGTGAGTGACCTTTATCTTGTTTTGAAGACCTCATGTGCGGACTATAAAAATATAAACAATAAGCATTCAAAACTACAGCCTCCCAACTACAAAGATTAAGGCTACAACGGCTTACATTAATCTAACTTGCCTGTAAACGACATTTCTGGAGCGTGCTTTGTTGTCAAACATCTGTTTCATTTGCTTACAAAAGCTTTACTATCTTTGCCTTTGTTGGAATTTGAGCGATTGACTATGTTTTCTTTTAGGCATCACTAAAACACAACTTCGATTCGATCGAATCTGGTAATGCTCAAAGTTATATATTTTCAATTAAAATATTACTTATTTATTATTTCGTAGTAAACGCAGGTAAAAATTACAGGCGATATTAACTGCAGCGATTTTTTAATCTAATTAAATAAGCTTTAGAATTCTTTTAAAATCAATGAAAATATTACCAAAAGAATATTTGAAAAAATAAAGACAAACATCAGAAAATAATGGTAAAGTAATTACACCGTTACCTAGCAACGGAGTATTATTAAATTTTCTTTATTTCAAAATCGCCTGCGTGTAATCAACTATTTATTAAATTTTCAAAAATTAATAAGAAAGAATGAAGGAAAAATGTCACAGATATAAAATTGGTTTCATTGTAAAGGTAAAAGTTTGAGCTTTATAGTATAAAAATATTTTTGGGAATAATTTGCTCCGAACTTACAGCGGAAAAACGGTTTTGGTTGATTTATAATTAACTGATCATTTAATTAACTTTTGCGCTGTGAAAAGTTGACAGATATCTTCCCCTTGTCTTAAATAATAAGTATACAAAGTTAGGTTGAAATTGTTTCAGTGGTTTAGGAGATATGGAACATACGCACATACCCACATACATGCATACCCACAATGACATTTATTTATATTAAGATGGGATGTACACATGCCCGAAGACCTGGAAAATACTAGTGTTCTCATTTTGGTGTGACCTGAATATTTGGAGCGTATATGCACACAAATATGAACTTCCTCTAAACACTAACAATAGCCTTCGTATAGCTTCAAACGCGGATGACAGGAGCTACGGAATTAAACTTATACGCTTCTAAATCCGGTAGCAAAACATTCAATTTATGAAGTTTGGAAATTTTTATATTTCTTACACACTCCATCCAACTTCAGTAGTCCTATTTCCCTTTTACCACAAAATAAAGATAAGGAAAATTTATTCAAATATGGGAAATTCTGTTTCGATAGTTGACCACGCATCTTTTGTGGTACTTCAAAACTCGTGGTAGTTACGAAAGAAGATAAGACACTACTAGATAAACGCAAATCACCATAAAAAGTATGGTTGGAGCCAGTGGCGAATCTAGGATTCCGGTCTGGGGGGGGGGGCCCGGAGGTCATAAAAACTTTGTATCGCCGTGATGAATGTCAAACTTCAAGGCTAAAGTAAACCAAAACTCTTTAACTTTACAGCCTTTACTCACCTGACAATAAGAATCATAAAGAACAATACAATACTTTCGATAATTTAATAAAAATTACAATGAAATAACTAGCCAAAAAATGTCTTCGACCGCGTCGATGCTACAAGTACAAGTGGAATGACTACAAAAGTAGCAAAATTTTCGAGTCTTTCAAGCCAGAAAGTAATGTTGAAACGCTTTTATTTTTTTAAAGACAGAAATTAAGAAAAAACAATTGTAATGATGTTAAATTAAATCAGGAATTCTGGCTTGGCTCTGGGGGGGGGGGGGGGTAGCCCGATAGCCCCCCCCCTGGATTCGCCACTGGTTGGAGCTTATTCGGTGAGGCGCTAGGGGGGCGTTTCCCAGCAATCTGCCCTATGTTGTCTTGTGAACACGATAATTAAAGTTATTTTGAAACGTTACAGGGAGAGTGAAAATCTAGACCGAGTTCGTAGACGGTGGTATCATCTCAAGGGAGAGGGTGGAAATGTTGGAAGATTGGAAATTTCAATACCCCATAACTCTCTTACGACTGATGATAAAAAGACAAATCAGATTAGAATAATTATAGATTCATCATAATGAACAACTTTCGTATACTAAATTTTTCGATAACAGCAATTGCCTGGAATTTAGGGGTGAAAAGTGATTTCCACTGATTTTTAACCTAAGCTTGTGACATCTCGGTGCAAAACTGACATCAATTTCATTCCCTTCACCCTCCCACATTTTCACCATCCCTACTGCCTATCACTCACCGATTCAAATCCAATCCAAATCACGCTTATCTGAGGCCGCGGTTTCCATGTTGTAAGGTCTCGGCTTCGGGACCAGAGGGTTCCAAGTTCGAAATTTGATTCCAATGAAGATCTGCCGTGTATGTAGCCTTTTGCACGTTAAATCATATGTAGCGGCCAAACGTCCTCCCGCTGGTCTAGTGAAGAAGTTTGGAGAGAGAGGTTGCCAGCTCCGGTGTTGTGCTCGTCATTTGACCGCGGTTCAAAATTAAGAGTTCCGTCCCAAAATAGCCCACGTGTTGCTTCAAAAACGGGACGTTAATATAACTTTACTAAACTAAACACTCTTGTTCAAAAGATAACATGAGGCATATTGCTGGAAAGCGCCCTCTAGCGCTTCATCGGTTGAGTTCCGAGGATTCAGTGTGTGGTGATTTCTGCTTGTCTAGTTGTATTCTATCACTTGCCATTGAACCTACCAAGAGTTTTGAAACACCCTGTGTATTCTCAATTGCCACGTTTCCTAATTAAAAATTGCAATTATATAGCTAGATAAATTCGATTTTGTTTTCTCGTTCCTGGTGTTATTTACAAGTATACGATCAAATTTTATCATGGTATTTGTGTAAACTATAAAAAATGTAGGAAAAATGCAACAACTAAAATTAATGAAAATAAGCATTACAGGTCCATTATAGAAAAAGACAGTTCGAAAAAAAACAGTCAACTCTCTCTAGCATTGTGTGATTTGTTTGATGTCAAAGACACCATGGGTATATTTGGTTATTAGGCTTAATATGTAATATACGACCAATGAGATCAGTTTTGTATGCTTCCATACATTTCAAAATAAATAACTATATTCCATAAGCTTTTTTAAAAATCGGATATCTAATTTGGACAAGAAAAATTGGCTAATCTTACAACTAAAGTTGGGCAGAAGGAATATTAATATGCGTTTTTAAAGATTTATACTCCGCTTCCTTTAGAAAAATCTAAGAAAAGTTGATTAATCCAACTCATGTATTTTGAAGAACAATATAATTACTTTTATGCTTGAAGATATTTTTCTAATGCTTTTTACTTTAATAAATTGAACGTAGATTCGAGAAAAAGTATGCATCTGAGGAAAGCTTGATAAACAATTTCGGTCTTTGATGCTTTTTCGCATCTTTTATTATTTTTCTTGGAAATCTCAAAAGAGATTTCACTTGATCAAAGTAGTGTCACCAGATTAGTCCACGCTTTTCTTATTTCCAGTAGAGAATTGATTATTCCTGTAGAGTTTATATTTTGTATACTAAACGCATGATGCAAATCATCTGTTGGTTGAAATGTCAAATTTTAAAAGATTGCTTTATTTCTATGCATTAGGTTAAATACTATAAGCAATATAAAGTATAATTAGCAGGAAAAGTTTTAATTTCATACCTTTAAATGCATGTAAGTTAATTTCACTTTCTCATATTCGAAGACCAAGATAAAGAGATCTTTCTCGTATACGAAAACCAATAAAAAAAGAGTTATTTCTCGTGTACGAAAACCAATAAAATAATTCTTTCTTTTATACGAAAACCAATGAAAAAATATTTCTTTCTCGTATATAAAGTATTGTAATCGTCGAAAAATTCTACTTCGAGATTGTGATAAATCAGACCTCACTGAGTCAGAATAAGCTATTTTTAAAATTATGTCTGTCTCTCTGTCTTAACTTGTGGTCTTAAGACTAAAATTGCTTTTAAACTCAAATTTAGGACGAAACTTGTGAATGGGAAGTCTGTATGAGTATGCGGTATTCGAAACTCATACGGAATTTCAAACTTACATTGTGGATTTCTATAAAATTTCGGGCGAAATTCATGAATGGAATCTGTCCCTTCGCGTCCATGTGAAAACGATGACTCAAACACGTTATGAGTTAGGAGATGAAATTTGACATATGGTTTCATCAGCAGAATTGTATATGTGCATCACAAATTTGTACCAAATGACTAGCGGGTTGGCTGTCTGTCGGTATGTCAATTCATGTGTATGTGAACGAGTTAATTTAGAAACTCAACAAGCTAGATAAATGAAATTTGGAATAGGGTTCTGACATCCAAACAGTAGTTTTGTGTCATGTTTTGGATCTACTCGGTCAATGGGAACATGACTAAAATGATTATTCGATTCTCTTCACCTTACGACTAGGTTAAAAAAAAGATATATTGCGGCCGTATACGGAAAAGTATATAAGAAACCCACCACTGGTTATCTTTATAAAAACGAACTTTGTAGATTAAAAATATCAAACCCAGAAATTAAATAAAATAGTCCAAGAACAGTAAAAAGGTGAACTATTAAAAACTTACAATAAAAGCAGGAAGATGCAAAGAAACGTTAACAATATATTGTAACATTATTTTTATTACTTTTCTTTCAGATTCCTATATCCGCATTAGTTACAGTAGGATAACCCTATTCTATTTGTAATGAAATTCGTGAAGAATTCTCACTTTAATAAAGTCATTTCTTTAGAGAATCTTTAGATTATTTCTTTAAGAATCATTTCTTTTTATTTTTTTAAAATTTGAACTAGTTATTTACATATATAAGACGAAGCAATCTAGTACACGCAATCTATTCAAAAACAGGGATTGCCTCGTCTAATCTGGCGACAGGTTTACACGAGTTTTAACTTTCCATTGTAAGAATTTGTCATAAAACTAGATGATATCCTGGCCTTTCTCGGGATCCAAATTTTTCATATGCCCCCCCCCCTTCCTATTCTTTTTCTACAATTATTGTCCCAAGATTTCCCCAACAAACTTAAATCTCTTTTGAATCCTTTTTTGTTTACTTAAAAACTTTCAAATCTAGCTTTTTTATTACCTTATAGTACTATGATTTGAATGAAAATGTGAAAAGTTTAGAAAAAACATTTCATTTAAATTTGTAAAGAATATACCGTAAATAACTAATACAACTTCACAATGTACAATTATACTATACAGAACTCACCCAGTATTACCGATTAAAAATATAAACTTAAATAATCTTTAGAACTAACAAAATGTTGCCAAAATGATACATTGCAAAATAAAACACCAAAAGACAAAAATAGAGAGAGAAAGAAAAAAGGCAATAACAATTTTTTCTTAAGTTTAATAAAATAAAACACGGAAGAATAGCATTTCGTCTCACGCGACGTAAATCGTTTGCAGAAGAAAGGCTTTCTGAAAACTTTAAAAAATCGTTAAAAATCAGGAAAGTTATACGGCAGCTGCAAATTACTTTTATTAGAACGGAGATATTTTGTACTTTACAATGATATAAAAATTACGGTTCTCCAATGATAATGTATGCAGAAAATTCGCGAAAGTAGGCAAGAAACGCCCGAATTTACCATTTAACATTAAATAAATAAAAAAATAAAATTCTAATTTGAATTTTAAAATAAGTTTTACGGTTTTAGCTTCCAATTGTACTAATCCGTCACTGGGCCAAAGTTTGTACCGTTAAGTAAAACAGTCTGGACATGCACACAGAAGAAAAAACATACATGCATACATAGCATTCATGGAAAATAAGCTTTTTTATATATACATAGATCGTGATGAAATTTTCGGTTCAATTCCACAAAATTTTCAAACATTGCATTAAAATATCCATTCTACACTTAGGAAAAATGCCTCTCAGAGAATTTTCAAATATAGCTATTTTCTTGAAGTGCAAACCATTTAAAAAAATTTAAAAAACTTGCTGTCAGTGAAATTAACTTATATTAATATAATCCTTTTATTTTTCTTCATTAACATTATCATTAATTTTCATGAGACCTGACATTCAGTGATATAAATTGGGTTAACAGGCTTTTCATCAAGAGGCTCATTAATTTTCTGCATATGCAAAAATCAAAAATTACAGTACTCCTATTTCAGTCACGCAATAAAACTATGATGAGAGCAGCATTCGCTTCTTTCCTAAAATTCGTGCGCGCAACAATGTCGAAAAAATAAAGCAACAAAAATTAAAAGCAGACAAAAACAAAAAATGAAATAACGAAAACGTTCCATCTTGTCATTTTTCGTCAGACATCAACAACTCGTCCAAAAATTCTAAGGGAATCCTCTCATAACTTTCAATTCCAGAACCAGAAGAAACTTGGAACGCGTTCAAAACCGAAACAAATGCCGCCAAGTTACTTGGCGACCATCGATTGGCTGGGTTTTTTGAAAAAGTTGGCGGGGATTTTTTTTATCCGAAAGGTTTCACTGTCTTTATGGCGGCGTTTAGTTTGTGAGAGTTTTTGGACGGATTCGTTGGGGGATTTTCCGGGATACGGGATCGGGAACAAGCATGAATGTGGCCGGGGGTACCACGACCACTGGTTTGAGTAGGGGTGGGGGTGGTTGTAGATCGTCTAGGAAAATACCGAATAACAGGAAGAAAGAATCTCTGTCATTTCAGGACAGGATTGCGGTGAGTTTTTTTTCTCTGTTTTAATTCATTAAGATAAGGAATATATTTAAATTATTTTCACAACTCTAGCTGTGTAATTATGGTCAGTTTTCATTGTCACTTAAGTTAACTCGAATGCAGTAAGCGGTTTATCTTCAAAATTGTATAATTTTGCATAAACCTCTTTGACATAAGAAAAGTCATTTGTCAATGTAATCTAAAATTCAGGATCTACAATGATTAACCTATAAACATGAACAATAATTTTTGCATTTATTCCAAAAGTCGATTTATTAGGTTGCAGTTGTAGATGTGGTCTCGAAAACGAATTTAGCTTGCAATGTGACAACACTTAACATAATTTAAAATTCTGAGAACATAACTGTACTAAAATAAAATGCATTACATAATGACGACATAATATGTTTCACACAAGTAATTATGAACTATATCAAAATTAAAAACCATTCTTGTATAACGCACTGAAGTAATTAAATAGTTTATGCTCCATATTAATACTCCAGAGATTTCGCATAATTGCAAAGACTTGGTTTGTTTCCATGGGAGTAAAATACAAGCCAACTCAATGTAGTAATTGTTGTTATATAAATCGATTCCCACTTTTTATCTCTTTGAAAAATAAACTGAAAATAAACGTGACTTTCTTGTTTTTTAAGAAGTTTTCGTTTTTCAGAACATGCATTTTAACCCCGCCAAAACTCTATTATTTCACTTTTTCAAAAATAAATTACTTTGACATGATAACATAAATGAAATATGAAAGAAAATGCTATCTCTGACATTTTAAAAATAAACTGATTAATTAACTTTTAGTTAGAAGCAATTGTCTCTTTATTTAGAAAAATTATTTTTATAGCATTTTTACCTTTTATAGCAATCTGCTCAACATTCCGATGCAACAATCAAAGCTAAAAATTTCATTGTTTAGATGAAAATAATCAGAAAATAAGCTTCCCAAAAAAGGGGTAGTGGAAGATAATGGGCTAAGTGTTATCAAGAATTGTATTGTTTCCACTAAATTAACCAAAAGTTGGCATTCAGTATTAATCTTTAGAACACGAAATAAGTAGGATAAAATCTTAAGAAAAATTAAATCATATTCGGTTATGGTTGCTATGTTAATAGTTTTCATAAAATGGAGGAAATACTAGAATGGATCTTTAAAGCACTCAAACATTTTATTGGACGACAGAATAATCAAGAAAATGGGAACATGCAGCTAGATTTCTCTCGCTGTAGGTCTAAACAAACTGCTTCTTTAGCTTTAAATAAACGTATCTTGAATTATCCTGTAAGGCGATTATTAAATGCATTTCCGTAATTTAATCTTTCCTTTCAACCAGCCTTTAACACTGTTTCGGAGAAACGTACTGTAAAATGTTTGAATTGCTTGACATTCCTTTTTTTTCTTTAAGAAATTTGGTTTACAAACACATTAAGAATTATTTGGACACATTAATAGATGTCTTTAATATATTTTCACACTTACTAGTTTTTAAATCATAATTTTTCTATAGAGAACATGTTTTTCAGTTGCTCATTCGTTCTTCGGGTTGCTCTAGATTGGACGATTCTTCGGATGAAAAGTTAACACATGTTGCAACACCGAAAGGGGTGATTTCGCTACCCAAAAAATAGTAAGCATATAAGAAACATGGAAAGGGCATTAATCTCGCATGGTAGACAAAACATTATCTTTTACCCTGGTAGTGGTAAATGGTCGTGATTAGTGGAGAACGGAATTGTGTATTGGCGAAAATGGCTGAAATACTGTGAATGCTTTATAAACGATAAATAACGTCACCCCGTCCTGCATAAGCATCCGGGTAATACAGGAAAGACCGGCCGCCACGACAGCATAGTCAGGCTCTGAGGTTCCTACATTATAGCCCCCATTACGTGCATCTCTTACCCCGTTTTACCGGGGTACGACATGCCGTCGGAGATGGGCCCAAAGAGCCACACCACAATTATTGTACCACTGGATTGGTGAGAGTCAGCTTACTTGTACTGGAGATCCGTGAACGCGCAGTGCCAAGCAATAAGTAAGTAGTTGAGTACTGTGCATTTCTTGCGCACTTCAGTGTAACACGTCAGGATCTAGCTTTTTCTGTTCTTGCAGTGTGAGTGGAGATAGGTGACAGTGATAATAAGATGTGGAGGCAAGAAAAGTTTCTGCACACATAGAATATTATACTAATTTGCTTTTTCTTCCAATTAGAAGACACATTCTACTTTGGAAATTTAATTTTATTTCGTTTCACTTAAGAATCTTGAGAACACCTGAGGTGTTTGAGTGTGTCCATGCGATTTTTGTATTTCAATTAATTACTACTAATGACCTAGTTGTACCTTTCAGTAACAAACATTCTATTACTGGATGCATATATCACTCTTCACTGTAAGAGAATAGGTTAAAAGCTTTTGTTAAAAATCCCATTTTCAAGTCGTTATGCGCAGTTAATGCATTCATAAAAATTTCAAATATTGCAATTTTCTTTGATATTTTAGATAGATTCCTTATAGGAATACTAACTATTACAATGGTTCTCATGACACGATTTCGGAAAAATTTCCTCAGATCTTCATCAAACGTGATCAATAGAACTAAAACCACTTCTCATTCAAAAGTTTATAGATAACGCTTTGCCTGCGTTGACTCCTGAACAAGATAACTCTAGTAGTTTTGACTGGATTTGATCGGGCGAGGAATGTGTTGCAAGGAGGGCGAAAATCTCGGTTGCGTTGGTAATGGGCCATACAGCTGAAATGGGATCTAAATTATTGGGGGGTATTTCCCATGAGTTCCTTACAATTGCCGAGAGAAAGATAATTCATAATAAGCGAATTGTCATCCCATCATATCGAACAACTTTTGCATTGCAAGTTTTTCGATAGCTGCAATAGATTGGAAGTTACAGGCTGAAATGGGATTTTCAGCCTCTAACTTCGACTGCTTTTTAACCTAAGCTGGTGACACCTTGTTGGAAAGTTCTTGTCAGTTGCATTCTGTTCTGTCCTTTTTCTTTATTATAGATCCAACTCTTATGAAATAGAGAAAGAAATGGCGGAAGTGTGAAAGGAGGGGTGATTCCTTTTATCTGCGGACTAACGGAATCTACCTTCAACTTCCGGCTTCCCTGCAGGAATTTTTTTTTATGTTGCTGTGAATAAAATTGCATACCTTCAAGTTTTTACGTTCCATAAGTGATTAGGACCAATTATTTGAAATTAACCGTTTCTGTCTGAAGCTCTATAGCAGATTTTTCCGATGAACCTTGATTAGATGGCTTAGTTTATCTGAGACGCCCATGCTGCAAACCTCCAGCCCAATATGAGAATATGTGAACAAATACTGATTTACTGATTACGGAATCACATGCGCAGATAGCAAAGAAAGCTTGTCTAAAAGATTTTGGAAACCTTGTCGTCAGCAAGGGTAAAGGGTTGTCACAAAGGTTCCAATGACAAGGGTTGAACCTTTCGGCAAGGTAGCGGAAAGGTTCTCTAGTCAACAAGAAACAAGGTTTTCTGTAAGGTTTTTACTAAGATTTCTCCAAGCTTCTATTACAAGCTTGTTTCAGACTTTCCTCAAGCTTGATTCAGGCCTTTGAAAAGGTTGTTAAGAGCCCTCCTTCGGCGGACAAAATACAACCCCCCTCCGAAGCCGTACTCCTACAGAGGGGTCCAACCCCCCTTTTTCACCCCCGCTTCAAAGCCGTACAGAGGGGTCCAACCTCCTTCTTCTGACGTCATCTTAATCCAACTCAGAGTTATCTGGAGTGTCAATTAATCATGTCAATATATTATATTAATTAATTATTGATAATAATATCACATTGATAATCAATTATATTATTATCAATTAGGAATCTTAATTAATCATAGCTTAATTATTAATTTGATTAACCTAATTTTTAATTAAACTTACTTAAACGATTCCGTTGTAGATTGTGACAAAACTTCACATTCTTCTGAGCCGGGGATCGAACCCTCGTTCATAGAGTTGGAAGTCAAACGCAATAACCACTATACCAAACGGGGCTACACACGATGGGGCACGTGGTTCATAAAAAGCTTTCCTACGCAATTTTGCGGGAATGGATTCCAAAACGGTTTGTGCGGAAATGTTTTCGCGGACTTGTCGTTCAAACCTTGTCGGTGAGGTAGTTCACAAAAAGCTTTCCTATGTAAACCTTGCGGAAATGGTTTCCGAAACGGTTTGCACGGAAATGCTTTCGAAGACAGCCTATGGAAAGTGAAATGGCAACCTTTCAGCAACTTTCTTTGCTATCTGGGTGTTAGATCAGAGCTTCTCAACCCTCCAATACCAGCAAATATTTTTTATCCAAGACCGCAACACAGTGAAGTTCAAAAACCAGAATTCAATGATTCCTGAGAAATAGCAGCAGACGTTTAAACTTCCAGGCTTAATAAAAATTATGAAAAATGGACATCAAATATTTATAAACTAAGACATCGGTATATTGCATGTAAGCATTGTTTGTGAAATGGATCAAATGGAGCAGAATGGTGATTTCGAAGTTTAGGAGAAGAGTTCATGATTACAAATAGGAATAATAAGAAAAATATATTTCCTTTTTTTTAATAACTAAAATTATTATTAAAACGTTATTTCAGCCTATAGGCTAACAAGTGTAAATATGGATAAAACGTTATTCTGCTCTATTCTAGCGAGCCAGTGTGACATTGTGGCAGTCGCTAGCCTTTGACACCGGAGGATAGTGGATTTGAGGCCCAATTTCAGCACTAGATAAGCCGCGCGCATGGGTCTGGTGCACGTTAAAGCGACTGTTGAGGGTTGAATGTCCTCCCTCTGGTGTAATGTTGAAGTTTGGAGAGTGAGAGATAGTGTAACTTCAAAACGGGACGCTAATCTAATCAATGGGCTTTCATAAACTCTCTCCTGTAGCTTTAAAATGGGAAATTAACTCCGAAAGAGGAAAGCTTTTCAAAATTAACTGAACACAGATATAAAAAGCTAAGCATTCCAAAGTAATATCTAGCGAGAGAATCGAAAATGAAGTACTAAATCGCTGAATTCATACACACCCATCGATATTCGATGGTGAGAAACATGATGTCATTTCGACACATGCATTCAAAATTGATAGCAAATGGTTGCTGGAATGTTATGCCCTTCACTGGATAGATGTTCATTTTAGTGCTTCGAGACTTCAAAAAAAATTGCCTTATTCAATCCCGAAAAATTAATCTGCAACTTCTTCGATTCTGCTGGTATTTTTTTTTAACTAAAGAAATCAAGGAACATCAAAATGGCACCTGAGATGCACCTCTGGAGTGAGTGCAAAGGGTTCATATAGTAGAAATAGTAGCTATATTGAAATAACCAGAGCGATATATAAATTGTTGTCATATCTCGGATAATGAAAAATTCTGTTTTCCGAACAGGATTTCTGAGCTCGGAGCATGTCGGATGGCGCATTGCATCTCTAACTGAGTGCAAGTGAACTCAAAAAAAAATCGAGAAATAAGGCCGTGGTTATTTATTCATGGGAAAGAAGTCGAAATGTCCCCGTTTCTTTGATCCATGAAAATTGTATAAAAGTTCAAGAAATGATATCACCCGATTCATATAGCAGCCCGCGACATAAAAATTGCACTATGGGAACGATAGAATTTTAAAAAGTAAAAAAAACCAATGGGTGTTCTCCCCTCATCTTCCTTGGCCGCGGTGGCCTCGTAGTAGGATCTCGGCTTCGGAGCCGGAGGGTTCATGGTTCGAAACCCGATTAGACTGACATAAACAACTTATATTGGGTCTTGCACTTTAAATCATACGTAGTGGGTCAAACATCCGCCCGCTGGTGTGGTGCAGAAGTTTGGATGGGGGAGCTAGCTCAAGCGTCGACTTCGTCATCTGATCGCTGTTCAGAATTACGAGGTCCGTCCCAAAATAGCAACCGCGTTGCTTCAAAACGGACGTTAACGTAACTAAACTAAACTAAGTCCTTCGTTTTCTTGCGATACTTGCACTATACGCCGCGTTTTATGTTTAGCTGTGTAATAAAGCGAAGATAACCGAATCTGCATTTTAGACCTCTTCCCTTTTAACTAAATGGGTTCAAATTTTAATATAGATCTAGAATATTCGTGTGAAGATCAAACACAAAAAATCATCCATCTGGCTCGTTGCTGATTTTTATTTTCTAGTCATCGCCTTCACAGGTGGACAAACATAATTAAAGAATCTAAAATGTGGAAATTTATTGAGAAATCTCGAGGTCAAATTTTTTTATGAATACAGTACTTTCTCTATGTTTACTAAGAAAAAGTGGCAAATCACACGGGGCAACTTTTCAGTCAGTGAGACAAAAGCCCAGTGTGTGAAACACAGTGAAATGGTGCCTAGGAACGAAAAAAGAGTCCCCTTACAAGAAATAAATATTTCTCTTCCGCTGCAGTATTCACTTACGTCGTCAACCTCAACCAAGTAGAAATGTTAAAAATAAGTTAAGTTTTATGTTCTGCTTAATAGTTTATGTATTACGATTTTATGATTTCTAATGATTTGATGATTTTGTGCTAAGGACACCGTTGGACAACTTTTGGACAAGAATGCCGTTGGACAACTTTTAATAATTGGTCATCTGGGGATCAGAAGTGGTTAATATATTTTGTATTAATTCTTACAGGAACCAGCGGGAGTGTTCCTGTAAGAAGCTCTGAACCTTCTCGTATGCGTACACATTATTGGAGCGTTTTCGGTTTTGAAGAAAAGAGAAGAAAAATCGAGAATGCAGTTTGAATCTCTTCCCTATGAAAGATTAATTTAAAAATTAATCACATATCTTCGATGTCGGTCTACGATCGAGTTTCAAACCTGGAACCATCCTGTCTTGAGGCCACCGTGGCCTTTGACGTCAATATGATTAAAGTCCGTTAGGCCAAATCGAAAATTAGAAGGTGCCAGCTCAGATATCGTACTCGTCAGCTGATTTTAATCTTTGGAAAGCAATTGCTTTTTGGCACAAAAGTCATCCGAAAGGTATGACGCTTTCCCCAATATGACAGCCATTCACCAGAATTGGAATCTTTCTCGTCACCTGGATTTTGACGCTCATCTTAACCACAAAAGCATGAGGATTTATCTCTCATGGTTCCGAAACTACTCCACGAAATTTAATTATTTCAAGTAGACACGCAGTAAAGCTTTCACATGCAGTATGGTCTATTTATTGCACAAGTGCTACGAATTTGTAATTTCTGTGGGAAACAGAGACTCTGCTTGGAAACGAACCCGCGAATTTAGGCATATGAGACCACCACTGTAACTCGTACGTATTCGGTGAATTCAAAATTTTAGTGTCTGTCCCAACTATTATTGGTGAAACTTCAGAAATGCTAATCTTAACAATTAAATCGAATTGCCTCTTGCATGAAAAAAATATGTACATAAATTTCGAAAGTAGAAAAAAAACTATGATTCTTCTGGTAATATGCACTTTTACATTGGTCGGGAGTATTCTTAAAATGTCCACTTTGTTTACCGTTCGAATTATGCATGCATTCGAGGTTTATGTAAATAAGAGTTTTCAATTCCGAAATGTTTATAATTCGTACACTAATGTATAGTCAAAGTGAAGACAAGAATTCAATTTTTGTTGCGACGCCAGTAACTAAACCAGTCATTGGCAAAATCAACTTTATACTACAAAATTGAATTTGTATTCAATGAAAATTTTGGATTGAATTTGTTTACTACTCAGTACAAATAATCGCTTGGGAAATCCCATCCCCTTTAAATTCAAAATCACTGTTGTCAATTGCCATTACTTATTACTACATTAAACTTCTCAAAGCCAGATTAGATAAATATTCATTTTATTTAAACTAATAAATTTTCGCAAAAAATTGCATAAATATTATTTACTTAAACCATACAAACTAATGGCATCTACTAACCCAGATATAAGATCTTATCTTTACTAACAAGTGCATTTCTACGAATAACATATTTATTATTCAGGTGTTCACTTCAAGACTTTCCATTTATTCTATTAATAAAGGCACTTGGCGTGACTTGTTGTTGGTTTTATGAGAGAAATTATCATGCATAAGCGATGAAATTTCTGTTTATATCTTTATTCATGCTGTTCCGATAGGATTTTATTTCGAAAAAAAACTTTTAGTCCATTTATAAACTTTGAAAAAGCGATAAAATCTTACTTTTTCGGTTTGCTTCATTTAAGTTTAAATTATTCTTTTCACAAAATATACTTCTGAAAATGAATGCGCCTGTATAATGAAAACATGTTTCGTCAATTAATATTTATTCCATTTGCTATAAGTATACCGGGTGCTTCTGTGCTTATATATTTATTCCCCAAAATAAATAAATTCTCTAAAAGTTCACTTCAGACATTTTTATTTTCGATTATGCTCAAACGTTCTACTTCTTTAATATCTTGATATGTCTTTTCTCTGCTACCTAGTTAGATGATGCATTCTATTCTGGGAAAGCTTTGTTTCTTCGATCGAGATAATAACCCATGGGACACCAGGATCGTTTCGGTATTCCACGGGATTTTTGTTTCCTATAATATTTCAGATAAGAACAAATTTATGGCAGTATCTAAACTTCATAATTCAATGAATGTTTCCAACACGTCACAGTGATGACCTTCCTTCAAATTATAATTTCATTACATTTTCGAAGATGGGACAAATTAAGGGGTTATAAGATATTTATTAAAAACATCTTTTAAAACCTTTGGCTTCCATACCCTCCATATATAAAAATATACGATGTCTGTACATAAATGTATTCAACTTTTCGATGTCCATGCTTAATAATGTATGCTCTGATGGAGCTCTTAATCTAACAAATAAAGTGAAGAGCAAGAAGTATAATATGAAGAAGTATGCAAGAAGTATAATATGAAGAAGTATGCAAGAAGTATAATATGTAATATTTTTTATCGGTAATTTCGTGAGTAGTTTCCAGGTTCCATAAATTAAACCTGACTCAGTGAATGTATAGGAAATATAACAGATAAGTATTTTGAGATTTAAAAAATGTTATCGCATTAATAGTTATTGATGCGTGGTACAAGCATTTTGCGGTATGAAATTTCATGTTTAAACACAGCTTGGAATCCTTGATTTTTGTAAAGCATTTGTCGACATTTTTTCCGACGTTTTTCTTTTGACGTAGATATACGTCCCTCCATAGTGGTCTAATGGTGTGGCGGGAAAGGAAAAAAGTATGACGCCTTTCTCGCTAAAGCTAAACGCTTCTAGCTCCTCAACCAAATAACACAGAGAGTTGCTTTTAGTTTCATTTAACAGAGAAAGGTAGACGTTGAAGATTTCAAAAATAATTTAAGAATTTGCAATTATGGTTTAGTCACCATCGAGTTGCAAATTGGTGAAAATCCTTAAGAATGTTGATGATGTCACAGCGACCGATGCGCGCGCGCTCATCGGTTGTGAACGGTATATTAACTGGATTTTAACAGATTAATAATTAATTCATTTAAGATTAATTAATTAATTTAACAGAGGAAGGTCATAGAGCATAGGTCAAAGTCATAGATTATACTTTAGTTACATAGAGCTACTTTAGTCACAGAAAGTCACAGTTGAATAAGGGAAGTAAGTCTACGCCCCTCAATCCCAGAGGCCGTTTCGCAGAGACAGCATCCTGTTAAATTTTTTTAAATTGTTTTTTAATTCAACTGCTAAAAGGCATTTTTTTATTTATGTCCAAAGTCATCTTATCTTCTTTTTGGTTAGTAGATTGACACGATATTCGCTATGCAAACATAAAATGTTTTAGTAACGGTTGTGCAAATATTTTAATAGCTAATTATTTTAATTGGCAATTACTTCAGGGTACACTAGATTTTTACTATACCAAGTTCATCTGAGTGTTCCCCTTGAAGTGGACCGGGATAAATTTTGACTTTTAAGTTCTGTTTATTGGTAATCATCGAAAATGCTACATGTAACATTCCATAAGCAAACAAAGGGCTGTTAAGGTGAATCTGAGGATTTCTGAAAATTTATTCCTGAAATTTAATGATAGCAACTGAAAAGGCCAGTAAAAGTTGAAAATTTTATGAATTTTATCTAAAAGCCTAAGCATGCATTTTCTGGTATCGAATTCCTCTGACTTTTTGCTTCTTCAAAATCCAGGATCCAGATTTGAACAGCACTCTACAACAGAATTAAGATGAAGTGATCCAAGATGACGGTAAACTCGTGCCAGTAGCGACAGTGGAGGCAAGGGGATATAGATGCCCCGGGCGCGAGTATTAGAGAATTGCTTTTATGCAAAATATGATCAATGGGGTGTAAAATAATACCATACACCTGGCGCCGTTTACGTTTGTGAAGCCACTGGAATAAAAAAAATCATATTATTTTCCGTTCGCCACTTACTGTCGCTTCGCCACTGGCCATGTGGGCAAAATGATAATTAATTTATGTCGCTTTTTAAAGTCAAATACGATTAGGGAGGCGAAAAAATATTACGCCTTGTTGATTGTGTGGAGGAGGCGAAAAAATCATATCATGGGCCTGGAGCCACTAATATCACTACTCCACTTACCCGTTCCTGCAGTAAATACTTTGAAAATCTTTTAGAGTGTTATTCAGCCGTAAATGATGCTAAATACATTCTACTGCTTAGTTGATGGATATGTCTCAAGTATTACGGACTCCATATTCTTAACGCTACAACTTGAGGATGGATTGGGAATGTTTCCTATATGACCTTCCCATTCTGACAACATGGCTCTTAGTGGTCATGGCTCCATTGATATTAAAAGTGCAAGTGATCGAAAATGTTGTCCATAGATTCTAGATTTTGAATGAGGATTTGATTGATACTGACCATCAGGAGACACGCATTCATTTGTTATTATAGATGTACGCTTTCGAGTTGAAGATTCGGCTTGAACAGTTCGCTATCCACAGCTTTGTCTTCTGCTTTGGGGAAACATAACAGTCAAACTGGTAAAGCACTTTTAATCTGAAGAGTTGTCTTCGATTTATTTATATCAACTTGAAACGAACATCGCTCAGCAAAGCTTTTCCTCTCTTTTCGGTGAAGATCAAGGTACAGTCGTAGACTTAACATAGAAAGGCTGGACTGGCCTCATAGTTCACTCAATATAGCAAACACTTTTTATTTTTATTTTACAGCGGTGGAGAGGATCTAACGTCACCAAAATCATCCACCAAAGCTCTAGCAAATAGATCAAAGAGTAGTACAAGAAAAAGTATCTAAGCCTTTTTTATGTTAGATTTGTTTTAAATGACGAGATTTAAATATCTTCAGCTAATATATAATCAGCCTTAATTAATTTCTTAGTAAATAGCAAGTCTTTTTCATAGAACACGCAAGGCCTAAGAGGGGAGAAATGATGTCCTTTTTAAAGCGGTCGTTAATCTGACTATAGTTTCTTATAATGCACTGATTATATACGTATTTACTATTGATTCTTATTCAGTTTGGAGAAAAGGCTAGGGAAAAAAAAACCTCCGCAATCATCCTAACCGCTGAAAATCAATCATAGCCATTGTAACTACTGTCTGACCGCCACGAGAACTGTCGCCGCCAAATTGTCTAGTTTACGGCGGTCGCTATAGAAACAGGTTATCGTAAGAAGAATCCATTTCTAGTAGGTAAAAGTCCATTCAAATGTGTCCCGCCCTGAACTGGAGCCAAGAATGAAAAAACTCCGATTTCCGTTGGATTCCTCCTAATAGAAATAGTTCTTCCCTAGCATAACCAGTTGCTATAGCGACCGCCGTAAACTAGACAATTTGGCGAAGACAGTTCTCATAGTGGACAGACAGTAGTAGTAGACTCTAGTACCTCTTCTCTGAATAATCTCTGTACCTCATTTTTAGCACCTCTTCTCTGAATAATGCTTTACAGGAAACAGGGGGAATAACGCACCACCATTTATGGTTTACAAAATAAATATAATTCCTTACTTGGTCTAGTGGGCGTCTGCGCTTCGAGGTGAGTTGATCGCAAGTTTGTTGTTGTTGTTGTTGCGAGTTCGTTGAGTTTCAAACTCGATTCGACCGAAAATCAGCCTGGTATGCGATTCTGGTGCACATCAGATCAGTTGTTGGGAGTCGAACGAACTCACATTGGTATTGTGTGCAGGGGTGGCGCCAGAGGGGGGGACGGGGGTGGCCAGGGCCCCCGTCGGGGAAGCTGTGCCCCCCCCCATCGGGGAAAAATTTGTATCCCGTCGGGCAAAATATTTTTATGGGGTAGTCAACTGTAGTTGATAAATAATAAGCTGGCGAAAATTTGAGACCAATTTCATTACACTCTTTCCCCCATACAGCAGGGCGTGCCCCCTATCGAAGAGATCGTGCCACCCTGTCGGGCAAATCCCCCCCCCCCCGTCGGGCAAACTCTAGTGCCATTCCTGATTGTGTGGAAGCTAAGAGGAGTGGTTCGGGTATAGTCTTCTTTGGTCCAAATACGAAGTCGGTTCTAAAAAGTCTTCGTGTACATTCAAAACCCGATTTTGATTTAGACAAATCATTTTGAATGTACTTTCCAATGTATGTGGTCTTTGGTATTTGGAGTTAGTGCATTATTCTTTAACATTCTTTTTTTTAAAGTTTTGACAAAGCACAGATTTATCAGAATAAGAAAACTTAACATTTTATAAGATCCAAAATAATGTTTCACATAAATAGTAAAATATTGCAATGTTTCTTCAAAGGGGAAAAAGAATGATAATCTAAACAGTTTCAGCAGAGATTTCCCTAAAAGAATATACTTTATTCTCTGTGCTCCAGTACATGAAATATTTTATCTAAAGATTAACAAATACGTTTATTCTTATAGAATCATTTTTTTTTCTTATAGTGCATTTTTTAGAAATATGTTGCAAGATTTCCAACGCTAGCTTCAACTTTCATGTTTTTTGCGATATGCCAAATTTTTCTATTTATGATCGAAATTCCCTGAATTTCCGCTTTAGCGCGTTTGAGAGTAACACTATATTTTGCCGGATTTGGGCTTAACTTATTTTTTTAAATAAATCTTCTCAAAACATCAAACGTTAAAGGGATCAAGGGAAAAATTTAAAGCTTGACTTTTAAACTTGTCAAGCTGTCATAATTATTTTATGAAGGGTCTTCAAAAGTAATGGATTAGCAACTTTCTTCTTCGTTTAAACGTTACTTCTATTAGTCTTCACATAGTTGTTTGTAGTTTCTTTAACCAAGCTTCTAATGAAAGTGGGTATTTCTCTACAAGAAATAGTTATTTCATGTAACCCAGTTATATTTTGCTCAAAATATGATGAAATTGCAAAACATTTAGAGAAAATATTTAAGCACATCTATTCCATTTCTTTTTTAATATTCAAATTAAACAAACAAAACCTAAAATTTAAAATCTGGCCATTTTGACGTGTTTCAGCCTAAAGTGTGACTGAACTAATCTTCTGAAATCTTAAAACATTTAACTAGTTGAAGTTCGGGATTCAAACAAGCACAGTTATGTTTAATGTTCTTTTTCTTTCTCTTATATTAAGCACTGTAACCGCCAAAAAATTCGATTTCAAGATTTCAACGAATTTTTAAACTACCCTGATTGTGAAAAGAATTTTTGGAATTATATCTGTTTTTCTGTGAACACATTAATTCTAAAACGGAACGAGCTAAATTAATAAAATTTGGTTTGTGACCTTCGCACCACGATAATAGATCTATTTCATATTTTGGAGGAAATCCTTCAACAGGAAGTCTACCTCTCTGTCCATCTATATCCGTGCAAACACGATAACTTAAAATCACTGCGAACTAGGTGGATAAAATTTGGTATACGGTTTTAACATTCGCATTGCAGATCTGATCAAACTTTAGACAAAATTCTATCTCTAAGACTGTGTATCTGTGTGCCTATGTGTGTGTCGTCAATTTATAATGACAGCATTCTCTTCTACAACACAAAATAACGAGCTAAATAAACTAAATTGATAGGTGATCTTGACCCTTAATTCCAGATCTGTATTTTTTAGATCCAATCAGCTAACGGAAAATGTCCAAAACGCATACTTGATTCCCTCCCCAATGTGACGAAGCTAAACACAAAACTATCTATATTGAGGTAGCATACGAGAAAGTCGTGCGCAAAACACTCTCTCTGGTACCGTATATGACATACCCGTAATAAGAAACCTGCAATCTTTTCACGGTCCTTTATACGGTATGCTTCTCAGAATATGGATACGCATTCAAATGTTTTGACTTCGTAGATTTTTTTTTAACTTTCTATAAAAAGATCTTTGCGTGCAGAATGAAAAAATATTTCACATATATAAAATAACTAAATTTAATAAAAATTGTTTTTAAAAACACACTTGTATTAGTATATTTAAAAGTAGAACTTTTTATATTTTGTTTAGGTCTTAATTCTAACTTTAGGTCTAAAAACTAGAATTTTCTACTCTTCAGGCCTTATTTAATTATTTTTCATTATAAATATTATGAAATATTGAAATCCATTTTTTCACAAATTATCTACCATGTGTCTTTTTTTATGTGGAATCTAAATATAATTAAATTAATTCGATTAGCTGATAATCAAGTTTTGAAAATATCAAAATAGTGTATTGCCATAGATAATGCAAATGTGAACAAAATTTCAAGACTTAAGAATGTGAGTTCGATTACAAAATTCGATCTTTACAAACATGAAACAAGTCAAGTTAAATAAAAGTATATAATAACAAGGATTGTATTCCATTCTGTAGAAACAAGTTATTTTCTTTACTTAACAAATAAAAGTGTTTCTCTACAATCCTATTTTTGTCTTCTTTGTGGCTAAACAAATAGATGGTAGTGGTGATAAAAAATGATTCGGCTCTCAAAAATATATACAAGTGCATTCATTGCATTTACCACCAATCAAACTGAAGGTAAGTGTTTTTAAAAATATAGATTTTTACATGCTTCTGTTTAACATTCCTGTTTGTAAAGATGAAATTTTGAAATCCGTTTTTTGTTCACTTCCTGGTGTATTAGGGTTCTGCAATTTTTTGACAGTTGTTTATTTTCAATGAGAATACAGCTAATACAATATTTTAGAATTTTTAGAATTGATATATCAATTAATCGATTGATTGAATTAAATTTTATTATATGTGAGAGAACGCCAGTTCGCCGAGTATTTGAGAAAAAAAATTGATAACAAGATTTCATAACAACTATAGTAATAAATAATGAAGAAAATAATTAATTAAGAAGAAGAAAATAATTATTAATTAATACATAAAATGTTTTCAAAAACACACTGTATACTATAAAGAAAAAAAATTATCAAAAGCCTGGTTGTCAAAACAAAAATAGTTAAAGTGTGAGATATTGGAAACAATACGAGAAGAAAAATGGACCACAATCAACATCATAAGAAAGAAAACAATTTAATCTCTACTAATAATAAAGGAGAATATGTGTGTCTGTGTATTGTTCCTCTACAAGGCAGACCACGGGACTTAGAGCTACGAAATTTGGCACAAACATACTTTGGAGGATGGGAATGTGCACCTTGAAGCCCTTTCACACTACCTGAAAGCTCAAACAAATACCTTTTCAATGATATGAATTAAGTTGACGTAGATTTTTTTCTCTAATTTTAATAAATTTTTTAAAATTTTTTGGCATAATTTACAACAATACTTTTCATTGTTGCAACGCAACTCAAACCGTTTTCATTATTTAAACAAATATTTAAATGCCTATTTCTCTTTCATTGTTGTAATCTGAGATAGGATCCTAATACATTTTGCTTTCATATTTTATTTCATCAAGATTTTTGTGAAATCTGCAAACCAAGCTCTCTGAGATATTGCTTTGCTTACATTAAGAAATATATCCATTAAGCTGAATGATTATATTTGCTATGTTTTCATTCTTTTCTCAGCATGTTTTAATCCCGCTAACATGCCGCTGGCCATAAAATGTGCCTCGCAATTTAATGTTGAAATCGAATGCATATTTTACAAGAGGAATAAGAAAGTGAAGATAGTGCCGACAACATGAGATTAGAGGTTACATGACATGGCCAGTTATTTGACTCCATTAGGAACATGTAGACAACGAACAGAAGAGGTCCAAGGCCACTAATCGAAGATGGGTTAAATATCTACCACAATCTGAAGTTTAAAATTACGTTGTTAAGAGAACCATGAATATAAAATTGTGCACGATTCAATTGAAATCATATTCCCGGCGAACAAGCTGGTCGCCGAAGGCGGCTAGTATTTAATACAAAATAAAATATTTTATTAATTTACGGATGAGTTGAAATTCCTATTAACTATGAGCATTCCTACCAGCGCTTCACGCTTTAAGGGTTCTCGCGTTTTGACCTTCTTATTCTTGATAAAACATCTGTGTTCTGTATTTTTACACACTAATAAAAGTGTGCCTTTAAAATATTTTTTTATTTTTACTAATAATTATTTTGATAATTTTTTACACTATGGTATGCATGTTTTAGGCAATTTTATGACAAATTCTTCTCTGGTGTTACTAGCTTTTCATAATATGACAGAAGTTTGAAAATCAAAAATTCTATTTTAGGTTTTTATTTCACGCCATTTCATTGTTTCCCAAAGTTCGGCTGACGTTAAACCGGAAAATATAGAAATAGTATAAGCAGAGAATAGTTTTGATTTAACTTGAAATAACATCGTGGTCTTGAGCGAGTTAACTTAAAATAATAATAATAATATGAATTTCAAAGTAACAGTAGCTTTCACTTCAAATATGTAGTAGTTTCGATTTAACTTCACATAGCAATGTGAAATAGTTGAGTACATGAAACAGCAGTGCTTTAGTCTAAAACACTGTTTTAGATGAAAGCATTATTACTATTTTCTTTAACGATTATCTATTAGAAGATGCATATTTATTTATGGAGAATATTTAATTTTGCAAATCTCGTCTATAATTAAATCCGGTATTGTGATTAACGCTAATACAAAACGTATGTATACTTCTGAAAACAATTCTCATAAAGCAATATTTAAACGTTATTTGTCACAAGATACAAAAGATAAAATTAACATGCACGATAAAATAATATAGATGTGGAAGTACACTTCGTTGAAATGACGAGAAAATAAATTGTGAAGATTGAACAAAACAAACGAGCCGGAAGCGTATCGTAGCTAGTCTCTCCAATCAAGAGCAAAAATAAAATAGAAAGTTCCTGAATAGTTCTTTCGAAGAGCGCTTATAAAAGAAAGATCTACAAGGTAACTGAAGTACTAAACTAACAAAAGATCACAAAGCAGGAATTTTCTGAACAAGAAACCGATAAAGCGTTGACAGCTGTAACAGATGTTGATCTTTTCTATAAAACTGCTGAATGTTCACTTGGATAAAGTAGCTGTATTCTTTTCAGTTTCCCTTATTGGTTTTAGTCGTTAATCAGAGAGTGCAAATTATTGCTTGTTAATACAGTGAACACTTCCAGAATAGAGAATTAAATCGTTTGTACATTCCGCGCGCAAATATTGTTGTAATTAAAAAGGGGAAATTAAAAGGTGTTTATTGAAAGGAATTTTATTGCTGCTTAATAAGCAGGTACATGATACAATTATTTTTTTAAATAACTGGTAATTTTTGCTTCGGGACAGTTACTGACGCAACTGTTTTTAAAAGTTTCGCGTTAAGGAGCGAAGAGTTTTTCAATGCCTTCATAAAGTGCCCTTTTCTTTCTTCGTCTGGATCAATCTCAATTGTAAAATCGGACAGTTCCTCAGCCTTTTTTAAAAAATACGTTTAACTTTTACTGCCGGCTGGTGTTACAAGACAATCTAATTTTTCATTCGTCATTTTTCAATTAATTCTTTGAATTCTCCTTCATCCACATCTGAAGATACCTCGCCGCCAATTGCTTCTGCAATTTTTACTATTTCTTTGGCTTCATTTTCAACATCGCAATGAGGCCGACACTCAGCCGCGAAACCGCGAATGAATGAAATTCTGACGATGGCCAAATTATGTAGAAACAATTAAAAATGCGAGTATATGCAGAATTGCTCTGTGTGGAGTTCTACCGTTTACTGATACCACGTCAAAACGGCAATTCAGTTGTCACTTATTCCTCTCTTTGACAGTTTCAAGCAACCATCGGAAGAGTTTCTCTGGACTTCATCGTACATTACCTAACTAACAACTAAACATAGACTGATTTATGCTTCATAATATATGAAAATAAAAGAAAATACATTTTGGACGTCTTCCTGTTGAGTGATTAAATTTAAAATTTCATACAGATCTATACTTCTTCATATTGAGCGATAAGATTTAAAATTTGATATACGAGGTAGAGTCAATAAATTCCCGGAATGCTCGCCGACATTCACGCAGGTGTTCGTTGGAGGGGAAATATCTTTTTTAGAGGTTGGCAGCGCTAATAAGGAAAACACACAGCCATCTGGAATTCATTTCCGGTACTGTCGGCGTTAGCTGCAGATCATTTCTGACAAAGAGAATTTTTCATTCGTCGGATTTTGAAATGTCGTCTTTAGAGCAGGGTGCAAACATCAAATTCTGCGTTTTGATCGAGAAATCACCTTCTGAGACGCTCGAGATGCTGAAGAAAGCATACGGAAACGATGCTATGAAAAAAATGGTTGTGTACAAGTGGCATAAGGGGAAAGTGGGTACGAGGCAAAGTGATGTTGGAGGTTTTCTTCGATTACGATAGCGTTATTCACTACGAAATTACTTCTGAAGGCCAAACTGTCAATAAAGAACTTTACCTGGAGATCCTTAAACGACTACGAGATGCAATCAGACGAAAAAGACCTGAAAAATGGGCAGCAAACGATTGGTTTCTTTTACACGACAATGCTCCACCACATCGCGCTCTGATTGCGAAAAAGTACCTTGTCCGACACAGTGTTACCACTCTGGAACACCCTCCTTATTCTCCCGACCTAGCACCAGTGGATTTTTACCTGTTTCCACAGCTGAAAATGAAATTGAAAGGACACCGTTTTGTGGATTCAGATGAGGTGATCGAAAATGCGATGAAGCAACTGAAGGACCTCTCAAAAAATGGATTCCAGGAGTGTTTTGAACAGCTATACGAACGCTAGAAGAAGTGTGTGGATGCAGATGGAAAGTACTTTGAAGGACAATAAGGTAAAATTATTGTTCTGTTTTTTTAATAATTTGTAATTGACCTATTCCGGGAACTTTTTGACCCTACCTCGTAGATCAATACTTTTGGAGACCACATACCAAATTTCATTCGTCTAAGTTGTAGCTTTTTTTAGTTATCACGTTCACATACATGGAAATGCACAGACTGATAGACAGTTCACTGTTGATAGCCCACAATCACAGATCTTCAATTCTGATAATAAAACCATATGCTAAATTTCATTCATCTGGTTGTTCGCGTTGTCATGTTCATAAGTAAGAATAATAGACTATAAATAATAATAAAATAATATATTTTCTCTGAGGCCCCAATAATACCGTTTACTTACGTCAATATTTTTAATATGCGGACTAGCCGTTTTTCCAAGCAATTCTGAGCAGTAGCGAGAAAGAATTCCGCGCATTCTTTTGACTTAAACTGAGGTTCCACATAATGACAATGGGTTTTGATAACTATATTGTGTTTACTTGTAAGATCTTAGAAATTTGAGTTAGGAAATGTTAAATATAGCGAAAAAATTAATAAATTTTTGAAATAATTGCAATGGGTGCTGCGGCTCTGCAACACCATTGGACAAGCCGCCAATTAATATGTAATGATAAATATATACTATGTGCACAATAACTAACAATTATAATCACCAGTTCTATACTAATCATATGTTCATACAATTGAAGGAAGATGGGGCTTGAATTCAATCGGTATTTGATATTCAGATTTGGATTCGGATAGTTATTACATTAAATTAATTATTACATTAAAATTACGTACTAATTAAATTAAAATATTTATATTAAATATTGAATCATTACGAATTAAACGAGTTTTATATTTTTATAAACATGTCAGCTAAACTGACTTGCCAGTTATATGTTTCTTTCGTCTAAGTGCCTCAGATTTCGGTTCGGCTTCAGATATGCTGGTAAAATTATAGAATCTTCAACTACAAAAGCGCAGATGGTATCTCACGTCCTCCAGATTTCGAACCAAAATTTCCTCCCGTTGGTGTGGCGCAAAAATACCCACACTGGCCCGGCCTACCCAAAAAGGGTGTAAGGCCGGTAGAGGACCAGTGGGGAGACCTCCACCAGCATATGGAGGACGGGATTTATTGGGTACAATAAAAAAAAAAATGATACAGGCATTGCCCGAACAGGGGCAGTAATTTTAAATACAAGAGAGCTGGGAGTGTAAACATGGTTCGACCCACCTCGGTGGGGAGAAAATAGCTTGAATTACTGCTCGGGCAAACAAGGAACAGTAAAAATATATAAAAATAGATAAGTATTGAAAAAGAAACAAACAAAAAAAATAAACACAGAAAAAGCAGTAAAAATCAGATATATAAAAAGGTCAAATATTTTGAAACCCCATAATATAAAAACAAAACATACACAAACAATATTACACATCAAACGACACACAAAACACAGATAGAAACTGTACCAAACATAGAATTAAAAATACATAAATTAATAATAGTAATAAAAATTACTTCTGAGATAGAGAGGAATAAATTCCGTTAGTCAACGGTAATGCACGTCCCGCGTATAAGGGAATATCAAATTATCAGTTACAGAATGTTTTTTTTGAGTAAAACTGCGCAAGTTAAAAATTACTTTATGTCCTATACAGGATAAAAACGGCCAATGGGAGAGGAAAAGGAATGAAATTTTGTGGTCTAAAAATAAAAACAAGGTCAAAAAGTAGAATGCATAGCCCCATCCCCCCCAAAAAATCTAAACAACGTTAGGGCATTGACAACGTGGCAACAGGTTTCCAGAACTGCGGAGAGACTCGGGAATTGGAACAGTCATCTATTGTCGGGGCCAATGGACCAATAGCTGCCATAGGGCGCCGAGAGAATCCCACACCAAGGAACCGACAGGGTACAATAAGTTAAAAAAAAAAAAAACACGCAAAAACAAGTGGAGAGCGCTATAAACCTATAGAACTGTCATTCAGTGAAAAATTAAATAAAAAAAAAATAAATAAAAAGTATTTCTTTAAAAGCTCAACTCATGTAAATAATAAAAAAAAAAAATGAAAGACTCAGCAGGCGGGAAGTCAGGAGCACAGAATGCTGAACTGTAGAAAGTGTGAAATAAAAACCAATCCTGAGAGAAGATGTCAAGTGAAAAGTCCTTGGGAAAATGGTAAAAGATAAAAAGAGTAAGAACAGTCTTTCAATATGATAAGATAGAAGTAACACGGACCCTCAAGATATCATTGGAGTCAGTTATGGTCTCTCTCCTGGGTCAGTGTATCGCAAATGTTCCTGCTGGTCCTGAAAGCGCCTTCCATTTTGGTAACAGCCTGTCTATTTGTTAAGAGATTGTTAAACCACGCTTTTTTGTGTTCATCTGCGGGTTTAATTAGATGGAACTCTTTGGTGAGGGAACAGGAGAAGATATAATGATCTGCATCACCCAACATTCCGCAGATACAGTGTGGAGAGTCTAAGAATTTAAAGCGATGAAGGTAAGATGGGAATGGACCATGTCCACTGAGAAAATATATTAAAAACTTATTATGGATTAAAAATTTTGGGCTTACCTGATTAATATAACCTCTCACCCTAATTCCCGAAGCTGAATCGTAGCTATTCCAGTATTCATTCCATTCGTTTACTATGTAATTCTTTAGGAGGCCTTTGAGGTGGGAGTAGGGAGCAGGAATGACAAATTTCTCACCGGATGTTATGGCCAATTTGGCTTGTTGGTCGGCCAATTCGTTTCCAGGAATTCCCGCATGGGCTTTAACCCAGGAAAGGCCGACCATGTCCTTTGCCCTAAAGATGTTTGATTTTACTTTGTTAACGAATTCAGATCTGGTATTTGCGCTATTAATGGCAGAAATCGAAGAGAGGCTATCAGTATGTATGTTGACTTTCACTTTCTCTTTGACAGCCCAGTTGACTGCGAATTCAATTGCGGCTAATTCTGCCTGGAATACCGAGTTGAAGGTGTTCAGTTCGTTGGTGTGGCGCGGAAGTTTGGAGAGGGGGGTGCCAGCTCAGGTGTCGTCCTCGTCATATGACCGCGCTTCAAAATTACGAGGTCCGTCTCTAAATAGCCCTCGTGTTGCTTCAAAACGGGACGTTAATATAACCTAACCTAATTCGAACCAAAATTTGATTATATATTTAAAATCAAGCACATAACCGCTTTCATCGATAGGCAAAAACTTTTAATTTTAGAATCTTACAATGTTTCATAAATATGTTAAACCACTGTATGTAATGGATTCTTTTTATTGATTTTTCATATTTCGGGTCACTTCGAATCAGAATTTTGTATAAACACAAAAATGACTGAAAGTGATGAAATTCCTCGAACCCATGTACTTGCATTGTTAAAAGATAAAAATAACAAGGGTCTTGCCCTTTCTAAATAATCTGTTAAATCAACAATAAAGGAGCACACATGCACGAAAACATATTGATTAAACGAGCATTAAAACCTGAGGTGCTGCCGGGAAATGTGTTAGCCTTTTTGTAAACAAAAACGATAACAAGACTGCTTCTCTACGTAGGAGATGCCTTCAGAAGGCCATTGACTTCGAAGGATGATTTATACACGTTTGTACATATTTGCATATTTTCGTGACAAAAGACTGGCTTTCTTTTAAAGCTGCAAATGTGTCAAATTTCCAACATAAGGGAGTTAAAACTGTATTAAAAAACATTCTTTGTATCATTTCATTTTTAAAACGTACACTTGATGATGATATAGAAACGTTTAGAAATGAATACGAGTTTTTGAATTTTTTTGGAGTTTTTTTATATATTTTTTCCAGTTTATTAATGCAAGCATTAACACTCTGACTCCTAAGCCGTCCGTAACCGGCCATGCAGCTTCTATACTAGTGGGGCGGATTTCGGCCGGTTGCTGTTCCGAAAGAGGGGGGGAAGGCAGTTGGTCGAGTGGTCATTAAAGGGATCCTTAAGGGAGAGATAAGAGATGAAAGGCCTGCCATACATATCTCCCACCACCCGTAGTGAGGAGAAAAGGAGGAACTGGGCGGACGGATCCATTCCACAGATCAATCAGTAAGCAAACCTCCGTATACAACTGTACTCAGATTTTGAGAACTCTTAGTAGTAAGAGGGTTAAATATTTGCAGATATTTGTGTTCATTTGTACTGTTTGGGTAACTTTACCGAAAAATTGCAAGACTGCTATCGAACCGGAAACTGTAATCTTTAGTCGCGGTCGAATGAGAAAGACGACACTTGAGCAAGGGTCTCCATTTTTTTGACGCGAGTTCAAATAAGAGTAACTTTACCCACTAGTTAAATTATCATATTATTGACCAAATAAAACATATTTCATTTCTAGATGAGCATTGTCACATAAGAAAGATACGAAGGATGTTCCGATAGTAAGTTTCGTCATGTCTTTTCACAAGGAAGCTTCATTACAATCCGAACCACACAATGGCATAACAAAACACAAACTTTTGGGTATTTTTCCACATATTCGCCACCAACATTGATACATTTGTCGCACCGTAAAATCTATTTAAAGAAACCATCCTCGTAACCAGCGGGAGTGTTCTCCCCTAAACTTTCTCGTATACTTCCCCAAAAAAGGTGCCGTTTCTCCTTCCCCCGCGTGGCTAAAAAAATTCTAACCTACTGTTATCCAGAATCCAATGACTATCAGAAGGTTTTTCATTATAGTGATTGAAAAATATCTAGATAAAGAATTCAAAGAGATGCGTGCCGATTAAAACGTATCTATCGAACACTGCTAGGTTCCACTTTTGCCGTCTCAAGGACAAACTGACGTAATTCGCCCCTTTCGGGAGCACAGACGATTGCTTCCGTACACATACGCGTGGAGATAGTGGATTGGTTTCAATGGTAAATTATACAGGCCGACAGACAGTCAAACCTTTGACGGATTTGGCCCAAAATTTTATACGGACCTACATTTATGACGATAAAACTGCGTACCAAATTTTATCCACCTAGCTATTCAAGTTTTTGAGTTATAGTGTTCACATGACTTCGGACATACAGACAGACAGACTTCCCGTTGACGGACTTTGTTCAAAATTTGATAGAAACCTACAAATTATGTTTAAAGACCACATACCAAATTTCATCCCCGTAGCTCTCATAGTTTTCGAGTTATCGTGTTCACAGACAGACACACAGACACAATTCCAAAATTGTGTTTTTCGGACTCAGGGAGGTCTAAAACGTGGAGATCCGTCAAAATCTCTAGTTCGAATTTTTGACGATTACAATACTTTCTCTTTGTATACTTCGTATACGAGAAAGTAAAAATCGGTGCCCAGTGAGCGAAGGAAGTTCTTCACAGCCTCTGCACCTCTTCATTGTTTCGGAAGTGTCCTGATAGTGCTGACTTCAATGCAGGAAAAAGTTGAAGGTTGGTGAAGATCTGTAGAGCGTGTGATCCAATCTCTTCCCATCCCAGGCGACGAGTGTGTTCTTTTGTGTCCCTTGCAGTGTAGGGTTTTGCATTATAGTTCAAGAACAAAACGCCTCGAGGTTTATTGCCATTCTTGCAGTCTTGTGATGGATGTGAGGTCCTTCGGCACCTATATTCACCTTTTTTCGGCACTGAAGTTAGCACTATCGGGACGTAACTTCCGAAGCAATAAAGAGGTGCGGAGGGTGTGTAGAACTTCCTTCGCTCACTGGGCACCGATTTTTATCAGGATGGTTTCTTTAAACAGATTTCACGGTACGACAAATGTATCAATGTCGGTGGCGAACATGTGGAAAAATAGCCAAAGATTTTTATTTTGTTGTGTCATTGTATCGTTCGGATTGTAATAAAGCTTCCTTGTGAAAAAGCATGACGAAACTTACTTTCGGAACGACCCTCGTATATAGAGGGGTTTACGAACTTCATCAGGCATACATCAAAAAATCATTTTTTTTTATCCTAGAAACATTTTTACACTAGGTCGCAAACACAGTGAGAGACGACTACAGGGGGCTCTTTGTCAGTGAATTTAGTAGAACGAGAGGATACTTCGTATAAAACGTACAACACATATTTAATGGAATACAAATTTACAACGGCACAGCAACCAAGTTGCATAAATAACAACATGCGAAAAATGCATCACTCTGGCGGCAAGTCCTTTGAACACTTACATTAAGTACTTCAAAGGCTAGGTATTGTTACTGCGTCCTATTTTCCATTCTATCTGTCATCCTACGTACGAGCTGTATGGTGCTATTCATGCTACTGTGATGTTATGCTATTGTAAATTTGTATTGCATTAAACCGGAGTTCTGCACTTTAAATGGTATATCTTTTCTTTTACTTAATTCACTGACAAAGAGCCAAAGTAATAATGGTCAACCTTTGCGTTTGCGAACCGCTGTTCTCGTGTAAAAATGACTTGTTTCTGTACGCCTAATCTACCCTTAAAGTTCTTAAACGACCTTTTGGTACACCATATACATTCTTTTGTATATCTTTTTGAATTAAGCCCAATGGCGTAATGAGAGCAAATGGCGGTTGGAGCATAGTATTTATTTTTCACTCCCTTTGGTGTCATTTGTAGATTCTTGGTTTTATAAATTTAAAATAAACAAAAAAATATTGTCTTCTTACTGCTCCCAAGACTGACACCAGGGCATCTTGTACCATTTTTGTCCATTCCTCAGTACGCCACTGGTTAAGTTTACAGCGAGTGAGTATGAAATGATAGTTACCAAAGTTAGCAACGTCACTATTGCAATATTTACTGCTACAGAGCACAAAGTGTAGTTATTCCTAACTTTTGTTTCCATTGCTTCGAACTTATTTTCTGTGTCTTTTACTTAGAACGTACTTTTGAGTTTTAACAATATTCATCTAGGGATGCGATATGACATCTTTTGACACCCATTCGTTGTTGAGAGAGGACTTCATATGGCGCCGTCTTCTACTTTTTTATTCTTCGTTAAGAAAGATCACCGCCCACACAAATTTCTACAAAAATACGCTGGTCACGAACGACCAAGAGTATTTTTCTTTTTCTGAGTATGCATCTAACTCGTAAGTGATCACTGCATTAACAACCACCAGACCTACATCAAAAGTAAATTTGTTGTGGAATCGATACTCGAACCATAATATTTCCAATTTCTGCCCCAAGCCTTAGGTGTATAATATGCTTGGATAATTACTTTTTGATTTTATGCTAAAGTAAGTTGAATCAATCTTACAAATTATTAATTGCATTGATATCGAAGCAAATTGCGAATAAATTGAAATTAAGAATGCATCTTAATTTATTAATTAATTTTAATTAAAAGAATATAATTTGCATATTCTAATTAAAGAAATCCTTTCTATCTTTCTTGAATTGTCTCTTTTCGGTCAAACTAAAAGCTCTTGGATCTTTAGAATCGCTGGATATATTGCTTTTTGATTTAAAAAAATTATTTGTGCTTCATAAATACTGCCTAAATTACGTACTGATGAATAAAAACACAGTGGGATATTCCCCAGATTTCCCACTTTTGAAGACTGACTATAGCCTTATAAAATATTTTCAAGAAAATATATTCAGATGAATTTTTTGATATTAATTATATTTGCTTAATACAATCACTTGATAAAAAATTCAAAGGAATTGTGAGCTTAAATGTGACTTCATATACTGTTGCAGATATTTAAAGCAAGTGAACTTAAATGACCCAAATAAAATGCTATCTCGATCAATAATTAGGATTTAATGATCGCTTTTAGCACAAAAAAGGAGAGCGAACTATGGTTTCCCTGAAAAAGTAGTTTGCCTTTTTTTTTTCAAACATTATGAATCAATCATCTATTACAAAGCAGGTCAATAAGCTAAACCTTGCAATATCTTCTTCTGGACCTCTTTAGAAGGCAGTAATTATCCGTACCATCAGGATGGTTTGCAAATTCATCCCCCTCCTTCCCCCTCTCCTCACAGGAACACGAAAGTAATTGCTCGGACGGTGTCCAAATGACCGTAAATGGTCCCAAGGGAGGGAGTTTGGGGATAGGTGGATCTTTTTTTAAGCCCCGTTGTGTCATACGATAGGCTGCCCTGCTCCCTTGCAAGATGGGAAGATTTATGGTTTAGTTGCGATTGAGCTGACTGAAGGGATATCGGAAACACATGGGCAATTAGAAGCGAGGATTCGTGTGGAAGTCTTAATCCGGTTGATCCACCTTGAGGTTCCAACCGATTACCATTCTGAACGCTAGTGGTGCAAAACAAGGATTTTTAAATTGGGATCGTAACGCCGAATGGGATAGCGAACCTTTCGAAAAATAAAAACTTTTCCAGATTCTTCAACATCTATAAACAAAAATAAGTAACCTTTCGAGTTCAATGAAGAGACGCATGGAATTATAGAATTTTTTTGAGCTCATACATGAAATTATAGAATTTTTACCTATCTACAGTTGAAATTTATAGTAGAATCATTCCAACGATTAATTTAAAACAAAAAAACTATTACATAGATACTCTATAGTCTTTTGTTCTCTGAAGCATAGAGTACTACTGTGGCTTGCTGCTATTCTCAGCTGCCTGGTCCTAAAATCTAGGTTCTGATCACTTTAATGTCAAGATCGTTGAAAAAAAATATTTTTTATCTTTGGAGTCTCAAATAATCTCTCGATGACATCATGTGAAAATTCAGAACGTGAAGTTTGGGCACATTTGCAGTCTTCATCACCTGATCACGCTTTTAAAATGCGAGAATAATTGGGAGTACTTCTCTAGTTTCTGTGTAGTGCGTCTATCTAACAAATAAAACCAATATCGTATTAGCTATCATGTATTTTACTACTGCATTAACTGCAAAGAATCGCCGATAATTTTTTTAAAAAAATTTGCTAATATAGCGAATGAATTTGGCTGTTAAATGTCTTTTAGACAACCTCTTTGCAATTCCCGTACCTGGTGCTGTAGTTAAAAATGAAGAGGTAGGTGTCCTGCAGCTCTCGAATCGATGGTAAATAGGTCGTTAACAGGGACGTGGCGAGCGTCTCACATCTGGGGGGGTGTGAGATCCAAAAAAATGCCGACTCTCATGATGAACTTTGCAGACTTAAAAGGCAAATATTTTTATAGTGCCTAATATACATACATGTTCCTGCTGTGATGCATAATATCATTTTCAATGATGAGGACACGAAATATCTAACGTTTCAAACAAAGGCAAAAGACATGCCTTCAAAAGTCACATTGAAAAAATAAAGACAAAATTTAGCTTAGAAGAGGCACAATTTTATTCCCTCCTCTGTAGGAAGTCCTAACTCTCGATGGAAAATAAACTCGTCCTCTATAAATCACTTTTGCGACCATTGATTAGCTGTGCTTTCCCAATGTATGTGTGTGGGAGCAACCCATCAGAAAAACTGGGAGCAGTACAAGAAAGATATCACAAATGTCCTCAGAAACTAAAGTTATTCGTAAAGATCTGAAACTCAAAACCATTTGGGATTTATTTAAAATATAGAACTAATAAAAAATATTTGAACAAAATGGATAATAGATATTAACGAAGCCGCAAGAGAGATTCCAGTGCATCACCCTAGTATAAGAACAGTCGCAGAGCAAAGTTCTATTTAGAAGCACCCTCACCTTAAGACTTTCGGAATCGATATATAGCCTGATTTTTCCAATATAATCAAAAGAACATATCAACAATGCAGTACAATTTTATTAATATAAATTATTTCATTATCACTATAATTACTTTAAACTGAATTTTATTTCTTACCATCGTTAAATTCAATTAATCATAAATAATACATTCTGATACATAAATAATATACATACATATAATATTTAAATAATACGAATAATAATCAATCCTTGGGCGCTTAACATATCATGCCACTAACATTTATTCATAGATGTGGACAATAAAAAAAAAAATCACAGTCTGAAAGATCCCTCCTTTGGTCATTTCTTATTACTGAAATAATCATTGTAATTCAGGTATTTAAAATATTATGAAAAAAACACATCAAGGTGTTAATTTTTTTAAATATGCAAACAATAAAAATATCAATTTTATTAATCTTTAATTTTTTACATTTAAAATTTGAGAATTATTTTATTTAGAATCAAAAGTGAAATGTTTTTACAGAGTAGGTATTTGGCCAAATCATTATTCTTTATATCCCTAATCTCGATGTTAAAAAAAACACTGCTTCGAAATTCAACTCATTTTGAATTTCCGTTTATTACTATTATATACACGGCATTCGAACGGAAAAAGGTTCTTTTATTCCTCATCCGAGTACTTGAAAAATCGCAAACATCCGCTGGTAATATATATGCATAAATTTACAGAATTTTTTTAAATCTATTAAAACAAATCATGTTAAATAAACAAATAATAAATGCAACAAAAAGCAATGTAAAATAATGAAAAGCAGTGAAACTTGACTAATTCGAATTTAATTTAGAAAATCTTTGTGTAAAAGTGAATACAGCATGAGAAAACGGCAATTTTAACTAAAAAAGGCAAAAAAAAAATCTATTTTTAAAATTTACCACCTTTAATAAAGAATACATAATGAATAAATAAACAGTGCGAAATTTTAATTAACAAAGTAATAATATTTACTGATTTTTTTAAAAAATAATGTTAATAAACTTACTTAAAGCTTAAATTTAAAATAATTCAAAAAGTGAGAAATATTTAATTGCTATTTTGATTGGATTCTAGAGTAATAAAGAACCTTACAAAGTTATTTATTCACGATCGATGAGCATACAAAGTAAGGACGAAAGCAATTTAGAAATATAAAAGCATTTAAAATTTTCGTTCTTGACATTTAAGTAAGCAAAATAAATTCGAATTACAGATTATATTTAGGCATTATGCGTATAGAAATTTTAAGAATAGAGAAAAAATCGAATTACTTACGAATTCGGATAAAAAATGTTTGAATTAACCAAGTTCCACAATAATAATAATGATTTAATTCACCTATAGTAAAGCAGGTTTGGTGTATAAAAGTCGCACTGTACTTTATCAGCTACACTCCGCTTTCTGGATTGAGATTTCTTTATGTTGTCTTTAACTTTACTACTGTTCAGGATAATGTCCATTCGAGTTTCCCGCCAATAAGAAGTTAGGGGGTTTTGTGATGTAAAAACAACTGCATTCCCCCGATCATAAATCTGTCAGTCTACTTCCACCCCTTTTTTCTCACGAATGGTGCAATCCGAAGACACCATGAAATTACAGGATTCTTAAACTGTCCTGCTCGCGAAAGCTTCCAGGGTTGGAAAAGAGATTATTTAGTGTATTTGTTTCCTTATGTGGTATATTTCAATGTTTCTGGGCATAATTATCAAGATTTTGGAAGAGAAATGCTGACATTTTGCATAAGAGAAAGAACGCCCCCCAAAATGAGAGCTAGATATATTTTTCTAGCATTAAACACACCGACGCACAAAATATAAATAAATAAAGATGTTACTGAAAGATTAAAAATATATGAGATTTTTTTTTAAAATCAAAAGTGAACATATCCATTTTACAAAGTTGGTTTTAGAAGTGGATATTTTTAGCTTTTCTAGAGAATTAAGAACTTTGGGTAATTTTACAAAGGAGAAAAAATAAGTTATGAGACAAAATTGAATGATACTGCACCATCGTACTGTTGGGTCCTCAGATGAGAAAATTGTAACAAAACGTTTTTTTTAAAAAAAGCGTATATGTTCACTTTTGTCAGAAAGCTGCTCATATGTATTTCTTCAAAAATATTTAACCTTTCATTTTTAAAGAAGCTTTTTTTTTATGACCATTTTCTCTTTTGAAATCCAGGGAATGCACATTTTTAATAGAGAAAAAGGAATATAAAAAGTTCCCAAACTTTATTTTTAACCAATAGTTTGTTGCTGAGGTCAGCGGCATAAGATTGTGACATTTCTTAAAATTCCTGAAACAGTTTAGCATTTGAATAATGTAATTATTATTAGCAGCCAACAAATTTGCGTATTTTAAGAGGCTAAATTTTACACTCTCAGGATTAAAGATGTTTCAATGCAATCACTGAATGTTACTGCTAGTCAAGTTTCTTTCTGTATAAAAAAATCGATAATAGAAAAAAAATTTATAGTAAAGTTGGAGAGAAAAGAAATCCATTCATTCATATAAGCTTAGAAAGGAAAGGTTAAAATATACACACCGAGTTAATATTTGTCTCCTGTTGTATAATAAATCGCATCATTATGACTTGTATATCAAATTAACAGAATTTTTATATAAAATATTTTTTTTTTAAATATAAGATGAAAGCTAACATACTAAATGAATGCTATTAAAAAATTGTTAGCATCTCTCAAAGTTTCTTAAATCAATATTATAAAAAATTTAAATAATTATTCATTCCTTTTTTATGTCGTGGAAAAATTTTCATTAATGTTTTCTTATACTTAAATATATAACAATAATTATGCAAAATAATCTCAAAGTAAACATTCAAATTTAAACTGTCTTTTCATTTTTTAATTATTGTTACTCAAGTCTTCTATAGAATTAATGTTATTTTTTAAATTCTAAGATATTAAGGAAACGTAGTATTGATATTTTCTCTTTTAACTGATCTGAAAGAAAAAGTAATAAAGACTTAAGATAGATGAGGATATTTGCATTAAAAACTCTTTACTTTCTCACATGCGAAGTAAAAAAGAAAATTATAAAAGCCAAAAAAATTCGACATCGAGAGTTTGATGATTTTCTACATTAGAGTACCCGAATACGAAAAAAACATTTTCTGGAATTATATATGTCTGTCCCTTCATCCGTCTGTAAACACATACCGATTTCGGTGTGTCGTCATTTTCTCGGCAATATCGACATGCCGTGGTCCCCGATTCAGCGTAATAAAACTCGTCAGTTTCGGCCTTGTGTCCAAGGTCTTGACGGGGGGACCAAACCGGGGATGACACTTTTATTAGGGAGTACACTAGAAAATCTAGAAAAGAACACTGCCGCGCAGATGGGTAACGAAAAATTTCGGGATCTACAAAACAGTGGCAGCTTATTTCTTTCGTTGCTCTCAGAATTTATCTTTATTTTACTACAGAAGGGGAAGTTTGCCCGAACCCCGGCCAGTTAACAATAGTCACGCCGCGCATACCCCTGAACTCGGAGTCGGAACGGCTCCCTATCGGTGACATCAATGGTCTGCAAGAGAATTTAAAAACCAACTTAATAAATAAAAGTTCACTTTGTTTTTTGTTTTTTTCGCGTTTCAATAAATAATTCTGCAAATGTTATGGATGCGCAGAATAAAATAATTCGTTCGATTACTTTTCAAAATTTGCCGACTCATTTAGTCAATTTGCCGACTTCAGAAAAATCTGGGGGGGTGTCTCACCCCCCCTACCCCCCCTTCGCCACGTCCCTGGTCGTTAATCTTAAAAATCAATTTGTAATTTTGAACTTGTCAAACTACTTACAATAACTCAATAAAATTTTATTGCTCAATTTTTGTATACTTTGCATTTTATGAAGACTATTTGTTTTGTATTTAATAATAAAAATGGACCGTAAGTATGTCAGAACTGACGAGACTATGTTTTCAGTTGTAGATAAAAACATTTAAATTGTACAACTACGTTACCAAATGAGCTTTGTTGCACGTACTATGAAAAGATACATACACTAATATCACAACGAATTGGTTTCTTTAATGTCACTGAATATAAGAAATTATTAATCATGGAAACTGTGTGTTTATCTTTATAATTCATTAACTGTATTATGAAAGGCTCTCAGTTTTAATCCTGAATCAACCAGATACGGTTTTTATTTGGGATTTCCTCTTTCTTTTATCCTTATCTTCCAAATCGTTTCTTCCTCTTTCTGTTTCTTGACAGCAATACCTGAATTATTATGAAGAACGTCATGTATGCTATTATGAAGAAGAATGTCTTGGTTGTGATGACGACATCGAAACGATATTTGGCCATCGTATTAAAATTCAAATTATTCTGTAAGAATAAAATATAAAAAATAGCATAGAAGATCAACAGATGTAAAGATAATGTAGACGAGTCCAGTAACCTCTTTTGCTGGTTAACTGGAGTTTCATTTTTTGGAATGCTAGAATGTACTGTATTCGCCAGATTGCTGATTAAATCTTTAATCATTTCTCTTCTGTGGACGTGCAAGCGTACATGCCGCATAGATATTTTATATGTCATGACTGCTGCAAACGTGTAAACAATCCCAAATGGAATTGTAAAAAGCAACATATTTCCATGCACTTTTCAAAGCCTAACACATTGATTTGTTACATCAAAAACGAAATTTCAATCCTCTACTCCTTTTTTTCCTTAAAAAAATAATTTTATATAATAAATCATAATTACATAGTAGTGTTGTTGTGGTAAATTATGAGACTCAAAATTGAACGAATTTTTCGTTTCTCTCTAAAATCATAAAACTGATAAATTTCCCTCATTTCACTCTACAATATCGGTACAAATCATGCTTGGTATCTCAATCGAAAAGCTTCATTTGTCTAAAAGCAAACATTACAGAGGCAGAGATGCCTTAAGATTAACCTTATTAAAGACTCGACTTTTTTAAAACTGATTTTAAAATGTTTTAACCTTTCATTTCTTGAATAAATCATGGGGAAAATGTTTCAAAAAATCCTATTTTGTTTAAGTATGGTTTATGGCTAAAAAGCAATTTGTTACTGTCAACACTGGGCTTTATTTCGGAATTTTTTTTTCCTTGATAAAATTCTATAATGTCAAACATAAATGAATTTTAATAAATAATAATACAGATAAGGAATTTCCTTCAACATTGTAGAGTAAAATATGGTATTCTCAAGCGTACAAACAAAGCTAAGAAGATGCAGCCTCAAGTGAAAATCATCAATTTATTTTTATTTTTTTATTAGCACTCAGGCTGCCATCTATATGTTGTAAATTGATTTAATAACATTTTCAGCATGTATTTTATTGGCATCAACAGGCATTAGAGCTTAAGTCTTATTCTCAAGAATTTTAGAGGAGAAAATAGAGCATGTTACTTAAAGCCAACACTGGGTCTTTAAGGGTTAAACAAAGCAGAGCAAATTCCCACAAGCGTAAGTGTATTATCTGTCAATTTTTCTGTGTGTTTGTGTTTGCTATTACTCTTTTATTTGATGCAGCAGGAAGCATTGAAAAAAATTAAGAATCTAGGGGGGGAAATGTGCGAAAAGTAGCGTCATTTCATGCGTTTGAATTTTTCTATTAGGATTACAGAGAGAAGTTTCAACTTTAAAAAATGATTTAAATAGACAAGCTTTTTGATTTATTGATCATCAATAAGTTTCCAGTTGTTGAGGGATTATCTAATCAATGTGAGATCATAGTTTGATAAAAATTCTTTTAAAAAAAATAGTCTAAAATATTTTCATTAAGCATACCATACTAACATTTTAATTCAATAAAGCTTCCCTTTAGTGTCAAATGGTGATAATTGAACTTTGGCGTTAAATTTTATATGCCAAATCTCCCGTGGAGAGAACGATAAGTATGTGGATGCGAAGTTTCTTCAAACAATAAGCTGGTTCTCGCTTCTAATGAGGGTACAGAAATGGCGGTGTTACCTGATTAACGAATCTCTCGTCAACGACGGGACGTACCTCCTTAGAAAGGGCACAGATTACAGTACCCGTATTATCTGCGGTGGTCCTATTCAGATATACTAAATGACCACGTGCAAAATAATTTATTAAGTGAAAGCGCACTCTGGTGAGGGATGCTTCTCATGAATTATATCCCGAACCCTATGCGATGTTTCAGTTTTCAAGGATTGTAAAACAACCTGTCGGAAGTTAACATGTACAAAATACGCGCTTTCACTAATAATTTTTATAAAGATAGTAGTAAGGAGTCTAAATATGCAAATTGCACTCAATCTCGTATATCAGACACTGAAGACTTTCTTTTGTGGTTAGCGAAATACAAAAGAGAAACTAGACATATATTACTCCAACGTGATAAAAGCTACTTTTACAGATGCGTCGGTTTTTTCCCAAACCCAATAAGGCTGAAATTTTAAAGCCATCAATTATCTATAGTTAGACTCAAACCTATTAAGGAATCGCAAAAGTATTTGTCCTCTTTTTGTTAAAATGAAATCGACTCCAGCCCGGTAGGTAAATGTATCCACTCAAATTATTTCTAATAGTTTGCATGTTTTACACTCCAATAGATTTTGCACAAATTTCTATTGGAAACAATATTTCTCATGCACTCTGCAGTCTCTTGTTCCTTCCAAACCTGATACACTCAGTACAGGATACAGTATCCGAATTCTCCGATTCAAATTAGGCAGTTTAACAGTGCAAAGTTCAATGACCTGTCATCCGAAATTCCAAAACTTTCTCCCCGATGATAAAAATTAAAAATATTCTCTTGAGTTTTCGATAGGGAAAACTGAATTAGTCTTGGCGTCCTCCCAATCTTTAGTCTCAAAGATTTCCTAGCTGTCTAGTCTAAGAGAATAAAGAAATCCAAACATGAACTTAAAATTCATAACCACAATAAAAAATATTAGAAGATCTTCCCGTTCTCTGCTCCTTATTCTGATTCAATGTAGAATGATAATGTTTCCAAACCATCAAGTAAGGATAATGTGATAGTGTGTGATGTCCAGGAAATTTTCGAAGACGAAGTTGGAAGTACTGTCACTCCTTATCTTTATTTATTGACGAGGAACCAAAAAGAATAAGCCAGTTCACTGAGTTTCATGTTGTATTTTGTGTATTAACAGCTTATATTACTATTTCGATTTTTAATCTCATTTTCTTCCGCAGGCCAGTGCTTTATAGCCACTTAGTCTACGGTTTGGCGCACTGATTCGTAGTCTCTTGCACCATCGATAAAAAGCACCCTACTAACGTTTATAACCGTTTTTCCTTCATTGTAATTAGACAAAAACAGGCATAAATTTTTGTTTAAATTTTGTCCTCTAAACATTTTCATGCATGCCTTAAACGATGCAAGTAAAAGATCATAATACTTCACAAAGAAATCTTACTAGAAGTCATCGTCGCTGAGTCGGTAGAGCTCGGGTCTATCAGCCTGCTTGTCCGTGGTTCGAGTCTCGACCACTGTAGTTTAATCCAAGGAGTTGTATTTTAATCCTAAAATGTTCTTGTTGTTGCTATTTATTTATGATCTAGGAATTCTATTCTTAATAATTCTAGATAAATATTATATATATATATATATATATATATATCCGGAATTCCTAAATTGTATAGTATAATTCCTTGCATTTTCGTGACAATATGTCCCTGTCCCTATACGATGTCAAATCAGTTTGAAAAAATTTTAATCAAATTTTTTCCATGTAAGATAAATTTAAAACTACCTCAACTTAGAATTTATATATACTTCCTGTATGAAGTCAATTTTTAATCTTACCGCTGTATTCACTGCCTAAAAAACCCTTCCTCAATAACGAGTAGTAACAAAGGCCCATTTAACAAACATGCCCCTTGCAATTAATTCTCTCCGTTTCACCATAATCTACTGACATGTTGGCATTTCTGTCTGGGAATAACGGAACTCCTTTTTTAAATATCTTCGCACAATGGAAGTGGGTGGAGACGCACCGAGGGCACACCCTGACCTTGAACCCCGCGAGTGTCCGGCCTTTCAATGTCCGGCAAACTCGGGCTCGAAAGGGCAGGGCTGCGTAATGAGATCGGACAACAAAGAGCATGCTTCTGCCGCTGGTGAATCTGCATAATAATTTTGGTATAAATAGGGTTTTATTTTCGAATTCACTCCACATTGTTAGAAGACATTCATTTCGTTTGCAAAAAAGATAAATACATGAAAACATAAAAAGATTTAGAGAGCAAATTCTACAGTTATATTTAAATACAATATTTTTGCACTTATCACCGGTAATGGAAAAGATACAAACGCACACTCCTTTCTCTTCAGACAGAATGCATTTCACAAATTTGTCAACCTTTGAAAAAAAATCGTGGATCGATTTTTTCTATTAATTTACTTGATACATTTTTAACCCCTTCTTTGTTAGTGCAGCATGTCGTGCGACGAAGAGAAAAATTGCATCCTTAAAAGTGAATTCGTCGCTACTTACACTTCGCCTCATATTACCCGATTATTTTTTTGTATTTCTGAATATTGCTAAGAAATGGCGCAAATAGTCCTATTTTCTTCATGTTTTCGCGGTAAAATTTCCCGCCTTGATTGGAAAACATAATCATTTTGTCGGAGATTCGAAAAAAAAAATCCGACAAAGGAGGGGTTAGTATTAGCGCTGTGGTAATACAGCAACATGCCAAAAATGATTTAATATGTTTATGTACCAGCATTTACAAACTGTAAGTAGATAATTCTATAACAAATTCTACGCTTGTAGCTGATCTTACATTTTTATACACATTTTTACTTTCTGTTATACAAAGAATATAAACAGGAAATATAACTGTCAAATTAATTTGACCTCGGTATTTTGACGGTATAAATCACTGGCGAAATAAATCTCTATATGAATATTTTTTTAAAATTTACTATACTGGTTATATTTTAATTCTGTACCAAAACATTTATTTAATTATAATTTTAAACATGTTGAAAGTACCAAAAACAGCTCTAACTAGACAGTCATCGATTTTGTAATGATATATACATAAGTATGTCGTTTTAAAAAAACATTCATATAGAGGTTAAGCTGTGAAAAAAACTGAATTTATGTGTGTAAAAGAAGTCACATGCGTTATAGAAGCTGCCTCGCAAAATCCCATTTGGAAAATTAGCCTATTTGCAAAATTATAAGGCATTAATCAGCAAACAGGTGACATTTTTTACTCCTCAATTATTTTATTAGGTAGGTATTTTTGTTGGTTCATAGACTCTGAAATTTCTAGTTACGGTTCTGTTGGGGCGCCAAATTAATCAAGCCCAGGGCGCTCAAATTTGTTAAGACGTGTTCAATTAAATAACTCAAAAATGCCACAAACTTGATGGATGAACTTTTGGCATGTGGTTTTATCGCCAGAATTGCAGCTATGTATCAAGTTTTACACTAAATCTATAAAATCGTTGTTTCTCGGTTCGTCTTTTGGTGCGCCTATTGAAAGTCATAACTCAAAAATGAGTCCAAAATGTATACTCGTTTTTCTTTTTTATATTTCAAAACGTAAAACACGCCACTTTATGGAAGTATACGAGAAGGTCGTGAGATCACTGGTTTTAATTCAGAAATGATCTCTTAATGTCTCGCTTTGAAGCTTAAAACCTCGACTCTCTGAAGACGAAAAATAATTATCCATGTGCAAGCATAGAGACTGAAGATAGTGTTTTAGGGTCTGGTAATAATAACAGATGAGTAAGGTTTTGCGGTGAAATAATTTAAATTCACTTGAGAACTAATTCATTGAAAGAATCTGCTGTTATTATAGTTTGGCATTCGTTGGTAATTTTTATTATTCGTTCGAAATCTATTAAGAATGTCGAAATGATGCTTCATTACACGTGGTAACTCAGAGTCACCAATGAATTCCGATGGACGTCATTTGATGATAAGGACGACACTTGTACAGATGCCTAATTTTGTAAAATTTCTAATTTAGCTTCGTGATATTTCATTTCGAATGGATTTATCGTATACCAAGCCCATTATCCCACCAGGGGGCACCACGAGTAAGTGGATGAGAAGCCTTCTGATAAGTAAGCGGGTTCTCGCTTACCTAATGGGTATAGTAATGATGCGGGGTTGAGTTGCCTTCACTCCGATGACGGGATGTACTTCCTGTGGGAGGGTTCTGTAGAGGCAGGTGATGACCATTAGGTCGGTTGGTTGGTTTTTTTGTGCAAGAGGATGGCCATTAGGACTCCACCCTCAGTCGTAACGATGTCGTCCCGTATTAACGTCGTAGCGATTAACATCCATCTGACCCCGAATTCTGTATTAGGGCGAGAGTAGCTCGACCTGTGGCGGTATACCAAGCCCATTTACATTTAAATCCCAGGATCCTCCGATTGCTAAGAGGGGAAAAAAAATTTAAAATCGTATCGGATATCTTTATTCTATGTTTATTATTCAATCCGATAAAAATTCAATAAAAAGTATGCATTCTGAACTGGAAAATTTTAACCGTGAAATTAATTTAGTTTCGATGACATAATTTTGCACTGGGATATTGATTTTGTGGACAGTTTGGAGAAAACGGGACTTTCTTTTTTGATAATATCAGTAATTGGTCGAGTTGAATTTTTATTTTTTCCAAAGCATTAATATTGTTTGGAAAGCCTTCGTTGCTGTGCATCTCTTTGGAGGATGTCCAAGTTTCGATTGGGCGGCGTGGCGTGCTTCCCTGGCAGGCACTCGGAAATTAACGCAATTGCTTTGCTGGTATTAGAAGTATCGGAGACTACTTAATTTCTCAGTCTGCTTCGAAAGATACAAAACTCTCGGTGGACAAATGTCAATAATACAATTAGTGTCACACCGATAAATTATAGAAACTTTTTGAGTTGTTACAAATAATTTGTCGTTGTATGTTGTCTGGGTTTTTTCAACATAATGCTTATAGGCTTGATGCAATCGGTAAATTGCGGCATGCTAAAAGTCTACATGCATGATGCAAAAATCGTTGAAAACGTCCTACACGGCAGAAGGTTAGGCCTTCAGCTACCGTTTTCGGCACGTAGTTACTTCTTGAGTAGTAGGTGCTCACTAAGAAAGGGTTTTTAAAAATTTTAATTAGATTTTTAAATAAAAATTAATCAAAATGTTAGCGTTTTTTCTCAATGGCTTCGTAGCATATTATCACACAAAAATAATTTTTACGCCACTTTCGAGTTCAAAACAATAAGCGTTTCAGTGATACCAATTTTATTTCCGTTCGATTTTTTTTATAATTTTAATAAATTTTGAGGAATATTTTTAACTATATTTTACGACAATACATTGTTTTAGTAATTGCGACGATGTTAACCCTCTGACTGAATAATTTTTTAATATAATTTTTTTTATTTAAATATAACGTTCGCAAACGTGTTCAAATGCCGTCGAGGCAAGCGAGTTGTTATTTATATGCAAATATTTATTAGTAGAATATGATACAACGCTATAAAAGTACTACGTAAACACATTAGCCTGTGAAAATCGCAGGAAGAATAGACTTGCTTCCGACCCTCGGATACGCAATCACATGGTTAAATGCATTTCTTTGTGTTCCCGTTATATAATGAAGTGTAAATTTTTAAAAATAGTATAAAGACAGACGAATAAAGACTAAAGAGTTATTATGCTACGATTCGGGCTAGAGGTTCGTATCATCTACAATATTTTTTTAACTCCTCATTAGAAACTATTTAAAACCGACTAGAATGAAATATTAATCCGTATTTCACTCAAATATTCATAAAACTCACATAAAAAAATTTCCAGATTTTTCATAGATTTTATAACAACTGCCGAGATAAAATAAAAAAACATTGGTCTGCGGCGTTAAAAAGATTTTAAAGAAATTTTTTTAAAAAAACTATTTTAGCAGTATCTTAAGAGATTTCTTTTCAATACGCAAGTAAAGATATTATGATATGATTTCAATGAATTTTTGTAATAAGGATGATTAAATGAATTTTTTAGGAAGTTAAGTCCCTGTCGAACTTGAAAGAGTCTGATTCAGGATAAAAAAATCTAGGAACGAGCCTGAATATCGCTCATCAAAATGTGACTATTCAAAAGATGCGAAAAGAATAAAAGCTTTGAATTAGCATTTAGTATGACCTCTAGAAAAGCATTATCGCATGCATCTGTTAAATTAACCTATTTCAGAGGTAGGCGAGACATATAATGAGCCTTTTTTATTTCTGTTGTTTCGTGTTAGCAAAGATGGAATTTCGTAATGGACTTTTTCACTCACTTTCTTATAGGGTAGAGTTTTGCACACTTGTGTATTCCCGATGATAATACAGTATTTTTCAGAACTTAATTAGCGGTAAATTAATTTTAATTAAATTTTTATTCTAAATGATAGGCACCATCTGGAAATTCTACAATGTTTATAATAATAAATTGTGAAATATATTAGAGACTAAAAAGTAGAAAATAATAAAAAGACGTTTTTATTGGCTTACTATAAAGTAGGAGATAATTTTTTTGTCAAAAATATGGAGGTTAAGACTAAATCGTAAAAGCATGAAGTACTGAAAATAATGCTATAAAGAGATCAAGCCACAATGAATATTATATGAAAGAAAATTTCTAAACATTCATTAAAAATTTAAAATACAGTAGAACCCCGTTACTCCGAAATTCCGGACAATCCGAACAACTTTTTTAAAAATTTTCTGAAATTGTTTGCTGCAAAATGGAGGGGAAATAACAATTACGAATCAGAAACAAAGCTAATGTTTATTCCTAACTTAATCCTTTGCAGTTCACTGCATGTTTCGTTTTGAAAATTGCTATATTTATTTCAAAAAAGAGTATTAGACATGTAGCTGATCGAAAATATGTAAGAGAAAAAATTTGGCATTTTTTATTTTCAAGAAATTTGTGGTTGCACAGTGAAACCAATTAACGGTAAAGGGCTATTTTTCCTCCGAAAAAGTCATCATCGAAATGCAATTTAAATTATTTATTTAATTTATAAGTATACATGAGTATTCAGTATATTCAACCTTCATAAAATTCAATATTACTTTTGAAGATTCAGTTTTAGAAGATATATATTTGTGCAAGAACCCCTATTATTTTGTTTCTCTTAGAGATCGAAAGCAATTTAGCTCTTGCAATGCCGATATCTTTGTGAATACTAATGGGATCGAACTGGATTTTTTACGTAAGTTGTCCTATATATCTGGCTCTTAAGTTATGAAAGAAAAATGGCGCTTCGTTTCGCCCATGCACAATAAAACAATGCTCAATGTGCGGTTTCACTGCAAAACCAATGAATGTTAAAGGGTTAAAAAAAGTGTTTGAAGTGGTCTTTAAGAATGGATACAGCAGCTTAATTAGTAGAATTAAATTTATTTATTTATTTAAAGAAAGAAAAGCACAATACAGAGAAAACTCCATTTACAGAGTGCTATAAACACACAACAAACACACAAAGAACAAAAGCCACCGAGAGTGGACAAAAAAAAGGCACTAGAAAACAAAAAGTTAAACACAGAGAATACACAAAATCATAAAACTTTTGCAAACGTATAAATAATTAAAAACGAAAGCACATAATCACAAAAGCACTAAAACACACTGTGATACTAAAAGTCTTTTTAAAAAATTAAAAGATTATTTCCAACAGGCAAGGGTTAAAAAGTCAAATCACGCAAGTACCGAGTCTTCTAAAAACACCATCAGGAGTTTAAAAGTTAAAAACTGAGTTTAAACTGAGATATTTTCTTTTTACCCTCAACTTGTTTGCCACTATACCGTGCGAATCGTCGCGTGCTCTTTGCGTGCGCTTTCACAGAGCACCCAGAGTCAATACTCTACTGTATTTGGTATATCATGAGTATTTTACCGAATTTACGGATAATCCGAAATCCTCGGATTCCGAACAGAAGTCAGCCCCAATTAGTTCGGATTCCCGGGGTTCTACTGTATGCTATTAATGTGATTAAGATTCTATTTTAATTACATTTATTCTCCATATTTTTTATTTTAAAAATTTCCACTTTTTAGTACACTAATAAAAGCAAGTTTTTAAAATCTTTATTGATCATCATGAATGAGCAAACACCAAAAGCAATTTAATTACTGCATTTAATGCTAAATAAAATCAGTTGACTCTTTTTCTGCCAGAAATCGTCTCCTACTTTTCGTGACACGTACAAAAATTAGCCTCCCGTAGGCAAACAACACGTCTTCGTTAAATCATTGACAGGCAGTGAAATAACTTCTCATCTGCCTTCTTTACTTAACCCCTCAAGATAATAAACCTTACCCTCTCTCGCAGAAAAAGTAAAGACTAGGACCAATTGGAAAATATCTCCGATCGAAAATAATAAATGTTGATGAAGGCGACTAGTAGACTCTTGGCTGGCTCACAACTCAGCCGTTGATATCTGAAACGCAAAGGTTTTTATTTTTCGAAGGCGAATGCATATATTTCCTGTCTTTGTGGGTGGAAGTAAGAAAATTGGCTGAAATGATGCGTAGTTTTTAAGTAAACTGGGAGTCTTTAAAGATTTTGGCAAATGAACCCGAAAGTTTTGCCAGATTTCAGCGTTCTGCGGCTTCTGGCGAATCAGCTATGAGAGGTGAAATCATATCTATAAATAATATTGTTAAACGTTGAAGTTTTACTTTAAATATAAACAATGTTGTGTTTTAAAAAAATTAAAGTTTTGGCGTTGAACAATTCCAAAATATAAATATTCCTATTATGTTGAAGCAACGAAAAACCTTTTCCATTTTTATTTAATCGCTTGCATTCGTAATTTAATTATGTGGATTTTCTCATATTATAAAAAGTTGTCCTATTCTTGCTTATCTCTTTTATTGTTTTGCTTTTCCCATGTCGAAGATGTAATTTACTTTAGTCACATTAACGTCCCGTTTTGAAGTCACACGATGGCTATTTTTGGACTGACCTCGTAATTTTGAACCGCGGTCAGATGAGAAAGACGACACTTGAGCTGGAACCCCTTCTTTAAACTTCCGCACCACACCACCAGGAGGACATTTCGTCCCCTGCGTATGATTCAACGTGCAGCAGGTCCACATACACCGCCGATCTTCAGTGGAATCGTGTTTTGAACTTGGAGCCCTACAACCCCAAAGTCGAGACCTTACCACTGGGTCCTCGAAGATTGAGATTTCCATTGTCAGTCGCGTCATCCAGTCTATCGTGAATTCACAGCTAGTGTGGTGTGGAAACTTAGAGAGGAGGTGCCGATTCGGAGTGAAGATGGTTAATCGTTTATCGTGTCAGACAGATGAATTGAATTGAGTTTGAGAACTTGTTTAAAATAATTCTGGAAACAAAATTCCTTTCGAAATATTTATCTGTGATTTGAGATCTCTCTGGAACAAAAAGTTTTCCTCCCTCTTAAAAAATAAAATTAAACATTCCATTTAATTTGGTTTCAGGGAAAATTAAAAGCTAAGCGCTAAAAACTTCAATGAATGGAAAAATTTAATTTATTAACTAAATACAGCATCTAAATAGAGTATTGCAAGACTCCGGTCAACTTTTTAATTATTAAAATAATAAACATAAAAATAATTTTTAAGGAAATGATTTAATCGATGTATTTAAAAGAAAAATGTTTTTTTAATCAAAAATCAGGAAATCAAAACAAAGATTGCAAAAGCGTGAGGCGCAGATGCAAATTCTCTAAGTAAATAAAAATTTTAATCACATTTATAACATATTTTAGTTTTTAAATAATGAATGATTTAGAATATTTTATTTCTTATAATATTCATTGTGGCTTTATATCCTTCTCTTATTGTTTTTTGGTACTCGGATTTTTGATAATATTTTTTTCTTTTTAATATATTGATAAAGTCATTTATGTTTATTATTTTCTGTTTTTAGTCTTTAATATATACACCAGCAGGGTATAGGTTTCCTTTTTCGAGAACCTGACGGCAGAAGTCGGACTTTACACTTATAAAATACCCAAGCCTTACGCGGGAATTGAACCCGATCACCCAGATGTTGTAACGTCGTGCTCAAAACAACAAATCAAGCCGCGGGTTTTTTTTTTTTTTTTTTTTTAAGTTCACATCCATATTCTAAACAATTATATGAAATTTTGACTTGGAAAAAAATACCTTATACTTCATTTCTTAGAAAACATATTCTAATTCGCACATAAACAATATATTTAATATTCTATTATAATATTAAATACACTGGCATACAAAAGTTAAGGAACATTTCGTAAAATGCGAGAAATTTCCAATTAATGCGAAAACTATGTTTCAAAATTAGTTTTGGAGAATCGTGTGACATTCATTAGAGTATCATATACATATTACAGTGAAGATTCGGTCACGAGGGCAATTAGGGGGACCACCAGAAAGGGATGAAGGCGAAAATGGAGTTTCACCCATCCTGTTTCACAGAAAGCTGATAACGACATGTAACATTTATCAATGGTTATGGTTTAATGTGCATAATATTTACATGCATTTTCGTAAGCATAGCACAAATATTCGGGAAGATATAAATGTTTCTTTAAAAAATCCCAAATTTTTCCACATGTGTTTTGCTTATAACAAGCAGAGTTTTCATTCAAATTATTCGAAATTTGCAGAACACTTGACAATATGTTACAGAAGTATTGTATTAAACTTTGAAGTAAATACGTTGAATATTACAGGAAATGTGAGTGTTTGTACTAAATAATTTTTTACTGCGCATGTGCGAGACGCAGTGGAATTTTTCTTTCATAACTTCAAAACCAGATATATAAAGCAACTTTTAAAAAAATTCCAGTTGAATCCCATAAAAATTCAGAAAGCTGTCGGCATTTCACTAAGGTCAATTTCAATTTCTCTTTAAGAGAAGCTAAATGATGAGGATTCTTGCACAAACTGGTATTTTTTAAACTTTAATCTTCGAATGGTATTCGAGAAAATTCAATTTAAATAATGTATTTAATTTATAAGTGTTCATGGTATTCAGGACATTCAATTTTACTGAAATTCAATGTTACTGTTTACTGTTTACAAATTTATAAAATATCAGTTTGTACAAGAACACTTATCATTTAGTTTCTCTTAAAGAGAAATTGAAATTGACCTCAGTGCCGACAGCTTTTCTGAATTTTAATGGGATTCATCTGGACTTTTTTAAAGTTGCTTTATATATCTGGCTTTGAAGTTATGAAAGAAAAATTCCGCTGCGTCTCGCACATGCGCAGTAAAAAATTATTTAGTACAAACACTCATATTTCCTGTAATATTCAACGTATTTACTTGAAAGTTGAGTGCAATACTTCTGTAACATATTGGCAAGAGTTCTGCAAATTCCGAATAATTTGAATGAAAACTCTGCTTGTTATAAGCAAAACACATGCGGAAAAATTTGGGATTTTTTAAAGAAACATTTATATCTTCCCGAATATTTGTGCTATGCTTACGAAAATGCACGTAAATATTATGCACATTAAATCATAACCATTAATAAAAGTTGCATCTCGTTATCACTTTCTGTGAAACAGGATGGGTGAAACTCCATTTTCGCCTTCATCCCTTTCTGGTGGTCCCCCTAATTGCCCTCGTGACCGTATCTTCACTGTAATATGTATATGATACTCTACTGAATGCCACACGATTCTCCAGAACTGATTTTGAAGCATAGTTTTCGTATTAATTGGAAATTTCTAGCATTTTACGAAATGTTCCTTAACTTTTGTATCCAGTGTATTTTTTTCGCATTTGTAACCTTTTGATTCTGAAAAAAAAAATGCTAATTCTTATCTTCATATATTATTCTTACTTTCTTATCTTAATTACTTTTTTAAGAAAAGTCAAGCAAAACAAGTAAACAAAGTCAAACAAACAAGTAAATCAAACAAAAAGTCAATATCAAAATAAAACATTAAAAATCCCAAATGTTAAAATATCCCAATTTGACTACTAGATGGTACCACTTGCACTCAGTATTTAGCTAAATTAATAAATTAGTTGGTAGCTAAGAGCCCTAAAATTATTAAAATATTACATTGTCATAGGTATCAAATAACGCTATAAAATTTCAGAACTCTAGTACCTAAGGATGTGAGTAAAAAATTGATTACAAAATTTCATCTTTATTACCACAAAACGAATTAAATAAAAATGTTTTTTTTTAAAAAAAAATAAAGTTCGATTTTCGTGATTTTCCATATTCTTCTGTGCAACCAGCATCGTTTTTTTTTCTATCCGATGCCGTAATAACAAATTCACTTACCGGTATTGATTCCTTCCACTTCTTATTTTCACATGTTAGTGTACCTGTTAGTGTCTAACATGTGCCGATGAGATTTGCAACCTGCGTTGCTTCGTCAATCCGATACATCTTTGACCTCTCCCAAAAGTTTGTATACGATGTTCTGTATGTATACAGGGTGTTGACGAATTCGACCGATAAATTCAGAGGGGTAATAATAGGCATCAAAAGGGTGAAAATCGCAAAAATACAGGGGTTACCGAGAACACGAAACTGTTAAAAATTAATTAAAAAAAACTAATAATGATTCAACTACGATTTTTTTTTAAATAAAAGCGCAGTTTTAAAAGTTTTTTTCAGGTAGTTAACACGCCGGTTTGGTGATCCAGGGGGTCGTAAATTACTGAAAACGAAAAATTAGTTTAGAGCCATTATCTGCAAAAATATTAAAACTTGAAGAAAAATAAAAGCATGAAATTGTAGGGAAATTTTACGCTCTTTAATTTGCTATAAACATTTATAAACATGCAGTGTGAAAACTGAAGAGTTTTTGAAATATTCAAGAAAAGCTAAAAAGGACACCAGAATACACGGATTGGCTTCTGCTGATCGGTAGCGACATTGGTATGTTTGCAGAGGGTGTTGCCGAATTTGATCGACAAATTCAGAGGGGTGATAGTAGGTATCAAGAGGATGAAAAATCACCATAGAACATAAGGTCCGAAACGACGTTTAGTCGGTGAAAATCGCAAAAATAGACGAATACGACGACCCCCTGGATCACCAAACCGGCGTGTTAACTACATGAAAAAAACTTTTAAAAATGCGTTTTCATTTTTTTAAAAAATTCGTGGTCGAAACATTATTAGTTTTTTTTTTATTAATTTTTAAAAGTTTCAAACAATTCTTGGACACCCTGTATTTTTGCGATTTTCACCGACTAAACTTCGTTTGGGACCTTATGTTCTAAGGTGATTTTTCGTCCTCTTGATGCCTACTATCACCCCTCTGAATTTGTCGGTATAATTCGACAACACCCTGTATATTAATTGGTTCTTGAGAATTAGAGTAAATATTTTATTTAAGAAATAAGACATAATTTTGTTGAAATGAAAAAATACTGTGGTACATTTTTCTTGAAATATATATATTCGATCTTGGCATTCTAGAACCGTTTGATTCATTCTAGAATCATTGATTTTTACACTCTTAATTTCTTGAAAAAAAAAGATGGATACTTTACCCTCAGTAAAAAACATTACTATAATAATCAACCTTTTCTTTCCACATTCCATTTTTGCATCCTCCTTTGATATTTATGGTAATGCTGAGTAAGCCAGTCTCATTTGTTGTGTGACAGAAAATACAGTTTCATTAGGCGCCGAGCCAAAAATTGGCCTGCAACGATCACCACTTTCCTACAATCGCACGAAAGCTGCTAAAATTGCGCAGCAATATAAATCTTCCTTTTATCGGCAGCATGCATTGTCTCGACGTCCGCTTTTTATCTATTTATTATGTACACATTTCATATAAAGGGCAGACGAGATTAAAATGAAATACGAGAGCACAATTATTACACGCAGCAATTCGTTCTGGGACGACAGAGTAAGTATACTTATCAGCAAGAAAAATTTGAGACTATGTGAGAATGCAATAAATAAGTCTATCACTTTTGATCCCCCCTCTTCTAGTACAATCAAGCTTCTGTTGTCTAATTTACTCGGTTCGGTTTGAATTCGCATATTAAATGAAGAACTGATAATTTGGTCAAGGAAAATTTCTAGTTGACGTATTTTTGTTGTTAAGAATAAATGAACAAAAGATCGTCGCCGCATGAGTCTTATTACTACAAATAAATAAAGTTTCTAAAAGCACACTCAATTCACACTAAAAATTATTTACACTTTACCAAAGTGTTCTAAACAAATTTCGTCAAATCTGGAGATCAAACTAAAAAATCGTAAATCATGGAACGTTGATATAAATACTCTAAGCAAATTGGAATTTTAATCACATTCATAAATTTAGTAGTCACTGTACTAAAGTGTAGCAAATAATTTGCGTTGAGTCTGGAGGTCAAACTAAAAAATCGTAAATCATGGGACGTTTATATAAATACTCTAAGCAAATTGGAATTTTAATCACATTCATAAATTTAGCAGTCATTATACTAAAGTGTAGTAAATAATTTTCGTCAAATTTGGAGCTCAAACTAAAAAGCGTAAATCATGAAACGTTGATATAAATACTCTAAACTAATTGGAATTTTAATTGCATTCATAATATATTTTAATTTTCAATGAATGATTAAAAATTTATCTTCTTGTGATATTTATGACGTCATTTTCTTCTACTATTGTTTTCAGCCTCGTCCTTTTATGATTTTGTTTTGACGACTATATTTTTAAATATTTTTTTCTTTTTTTTAACACGTGTTTTAAAAAACTTAATGTTAGTATTCCCTGTTTTTTTATTCTCTAATATATTTTGAAAATTATTATTATAAAAAACACGGAACCTTGTAATCAATATTTTTATAAATTCAATAATAGATGACGCCGCTCCAAAGGAATAAAAACTTAATTAAAATTACTAGATTAAATGATTATTAAGTTCGGAAAAATTTGAATATTGTATTGTTATTCGGAGCACACGGCTGAACAAAAATTCAGAATTCTGGCACATGAAGAAGTGAGGGAAAAATCGATTATAAAATTTCAGCTGTACAAACCTAAAACAAGTAAAGTTAAATTAAAGCATGTAAAAAATACCTGTATTCCCTTCTGAAAAACCATTTTTACTTTCCAGATTATAAAAAATTGGAATACCTTCCTAAAGCTTTCAGATGAGTGCCTTCTGCTATCCATTCAATACTCATTCTGAATGATGCTTTTATAATGATCGAGTACGGAAGTTTTGTTCTGAATGGTAACATGGAATGTATTCGAAAACCAAACGACGCTAACTGCAGACTAGACATTCACTTTATAAAAACTGCAAAAGGTATTTTGTTTCATTTTTACGATATAACCCAGGCCGCGATGATCTGATGACGCAATCTTGACACCAGGACCACAGAGTTCAGGTATGACACCCAACTCCACTAAAATTCATTCGTAATCGCAGATCAAGTGCATGTTAATTACGTTGGTGTCGAATATCCTCATGTTGGTGAGGTGTAGAAGTTTGAAAACGCGGATGTCATCCTCATCAACTGGAAGCAGTTCAAAATCACGAACTTTGCTCCAGAATCGCTGTCGTTTAACTTCAGAATGGGCGTTAATCTAACAAATCAATTCCGATACAAACAGTATTATCGCTTTCATCCCACTTAAAACTCACGAAAAAATCATGACAGTAATGAAAACGCCTAATGATGTCATTCATAGTTCATTATAGTTAATTTCTTTAAACTTTACAAGATAAGAAAATATTCGAATTACACGATTGCACTTAATGCGAATACGCTTAATTTGGGGCCGTTCAAATATTACGTAAGCACCCAAGGGGGGGGAGGGGGTTTGCGATTTGCTTATTTTTGCTGACAAGGGGGGGAGGGGGTCAAAAAATACCAAAAACATGCTTACGTAATATTTGAACGGCCCCTTTTCTACCTTGCTTTTGTCGCATGCTTTATTAGCTTCGTTTATATTTTATGTTTCATTTATTCTTTATTTTTATGCGTTATTTATTCTATATTTTATGCTTTATTTTTTACGCTTTATTCTTTCTTTATTTTTATGCTTTATTTATTCTTTATTCAATGATGCTTGTTTCTGTTGATTATAGTGAAAAGTGAGCAAATTTACTTTATATTCAAAATATATTTGTGACCAAGTCAGAACCTTTTCTCCTCATTCCAAATTTGTTAAACATGGAAAACAAATTTTATTTAACATTAAAAATAGATTTTAAGAAGGAAAGGAAAATACTGTATTAACTGTACTGGAAGGAGACAATCAAACACTGATTTTTCTAATTACCGGTAACTTTCTATTGCAATTGCCTACAAAATTGTGGGGTTTTTTTATTCTGTCCTTTTTTGCAGTATACCAACGATTTGCATTAAATTTGTATTGATCATTTCGCTGGAAAGAGAACAAATATGAAATTTATTCTTAAATAATTTTCACTAACATTAAATTATTTTTTAGCTATACTATAAAATTTTTTTTGTAAATAAATATGACACAAGTTCTCCTTTTGTGTATATGTTTTAACTCTATATTTTACGATCATTTTATTGTTTAGTCGTATTTGTGTAGATTTTTATAAGTATCGATAAGGAATTCAAAACAGACAATAGAAAAAATTAATTTTGAGCTTAAATTTTTAATTGAGATGAATTAAAAACTTGCCTACTTCATTTCACAAATATATTAAGTAAACTATTTTATTAAATTATTTAAAGCTATTTTTAAAAGCCAAAAATTAATGAGATGCAAATATGCTTCACAGCGTATGATTAAATGTTACAGCTTCCCTACGATTGTACTGATTTCAAGCATAATTGCTTTAAATATATAGGGGCTGTCCTTAAAGCGAACCTTATTTTATTATCGAACCTGATTTTATTTTAACTTTATATTGAACATTAAAATGCAATTTCTGTCTTCTGATATTAAATTTATCCAAAATAATAATACTTTTGACTGTCGAAATTTTCCAAGCGTTATTTCCTATTTTCATTCTCGATAATTGGCTATTATTAGTGGGTGTTTACTTTATTCACTGTCTTAGGAAATATGAAGTTGAATCAGAACAAATCACGTTTCCTCATATTATTCTAAGCCAACTTAAAGTAGAATCGACATAAAACTACTCAATATTGTGAAACATCGACTATTGTGTTCACGAATGCATTATAACTGTGTCGCAAAGTGATTCAAAAGAGAACTTTTTCGTGAAGGGGTTGTATTGTCTGAAGCCAGTGAGGACCAGCTGTTGGAATAATTTAGTTTTTATGCGAGTGACTGGAGAGGCATAAATTCACAAAGACGATTACAGCAAAGACGTTTTGTAAATGGAATTGATGAAAGAGAACCTGCGCAAGGTATCTAATCTCACTATCTAACTCTTAGTGACACATAAGAGATTCATTATTTCGTTGTGCTCTAGAGAAATAATGTAAACCCGAGGATTTTAATATCTGTTAGCCCGCGAACTATTCTAATGATCAGGAACATTTAGATTCCGGGGTAAATGTGTAACACTCATTCATCTATCATGAGCATCGGATATAAAAGTGTCTGTGGTAAACCATTTGTTAGTTGAATTCCCATCCCTTGCCTTGTCGGTCCCAATTGAGTTATTGCTCCTCTATCATTAAGTCGGAACAAACAGCTCTGCATTATGGTGAGTAGTTTTACAACAAACTTCAACAATTAAAAAAAGTGGGCATTCTCAGACTATAATAGCGATAATTTTATATGTCTTTCATGTACTTATAACCATTAATTTTTAATAATTTTTTGTAATGAATTTTGAAAACTATTACATAAATTAAACAGTATTCAAACACCTTGTGGACATTTTTTTTGCTGTGAATATGATAAATTTCCGCTAAAACATTATTTGTATTATTCGAGTAATCTGCAATATTACGTTGAATTATTTTGATGTTGCTATTTAAAGTCAAAAAATTTAATTCTTATTACTATATGTTTATATTCCTATTGGAAACTTGGATATTATTCGTATGAATTCAGATTCATTTGCTTTCCGGTATTTTTTGAAAAGATTTTTTTTACATTATTACTGTTTCAAAAACCAAGCAATCGTTATTTTATGAGTTCTTCATAATACAAAAATAGTCGTAGAATAATGCCTAATTTTAAAAATTAACACTTTTACTGTGCATTTAAAAGCTTAATGTCAAAAGATTGAACACATTACATTAAGCACAGTATTTAAAACATAACGCAGTGGATATTACCGAAATTTATCACACTTCTGAAAATGTGTGAATGCCACTAATTTCCTTTTTTGTGAACCCTAGAAAATTATAAATTTATAGATATATTTTCCATAGGAGTCGCCTACTTTTTTTTCTTTAAAAAGAAACGAAAACCTGAAAACATCTCAATCTATTGGTTTTGCTATTGATTAAGTTCTTCCAGAAACGCATCCCAATGTTTTGTAATGCCTGTTTCGTATGAGACGTCTGAATGTGTATATATTTACTTATTATACATACATGCTTTTGAGTTCACGACGGTCAGCAGTTTCATTACGCGAATGTGCTGCGAATTTTATGCAATAAAGCTGAGCAAACAAGACCAACCTGGGTTAAAATCCTATTAGGATATCTATAGGTTGAAGTCCAGGAATTATTTCATCACATGATTCATCATATCTGAGTAGGCTGAACTTAACTCACATGATTTCATGTGTGTGCTCGAATTCGTTCACATAGCTTCCATTTTAGAGTTCTTTGTTAGCAAGCTATTGTTGCAATACATTTTAAATGGTGTAGTTTTTATTGAAAAATAAGGTATTTTAACTTGTTCTAATCAAAGTTAATTAGAAAATTTTGCTTTTCATATTTATAAAGACTACAATTTATTGTCATGGTGCAAGTAGTTATTACAGATTGCAAACATTTTTCCCAAAAGCTGGTAAGTTAAGACCATTATCCAAATTTTAATTATGACATTTGCATATGTCGCAAATCAATTAAAGACGAATTATCTTTATCATTAGAATGTATAATATTATTAAAAATATTACGTTTATCACTGTTCTATAGAATTTTAAATCTTAAATTGAGTTTAGATTAATATATGAATTTATGGATAATGACATCAGATTCTCAATTTGGAATCGATAGATATGGTATAGATTATGATGCAACTTAATTTAATTGATATGATGATTATCGATAACTTTGCCCTAAAAAATATGTTCTTTTCTAGAAATCTTCATTTTTTGCGAACTGCTATTTGTCTCAATGGACATACAAAATCCAAATTAATAAGTACTTATTCTATGATTGCTATACCTAACATATTTTAATACCCATTAGACAAATATTTTCCATGCACTTGAAAGAAGTTTCGTAGTCATAATTCCACATAGGACTTGCATCTCTGTATATTTTGTAATGGAATAGCTTTCTTTTCTAAACACGACCAAATTTTATTTGAATTTCATATTTTAGGGGATCGGAATTTGGGCATTAGCCTTGCGAAAACCTGTGACGAGTTTTGAGAAAAAATCTTTTATTATCATTTATTTATTATTTTTAATAATTCTGAAGAGAAGAATGCGCAAGTTCGTGCAAAAAAAGGCATAAGCTAATTTCTTCTCTTTAGATACTTCTTTCTGTTGTGTTGATAATTTCGATTTCACTGTTTGTTTCAATTTTGAGACGTAGCATATTTAAAAATGTTTCTTGCATCATAACCCCTAACCAATCGATATAATTTTAAATAACTAAACTTTTAGATAAAATATAAAGATTTTTTTGCATTTTGTTTTGTAGAAGGAATGAATTTGGTTTACTTTATAATAATAAAAAAATAATAATTGCAGAATGAAAAAGTGAAAAGAAACTAAGTCTATGTTTTAGTCTTTTAGCATATGTTCTTCATATCAAACACCATTCCGTATTACGCTTGAGTTTACCATTCTCCATCTTTTACTCCGTTTCTTGTCACCCTAAAAAAAGAAGTATGAGGGTTCTTCATAAATTTGTAAATAGGCAGGGATGTAAATAAACCTGATGGCTTAGTGCAACAACATCTGTACCAGCTCGAACTCGAAGGACAAAAATTCGTTAATACTGCATTTATGCCGTCCATAAGGAAAAGATTCAAGATTTACTAAAGAAACTGTAAAGAATCCAGGTTTCGGGATTCAGTCTTAATTAGCAACAATATTTATCAATGTCCCATTAAGTTTTCTTACAGCTTTCATTGTTATCTAAAGTACTTTACATTTAAAAGTTGTTGTGCACATCAGCATCAAGAAGCATTAATTTAATATCATGGCATAATCGCTGATTTTCTGAAAAACGCATTTCAAAAATTACCAACAACACGTTTTCACGTTAACTTATTTTTAAGATGATATTGCAAAAGCATTCCACTGTTCTTCTTTTCCTTTCTAGATATTTAATTCAGAAATTATTAATTATTCAAAATAATTCTCCGTTTCAAGGTCCTAGAAAGTTAGAAAAAAAATCTTTCAGATTCGCGCGGCAAACTGAGTCTGAAGTGTCCTTCAAAGAAACTCAAAGAAATTGCTGACAAGGTACTAGGAAGAACTGTAGGAACCAATGGATAACAATGAAATTTAAGAATTTACTGGATCAGCTAATCCTTTGAATAAGATAGGATCTACTTCAAGTAGAAACATTTTTTAACGTAGGATTTCTGTTATTTGCCAAGTAAAACAGAACTGGCTGTGTTTAGAAAATGTTTGTGATGTAAATTTGTAATTATGGTAAGAATTTCAATTTTATTTCATATTTTATTTACTTTAATGCATGGTAAAATTTTAGCGTCATTCGTGATGCATTTTTAAGTAAAAAAGTAATTTCATTTTTTATTTGATTATGTTTTATTCTTTTTCATCGACAAATGTTCAGTAGACCGGGAAAAGAAATTGAAATAATTCTTTTGAATTTTTCCCAACGAGGTTTTAAACCTTTATCCAACAAGGTTTTAATATCTTCTTTCACTATTTTTTTTCTTTTACAAATTACGTAATTGAATTTTCATCTTTCTTGCATAAATTTTTTACCCACCAAAAACATTTGAGGAATTCATCATAGGTTTGGCGTAGTTTATCCTCCATTTAACCTTGTGCCATAAAACTCGAAACTTACCTTACCTTACCGTACCATGAGGTTTTAATATTTTTCAGTAAAATTAATTTTAATTTTTTAAAAATCTAAACACACGTGTTTCAGTGTCCTTGAAGTGGTTATATAAGAGTGTGACTTGTTTATTGATGGTCCACCATTATTTTTCAAACGGTATCAAATGATCAGTAACTTTTGAAAGAATACTTTTCAGGTTAGCCGTCAATATTATAATTGTAGTATAACAATCGGTCATCGAAGTTACAACTATCCTTTAATATTTCCCATAAAATATTTTTGGTTGCGAAGTTTTATCTTTTCACTGTTGTCTAATATCGTCGTTTAGTTACCTGTAAAAGAAAGAAATTCCTCTGCTCCCGAAAATGACGTTGCGTTGCTGTTTCTTTCGAATGGGATTTTCTTCTTGGTAGTTAAGACAACAAGATATGAAGTTTTCCCCAGAAATGACACCTGCGTATTGGTTATCGTTCCTACGATTTTGGTGCACTGATTCTCCACCACAATGAGATTGCGAATTGGATTATTACTTTGCTACATAATTAAGCGATATAGATACTATCAATTCTGAGCTCTCTGTAATTCACTCGTTATGACTGGGAATCGAAACCGCGGGCTCGATGATTTAAGTTGCCATAAACATGTATGTGGTATGTTCTTGATTTTTGACACTGTGTTTTTATATGTTTTGTGAATGTTTCCTGCCAGCTTTCATGTGTCTTACACCATTTTGGCCAGTGAGGTTTAAAATAAATTGCCATAATTCTATGCAATCTGAACCCTCAAAATTAAATGACTGATATCTAAATCGTATTTGTGGCAAAAATGTCAAATGCCTATTAATCTAGTGGAAACATTTGAAGATAGTGAAAAATATATTTTCTCTTTTCCACTGAATATTTTGAAAAATCTTGGGAGGGGGAGGGTCGGCAAGGGTGCATATAAGCGAAGATTCTCTCTAGTACTTATATATTAAAAGAACTATTATAAAATGACCGATATAACTATTGCGTACCAATCTGACATCCGAGGTTCTTCAAACCTTCATGCTAAACTACTGAAAATAAGAGTAATTCTTTTGCGTTTTTCTATCTCGATTCCTTATTAAACGCATGCTTTTAATTTATAATTTTCTTAATTTCCTTACTTGTTGTTACAAATGTTGAGTTGCTTTCAAAAGAATTTTTACAAAATGAATAAAAATTATATAGAATTTAATCAAGATTTATCTTGCTAACGCTCGCCAGGTCCCAGAAGGATTGCTGCACGAAAGCTGTTGATTTCTCTCGTTACAATGAGAACGATGTGCATCCCTTGCTCTGTTACTGTTAAACAAACAATTATGGCTGAACTTCATTTCTTTCATACTTCCAAAAAATGGGCCCCATAAAACTCACAAATTCCTGTCATTGATCCAAGACAGTTTTCTTCAACATCAACAGTTCTCATCAGCACTCTGAGCATTTTGAAACAAAACATTTCTTTTTTCCCTTGAATGTCTTTCAAAACTTTCTTCAGTCGATTAATTTGTGAGTTGAATTCGTCTTCTTTCATTGTTTCGATAATATTTAACAGTATAACTGACATTCATTTTTAACTCATCGAAAAGAAGCATCAGACCAAATCTCACTCGTTTGTTTACGTTTGGAAAGCGAAATGATGTGGTCCAACAATCCATCAGTTGTTGTAGATATTTTCAAATCCCATAGACAAAAAACGCATTTTCAGGGAGCTGCACAAGGGTAATATTTATTTATATATTGCACGGAATGGCTAATTCTATAAAGCTCTCATCCAACATGCTCATCCACTTTTGAAACGAACTTTATTTTACACATTTAATAGACAATACGACATGGTGCACTTTAAATCTGGTCAGAAATCAAGTTTTTTAACGTTGATGTGATGTGGAATTTGGAGTGAAAGCATTCGCTAATGTGTCCTCTACGTCACTTTTCCGCGTTTAAAAATATAAATTCATCACCAACACTCAATAATGTATCCTCATTGAGGAACTTTACTTTTTCAATCAATCAAATAAAATCGATGAAAGAAATAAAACTTTAAAACACCAAGATATAGAGCATAAACAATCTTTTAGTAGAGCGTCGTTTGGTGAATAAGCGTTGGAATTTTTCCAAGAAACTTCTATGTATACGGAGTAAAAAAAGAATTTTACTGCAATTTTTCAACCTTCAGTACAGACAGAAAAACATGCAATGCGAAATAAATCTTTAGAAAAAGTAATTTAGTAAACGATTAAAGAAGAATATATTAATTAAGGAATGGGTCTCATGAAGTAATAAAAATTTAAAAATTAATGAATTCCGAAAGTCTTGCAATCTTTAAGCAATAACTAATTTTGCATTTAATGAGTGAGTTAATAATTATGTTCACTGTTAATTTTCAAGTATTTTCTTAACTGTAGCAAAATACTTGCATTGCATTCTTATTTTTTTTTCGAAAATAAATATACCATGCATTCAGACAGTGTCTTTTCAACAATTTAAGATAGTGAAAACACTAAGAACATGCTGTTACAGAAGTAAGCATATTTTTATAGAAAGAAATGAGAATATACAAAAAAAATTGAATCTCAAACCTCTAGATTAAAATCAAGCATTCCTTCGTCATAACTTAGTAAAATTTTGATGTGAATGAAGACCTTTATAAAAAGTGCCAATATCCTTCTTAATTATCCGAAAGAAAAAAAATGAATTTCATTGTAAAAGCATCATAGTTTTACCAGTCCACTGACTGGAAGTCAAAAATCTAATGCGCAACACTTTTCTGTCATCCTAAAGTGTTCAAGGTTTTTTTGTTAAATGATCTCTGCTAATAAGAACAGCGAGAGCGTGTGCTTGTCTGTCGGTCGTTCAGTCGGAGCTAAAAAAGGAGGGGCAGATCATTGGACTTGGGGCTAAAAAATTTTGCTACAATACACAGGGTGCCTACTAAAATGGTTTACATCCCCCTTTTCAGAACGACTGCAGCTATAGTCATAAAAGTGGTGTCTAGGTATAGTAAATCAGCAATGCGCTATGTCATGAGATCACTTACAGCGCCGGAAAATGATCACAAAATGTGGAATTAACGTTCTTATCTCGAAAAGGGAAAAATATAGCAAAAAAAATTAGTTATAAATTTGTAACACATAATTGGTTTAGTACAAAAAGACACCTTGTGGACATAAATGTTAAGAACAGAACGCAGTTAGAATTTATTTGTTCGGATTTCCAACACTGTTACATGACGACATGTCTTAGAAAAAAAGCGAGTTATCATGCACATTTAATTTCGGCGTTTAAACTGCTCTCCGTCAGTTATGATACACATTTAGACCCTTGTTTGAATTTCACGTTGCACACTTTTTAGCATATTAGGTGTCATGCTGGCGCAAGCATCAGTAATACGTTCTTCAACGTCCTTCAATGCTGGCAGAGGGGTCATAGACACCTGCTGCATGAGGTATACCCATGAGGCACACGCATACCCATTTTACTATAACTAGACAGCACTTTTATGACTATAGCTACAGTCGTTCTGAAATTAAGGGGGTACTTGAATGGGCACCGTGTATATTGCAGGGTAGAGATGTGCACCTCAGAATGATATTTTTTAATTTTAATTAGAATTTCAATTAATTAAAAGTAAGCAAAATTTTAGCGTTTCTTATCAGTAACTGAATAAACAGAGCAACTGTAAGGCTACTAAGAAAACATGGTCTAATGGTCTTAATGTCTATTATAATTTGATGCTTAAAAGTACTTTGAGGGAGGCATGAAAATAAAGTTATGCTTAAGATGTGTAATTAAAATTAAACATAATCAATATTCCTGTCAAACCAGCTGATCGATAATGGTGGCTTGTTTAAAAACAAAAATATTTCTTTTGCTTTTTCTATTGGATTCCTTATTTTTAGATCCATGATTGCGATTTGCATTTTCAAATTGTGTGTTATATACCCAATTAGTTTTTGATATTGCCTTTCTGCAATATTTGCCAAGAATTAATCTCGCGTCATATAACTCAACACACAAAAAAAAAACAAATCTTTTAAAACAGTATAAAATAAATTCACAGCATTGTTTTTAAATTTCAAATCAAGCAACAATAACTTCAAGTAATTCAATTTCGAGTACGACAAAGTTGGTTGCGAATGTAGTTTTTATTTCATGAGAGATCAACGCATTTGCTTATTGAATACATTATGAAGTTTAAGCTAAAAACTTAAATATCGTTTGCAGGAAATTGCCTTTTTCTATTTAATGTTCAAACATAGATTTCAGAAGTTCGTTTTCTAAACTTTTCATTTTAATGGTATCTGTGTTTATTCACTTTAAAGTAAATTTATAATGTATAGATTTTGACTTCGTGCCTGAAACTCGATTTCTCATACTTGCTTTTAGAGAGCAAATAAAGCGAATAACAGGAAACTAAAAGTTTATAAAATAAACACAAGAGATAAGAAGAACTTTTACCATTAATCAAAAATCTAGAAACATGTATTTTCTGATTTTGCTCTGAAGTACTTTTATCTGAAAGTTCAAGTACTACAATTTGAATAAGATAGTTTTTGCAAGAGCTGAATGACCCTCAACTATTTAGTATTTTTTTTTCACAAATAGGTTTACGTTTAAACAAGTTAAAACTATAGAATAAATCCGAATATTAATTATGCTCATTAATTTGTAGTTTTCCGGGGTTTTTTTATTGTTCGTCAGTGATTAAACAATACTGGGAAATTTCTTCTGCTGAAGTAGTAAAAATAACTCGAGAATTTGTTAATATCCTATCAAAATATCCCCCTTTTATTATGAAAAATGATCTTAAAAACTTCAGAAGACGAAACCATTATCTATTTTCTATATGAAAAAAAAAGTTTTTTGCTCAATTCAAAGAATATCGCAATTAAATTTTTAAAAAACAAATTGATTTTTTTATTTATTAAACACATTGCAAATTAATTTTCACTAAAGTAAGCAACAGCGTTTGTAAAACTTTAGCCGCTCTACTCATAAATCATATTTACTGATCCTCACATAAAAGTATCTTTTGAAGACATTTTACTCGGAAAATTAATTATATGATTTTAAAGTACTACTGAAACAACTGTTTTCCTAAATTTGAATTGTTTTGAATCATTGCAAAAGTATCTGAAAAGCTCTGTTTCCTATCGTTTTGTGTTTAATTCCCCAAAAAGTGGAACAAGGATTTATTTCCTTAAATATTGCACCTAGACATATACTTCCAATTACAAAGTTTCATTAAATAAGGTCAAAAATTGCTTGAAAACGTTTTGATTTCTGCAGAGGTTGTTGATAAAAAGTTTTAAAAATTTAAATTTTTATGCGTCTCTTACATTCATCTAAGTTTAAGCTAAGTTTCACGCTTCTATCTGTAAATTTTACAGATATGTTTATTTCTTAATTTAAAGTTGCCTCTCAAGAATGGATATGTTTATTGTAGAAATGAAAATGTATTCAACACAGAAAAACTGCGAAATGCAAATATTTTTTTAGTAGTACATCATCCAACCGTCATGACTTGAAAATAATTCGTTAATCACGCGTACTATTACTCCGTTCATTGGTCGATAGTTCCAACTATCGATTTTATAAAGAAGGGAGGGAAAGCTTGAGAAAGGGAAAATTTAAGGCGTCACAGAAAGTAGCCTATTCCCGAACAAGAATATTAAATTATTTGTAGTCAGTGGTGTGCGTAATATTAAGACTTACCTAATGGCAATGTCTGCTCATCTTTTAGGGCTGCAAAGTTGCAGAACCCACTATAATTATTTTTAATACTCGTATTTTCGTTTTTATTCTTATTTGCTTACTTTTCCACTCTGAGAGTTCAACGAAAATGGAAACATCAACGAAGACGGAAAAGTAATGAAAACGAGAAAAGAAGGCAGGAAATGAATCAACAAGCAAGATAGACATAAGGATGGGGCTGCGCACTAAATAATTTTGTAAAACTCCGCAATTCACTCATGACGCACAACTGAATAATATGCAGGGCGAAGGCGAAAATCTAAACGTTCTGTCTTTAAACTTCGCCAGAGCTGGATTTTGGATGCTTTTGTCTGGCGTTCGACCAACTAATACTGTTTTCTTTCTCCCCCCCCCCCCCTCATCCCGCCTTTACGATCTTGATATATTTTTCTTCGATATCTTTCATTGGTTGTTTTTTAGGTTTCGGTTTCAAACACTTGTTGATGCTAAGAGAACTTATCTGGTTACTACGTATTTGCGTTCTTTGGTTAGAAGTCAGTCACCGAAAAAAGATACGTCGGAAATTTTATAAAATAAAATTCAGTTAATTAAAATTAAAAATTTGGGCTATTTAAAGATAAAGCTATTTTCAAAAAGTTTTGTTCCAATTTATTCTATTAATATTTTTGTAGCATTGCTCGTTTCTGAGCAGATGAGCCACCACTGAATTGCACGATGGTTGGAGATTCACATTTTGAACTATTTTTTGTAAATTAATGTATTATTTGACCATTTTTTAATTTAATAAGTCTTGATAAGAGATCAAACAACAGTCTGAGGTATGAAAAAGTGGTCTAAATCAATATATTTGCCTCCTAATATATGTAGGTTTTGCTGATAGAAGTGTATACCTTCTTGTGTTCATGGATGTTTCATACAAATCATCATGTTTTAATACAAATTCTACCTTATTTGACGAAACTTTTAGAAGTGTAGTATGTGTCTAGGTGTAATATTTAAAGAAAGGACGCTTGTTCCACTTTTTTTTTGGAAAACCCTGCATGCATGTATACAGTACCTTACGTGTATGGTTGGCGAAATTTATAATTGTCAAAAAATTCGACCTTGATATTTTGATCCACGTTTTAGACCTCCCTAAGTCCTTAGGAATACGTTTTGGAGTGACGTGTTTCTGTAAACTCAATACCTCAAAAGCACAACAGATCAGATAGATGAAATTTGGTGTGCACGCTTTACATGAAAATTATAGATTTCTGTGAAATTTCAAGGAAAATTCTTAGTAATGTAGTGAGAGAAAGTGAGTGAGTGTGAGAATGATAAACCCTTAAGTAGGATTCATCCATTTTTGTTGACTAGATATGTTTACTAAATTTGAAAGTAAAGATGAAACATGATAAAAACATATGCATAAACGCATGCTTAGTTGAAGTCACGTACTGAATTTTCGTTACTCATTCGTTGAGTCTTTATTGTCATTCGTTCTTTCGTCTTCGCAGCTGTTTGTTTCACCAATAATATGTTCTGTCTGCTATCGTCCGAACGAAAACATTCGTTTGTTTGTTTTGCAATCGAAGTGCCGAAAAGCTCTACTTCGTATCCATGTTTGACAAAAGTCCATTCTAAATTCAACTTCTAAAAAGTCAGAAACATTTATTCAGAAATGTAAATTTCGTTCAGAAAATTAGAAATGTTCTTTTTCTCACTGCAAATTGCAAAATGGAATTTAGTTACGCAAGCGTGGCCAACGTATATATTCCTCATATTGTATTTATTTTTTGTTATATCAACAAGATTTTATGCATAGAGAAAAATATCCTTTCGATACAGCATTTGAATCTGACCAAAGGTTTTGAACTTCCATCCAAGGCATTGGCTAGGGAGAAATGTAGGGAGTACTTGAGAAAACATCAAAAACATGTGAATAAATAAATAAATCAAATGAAATAAATTCAAAAGCATTGATATATTCAAGTATTTTTAAAAGAAGGAAGAGATAAAGAAATATTTTGTTATTACTTTTAAATGCTTCTTTTTTTTCAGATTGATTCATCCAGATGTTATGTTACGGTGACTATATTCTCTGAATAGTAAAAGTAAGGAAGGAGAACTCTCCTAAAGCTATTGAAAACATTCAATTAATCTTTTTTAAGAACTGATTATTGATAAATAAAACACGGGGCAATGTGGGACATTTAATTCAAATTCGGGACACATTTTCAATTCAGCAAAAAGAGTGGAAAATTAAAACTATCCCAGCTAATACAGGATGTCTTGTCACTTCATACGTACATCAGAAGTTGGAATTTTAAGCTGACTCTTTATCCTTTTAAAATTAAATCAAATTATTTTTTAATGTGAGCTATTTACTTATAAGTGAAATTCGTATCTGGGACATTTCATTCAAATTAGGGGCCCTTTTCTAGTCCGGGACAGATTGTCAATTTTAGCGACTGTCCCGGCTAATATGGAATGCCTGGTTTGCCCTATTTGTGTGTACCATAAGCAGGGGCGACCCGATGCCCGGGCAAATCGGGCAACTACCCATGGCGCCAAATTTCAATATGGCGCCTAAACAGCAGCGTGAAGATAAAATACGCTGTTTAATAGACATGAGAGCTCCGGATAAACGACAAATATATTTTTTAAGTAAATTTTGTTGAATATATTATTCGAGATTGAATAAGACTACTATATAATCTTAATTATATCTGGAATTTATAAATTCTCACCATAATATTATTAAGTCACATTTGCTGCTAAAACGTGCATCATATAAAACGATAAGGTAAGAGGCGGAAAAAAGGGCTTAATTTCTCTTTTGCCATAGGCAAAAATTACTACTACTACTAATTAGCTACTAAGAAGTTACCGGTTTGTTTGCAGAACAAAACCGGTAGCCTCTGCCATGTTATGCATAACTTCATAAGAATAGCCTGCTACTATATTCGTTCTGGTGTAAAACAACTTTTCTTGAAAAATTTGCAATATAATGATATAATGTCCTGAAATATAATGAAACTTTAGATGAAAGTATTCAAAAGAAATCAGTTAGAAATAAAGCAGATGGGCTTAGAAAGGCCAGAGAATGTTCAGATCAACGTCAAAAAAGTTTAAGTCAGCAAACAGAAAATAGTGTTAATTCACAAAATGAGATGACCATCATGGAACTTACTATTCTGGATATTGCATATTAGATACTTTCCCGTTATATGCACTGCGATATAAAGGAAAGTTGGAATCAGAAAAGACTCCGTTTCTTTAACCCGTAAGTCCCGATAGTACAGTCGTCAGGGTGTCACGCTAAGAATTGCGAGTTCGATCTTTTGAATAGCATCATTTTTCCCTGAGTGTTTTCACTCGCTATCATTACCTTTTTCTTCCTCCCAAAATTCTCTCAACATTTTAGTATCACCTTAGGAGTTTAATGGTTTATTTTTAATCCTTGAAAACTTTCAAAAAAAAAATCTTTAAACGTTGTTCTTTCTAACACTATTCATTAATAAATTATCTTCATTTGGTATTTGTATTAATTAAAAGATATAATTTCCATTTTCATAAAGCCATATTGATCAGATTTACGGGTGGTGAGACTTGCAACCCCAAAGAACCGCCAATGGCTAAAAATGCATGTTGTGCGAATAACGGAGTGCAGATGCTCCGCGCGGGATTAGCCAGATTTCTAAAAAATGATGTTTGTTCATAATTTAGAACACAGACATTATAGGATTTTAAAAATACGATGGTTATGTGGGGGTGGGGCATATTGTTGCCTTGCCCTGTTGGTGAAGTTACCTCGGGTCGCTTCTGACCATAAGGAGACGGTTAATATGTCTGTCTTTTGACCCACGTTTTCAGCAATTCGGAATTCAGTTGTCGGAGTAAAAATAATTTGCAATTAATGAAAGGCATATGGTAATTTGAAACTAACAAATTCCATTTGAAATTTAACGCATTAATTATTTGAAATTAGCATTAACGCACTTCGCTTTCTCGTGTGCTGAATACACGTCTTTAAAAAATTCGACCTCGAGATTTGGATGAATCAGCACGTTGTAGACCTACCGAGTCAGAAAACGACATTTTTGAAATTATGTCTGTCTGTCTCTCTGTGTTATGTGAACATGATAAATTGAAAATAAATTGATCTAGACGAAACGAAATTTGGTATGTGGCTTAAAATTGTAGATCTCTGTGAAATTTCGGACCCGCTCGGTCAATGGGAAAGGTCCAAAATGCACACTCAATTCTTTTCACGACAATACGGGGCTAAACACAAAATGTGTCGTATTGTGTTGGCATACAAGAAAGTCGAGGGAAGAACACTCCTTCTGATTATACAGGGTTAGCCTAAATGATTCATCGGGTTTCAAAGTACTTTGTATTGAGAGGTATACGACCTACAAAGACGGGTGATACATGAAAAGAGACATACACTCCCCAAGTTTAAAAGACCGCCTCGTGTCTCGTGTGCTCGCTAGATGGCAGGCCTGTAGCGGCACTGTAAAAGATGGCGGTAATGCAAGAGAAGAGGTTTTGTATGTTGGAATATGCGAAGTGTTCTTCGGTTACGAGCGTTGAGCGTGCATTCCTACGCAAATACGGAAAAGCTGCACCTGGTCATTTTTAGCATGTACCAGAAACTTGGTGAGTGTATGCACCTTTTTATGTATCACCCGTCTTTGTACGTCGTATACTTGTAAATAAACAGTCCTTTGAAACCCGATGAATCATTTAGGCTAACCCTGTATACTGAAACATCATTTGTAAAGTGAAGTGTAAACAATCTTCTTCGGTATGCAGGCGGTAGTGGCTCGAATTTCTATTTATTCATGTTAAGGATGATAATTCAGGTTAATTTACTTAGATAACGTAATCATACTTCAAAATACAACCACAACCAGAATTGAAGAGTTAGGTACGAAGCGGCGCGTCTTAGAGCGCAGGTTGCATGTTTGAAAAAGCCATTAACAATGCTCGGAGAGCTTAAATACTTGAAAGAAGGGGACTTGTGGGAAGTGGCTTTAGAAAGAATTAATTTAGAGATGAAAAAGTGAAATCATTACATATATGTAGAGAGAGAACGAAAAACAAACATATAGAAAAACAAAAAAGGTATTTACAAAATTTCACAAAAACATTGTCAAAACTGTGTCAGAAATAATTTTAGTCACTCTTCGCGAGTAAAAATAAAATGGTAACTATGTCAATATCAAACACGTGACACAATGGCCATGAAAAGAAAAAAAACCCTTCTTTTAGAACACGCTTTTACGTGACTTCTCATCAGATTACTCAAAGCGCCGAGAAATCTTGTGAAGACGTTTCTTGGCTCTTCTTTGGAAGAACGCCTCATTAAGTTCTATAAAAAAGAGCGATTTCTAAGCGCCTATCAATATTAAACGCCGCAATCAATTTAATTCTCGAGATATTTTCACACCACGCCCTCTGACCTACAGTATTTCCGTAAAAAAAGAAAGAACGGCTGTTTGTAATTGAACCTATTTTTAGTTGTCGTTCCGAGAGTAGATCACCACGCCCTCATTTGTTAAATGTCAAGGGATTAGGGACTTCCTCTTCTTTAAACAAAAAGTAACTTAAAGACTATTTGTGAAAAACATTGCGTTTTACAAAAAAAGTTAGAAAATTTGTAAAGAAAGTTCAATTTCACGGAGTAAATAGTAAATAATGCCAGCTCTGTATTATTCGAAAATAAACTGTTTTCCAGGACACATAAAGTTAATATGCTCTTTATATCATGCTTTAAACGCTTTTACTTCAATGGCGAATCCGGAGAGCTTAAGGCCACGGTGGGCTAGTGGTAAGGTCCTGGCTTTAGGGCCGGCCGGTTCCAGGTTCGAAACCCGATTACACTGAAGAACCGCCCTGTATGGGACCTGCTGCACGCTAAATCATACATAATGGCCAAAACTCCTCCCGTCGGTGTGGCGTAAAAATACCCACACTGGCCCGGCCTACCCAAAAAGGGTGTAAGGCCGGTAGAGGACCAGTGCGGAGACCTCCACCAGCATGTGGAGGACGGGATTTATTGGGTACAATAAAAAAAAATGATACAGGCATTGCCCGAACAGGGGCAGTAATTTTAAATACAAGAGAGCTGGGAGTGTAAACATGGTTCGACCACCTCGGTGGGGAGAAAATAGCTTGATTTACTGCTCGGGCAAACAAGGAACAGTAAAAATAGATAAGTATTGAAAAAGAAACAAACAAATAAACACAGAAAAAGCAGTAAAAATCAGATATATAAAAAGGTCAAATATTTTGAAACCCCATAATATAAAA
>BGPR01000009.1:4430407-4696236 GCA_013235015.1 Araneus ventricosus
AAATAAAACGTGGCAACATTGCTTTCTGGCATGACAGGCTTGAAAATTTTCCCGCTTTTGTAGTCATTTCACTCGTTCTTGTAGCGTTAACGAGGACGAAAACATTTTTTGGCTAGTTATTTCATTGTGTTTTTATTAAATTATCATAAATATTGTAGTGTCCTTTGCGATTCTTATTGTCAGGTGAGTAAAATTAAAAGTTTTTTGGCTTATATTAGCCATGAGGTCACGATGATACAAAATTTTCTTGTCCTGGCCCGCCGGGGGGGGGGAAAGGAGTGGATTCCCCACTGGTTTACTTCTAAAATGTGTCCGGCTTCATTCTATGTCAAAAGTAAAATCGCGATCAATAGATTCCAGTAAATGAAAAGAGCTGCACCAAATTATCTGTAACTACAGTGCGTGTCAAAAGTTTAAGCACAACAATAATTCAAAACAAAACTTTAAATATGCACTCTTTTTAAAATTAGTGTTCATATATGTAAAAATCTATAGAATTGAAATTATACTTGATCATGTCTTAAACTTTATTTTCAACCATCAAATTCAGCAAAAATAGAAAAATCGGTGTGTCAAAAGTTTAAGCACAGAAGACATTTATCTTTTGACAGTCGAGTAAAAATAAAATGTTAATATTTGATTATTGCTTCTTTAGATTGAGTTAATTGAAATACACTGTTTTCCATCGGTAACACTAGATTCTATATTAATTCTGGTTTTAGTTCATACCAAGCATCCTCAATGACCGGGTTTCAGTTCTTCAATTGAAGAATACTGCTTACCATTTTTATAAACTAAAACGTGGCTCACCTGTCATCGGGTATCACTACCCATGGGAAAACCGTGTTAACAGCGACCACCTTGTGATGGTCATTTTCAATCCATCACCATGTGAAAATCGGCGGGTCGACAAGGGAACACTCAATCCTCATTCTTTGTGCTCCAGAGGAAATGCGCATCCGTTTCCCTTACGTCTGACAAAAATGCGAAGAGATGAGGCACATATGTCACAACACATTCTTTCACATTTTTTTGTTCCATTTGCTGAATATCATTCGAGTTGTTGATATCGCGTAGATATAAAATGGGTAGTGTTAGTAAAAGGAAAGATTTGAAATCTTTCGAGGAATGAAGTGACAATTAGTAAGAGAATAGAAAACGGTGAGAGCCCTTCTGATGTTTGCAGAGAATTTTATCTTTCTAAAAATTCGTCGCATGGTTATCTCAGGTTACGAAAAAAATCTGAACTGTAATAAGAAGTTCCGAAATGTAAGTAAAACTAATTTCACTTCCATTTCTTAAAAACAAATATTTATTTTAACCCATAAATAACTGTAATTCAGTGTAATTAATTTGTTCAACAAAAAATATGTTTAAGGTTTATAGCAAATTTGGTGTAGCCAATATTTGAAAAATCGGATATAGATAGGTATAGCGGACTTCTGTATCAGTATGTTGAGGTTTCGTTATAATGGGGTTTGACTGTACATTTATTTCTGCATAAAAATGTATTTAATATTAAGCCTATAATTTAAAAAATGTATTTTTGGAAATCAGAGGAAACATCATGGTATACTTTGACCTTTGAATAATTTGATTTTTAAATTCAAATAAGAGTAAAAAGTCGTTTGCTTCAAATAAAATTCTTCATTCGAATAGGCTTCACTTTCTTATTCCTCATGCAAAATATGCATTTGATTTCAACATTAAAATGGTGCGGCGTTTTTATGTCCAGTAACATGTTAGCTGAATTAAAACATGCCGATAGCCAGAATTAAAGATTAGAAATCATTATCTTTGAACTTGAATATCTTTCCTACTATCTTGGAGGTCTTTGTTTATAGATTTCACAGAAAAATTGATAAAATAAAAAATAAAGTAAAATACATTAGAAATCATTTAGCATTCAACTGAAGAGAAACTCGCAATTGAATATTCGTATAAACAATGAAAACGGATTAAAATTCATTGCAATAGTTGTAAATTACGCGTAAAAATATTTTTGAACATTTATTAAAATTAGGCGGAAATTGGACGCCAATTAAATTGCTGTCATTAAAATTAATTTTTTGAATTTTAAAATGATGCAAAAACATTTTTAAGTGATGATATTTCTGAAGTTATTAACGAAAAACTCCAAAATTTTGCTCAATTTTTAATTAGTTAAATTTCGAAAAAATCGCTCCGAGGTGCACATTCCCACCCTTCAAAGTATATTTTTGCCAATTTTGTTGCTCTGGATCTATCGGCCTGTCCTGTACAGCGCCATTTGCTTTTATTATTAGTAGAAATGATTCTACTTTTATGGATTGTAACTGTGATGTAGGGGAAAGTGGGGTAAAACCGAATACCCTTGATTCTGACGATTTTATTATTGTTATCTAGCAGACAGATACTGAATTACACTCTACTAGTATTGGATGGGGTAGCTAGGAATTAATAAAATTTGTTACAGCAAAGTAGGTACCTAAAGTTAAAATTTAAATTATAATATATATTGAACAATTAATTAATAATTCTGGGTACTGAAATAAATAACACGATAATAAGCAATTCAAGCTATACTAATATAATTCACCTACCTTTTCAGACCTGAAAAAACCTAGCTACTATTAAAATTCAATTTGCATATAGTGGTAGTACAATGCACATTGTGATATCTAAATAGAAGAATTAAAACAGAATGGAACTAGGATTTCAAAATTTTTTGTTTATTTAATAATTATAAAGATTTTGATTAAACTGCCATGATTTTATAATTGAAATATTTTGATAAAGATGCACACAAAATGACTAAAGAACAATTCACAAATTGAAATAGCTGCAGCTTTTTTTTAAAGGAAACAAAAGACAATAGCGCTACCATCAAAAACTAAATTTTTGGGTAAAAAGAAATTTTTAGCTCCATAAATTTTTAGAGCTAGAATGAAAAACAGTTGAAGTCGAATTTCTCCGTCAGACCAGAAGTTGCAACGTGAAATCATCTCAATTGAAGTATACATAATAGGCCTTATGTTGCCCAATAATACTGAAGATTAGGACGCACTGATATTTAGCCAGTTTGTTGGCTGTCATGCTTCTTACATCAATACTTTGCACAATAACAATATTGGCGATGATCCATGTCGTAAAGAAACACTGAAGAAAAACGTTGAAGGCTTACACGCCTGTATTCATTTCTTGTATCACATATATTTGCTGACGTCCCACACCGCACAAGAATTTAGTTGCGAATTTTCTCGCCAGAATTTTTTTATGGCTGATCTTTCAAAGAAGACGACTTGTAAGAAAAAAATTTTTTTAAACAAAAAATGATGCTGCAGATTACCACCACATCATTATTCCATCTTCAGAATACAAAAAGAACTAAAAAGGCTCTCAAAGGCCTAAAAGGCCCTGAGGCCCGCAGCCGCTACAACCCCAACCGCACTTTCAGCCCATCACACAAGAAATTTTAATCGTAACGGAAAATGATTCCAGATACAGACGCCCAAAACCTGATTACGCCAAAAACCTACGCGAACAAGATGTCGAAGAAATAATCCCGTTGCAAAATTTAAAAATTAATAAAGTTGAAACCTTAATGGAAACAACAACAAAAGTTAAGACAAATACTAATTAAATCGAATACAAAGAAAATAATTAGGAAAAATTTAGAAATTAAATGAAACGGCTAAAAATTATCGTTTGAATTTCAAAATTTGCCAAAGTTGCCACAAGAGAAGAAAGAAATTTTGGTGGCGAAGAATTAAATTAATTAAAAATACTGACAAAACCGAAAAATGATGTTGATGCAATATTTGCAATCCAACATCTCCCCCCCCCCCCCCAACGGGAAAAAAAAATTTGCTGCTAATTGACTGGAATCATTTTCCTGAAAACATATTCAAAATTTACTCTATAAACACATAGAGCATTATACACATAAATTTAAAAAATATTGCATTATTATATGCATATTTACATTCTTGCCTTTACTTTCTCCACTCTCCTCCAAGAAACCACAACAAAATTTTCAAAGCACATCATAATACCATGTAAAAATTATGCCATACAATTTCATCCACAATATCAAATATTTTTTCACAAATTTATTCATTTATTTCTTCATTTCTTAAAAATATTTCGAGCATTCAAAACAATAGGAAAACATATATGCTATTATATAGAACTTCAACTCCTGAAAAAAATGCAATCAGTTGTGATGTATATAGCTTCAAAAGGCTGCAAATTCATGCAGTATAATTTTTTTTTATACATAAAATATTAAAATATTATTAATTTTATACATTTTTTTTATACATTCCTCACACTTTCACTCCTATCAAGACCTATATCCTATTCACTGCATTTTCGGACCAGCCTGACAAAATGAGTAAAGTAATATGAAATGGAATACATTACCATCAAATACAGAATAACAATCTTGACACAGAATTAAAAATGGCAAGAAATCTCTGTAAAGCTATATGTTACATCTATTTTTTTTTTATGTGTCGACACTTTTTTGATTGGCATTTATCAATACAAAAAGAAGTAAATAAAATTCTATATCACAGTTAAATTGTAAAACAATTATAGACATAAATGTTATTTTTAAAGAATTTTTTCTCTTTTTTGCAACAATTCTTTAATTCCTAAGGTTTGGCCTAGGCTGCTCTTGTTTAAACATTTTGCTTACATTAAGTTTCATAGTTTTGTTGTCCTTAAGACTCTTAATGACATAATTATTATTTCTCAAAATCTTTATAATCTCAAAAGGTCCTTTATATTTCTCCTGGAACACCTGTGGATGAGAAAAATTCTTAACAAATACCTTGTCGCCCAAATTAAAATTTGGCACTTTACGACCCTTGATGTGCGGAGCATTGTTTTTAAAATATTGTTCCTAATTTTTTGCAAACTCATTTCTTATGGAACACATTATTTCTGATATTTTTCAGATATTTTGACTCATTTTCAACAGTTACAGGTTCAAAGAAACTATCAAGAGGTAGATTTTGCTTTCTGCCAAAGAATATTTCTGCTGGAGCAAATTTTGTTACAGAATGAATTGAATTGTTATAATACAATTTGAAAAATAAAAGTTTCTCTGACCACTGAAAAGTACTCTCACACATTGATGCTAAACTTTCTTTCATTGTTCTGTGAGCTCTCTCAAGTAAACCATTTGCCATTGGATAGTAAATTGAAGATTTTCTATGCTGAATATTTAACCTGTCTAAAAATTCCACCAAAATTAGTGGCATTGTCAGTGATTAAAAATTTTGGAAGACCAAAATTGGCAAAATATTTGTTTAAACAATTAATGATAGTTCTAGAAGTGATGTTTTGTAAAGGATAGGCTTCTAAATATCTACTATAGTGATCAATTATAGTTAAAATGAAATTTTTGTTGTCGGTGGATCTAGGAAGTTTACCAACGATATCAATAGCAATACATTGACCTGGTGCAAGATTTCTTTTGGGAATCATTTGTGTCTGAGTTAATTTAGCTTTTGGTTTGTTTTCTAGGCATTTTTCACAATGCTCACAAAAATTTTTTGTATCTAAGTACATATCTCTCCATTGATACTTATGTCTAATGAATTCAAAAGTTTTTCTAACACCAAAATGTGGAGCATGGGCAGTTTCAATACAAACTTTAATTAGAGATTTAGGAATTACAATTCTATTTAAAATTTTCTTTTTATTTTTATGTGCATTTTTTATCATTAACAAACCTGAATTAACATCAAGAAAATATTGTTTACATTGTTTGTCAACAGATAAATCATTCATAATTTTGCTTAAAATTGCATCTTGTTTTTGTTCATTTAAAATGTTTTGCATGGAAAATTTATCATTAGGCTGAAAAAGAGTGGTGTTGTTTACATTTAAAGAATTTTTTCCACAACTCTGGATAGAAAATCAGCGGGATTTAAACTACCAGGTATATGAGTTGAAATGAATGAAAAAGTACCTAAATACAATAACCATCTAGCAACTATCTCTGGCTTTTTGTCAAGACTTTGATATTCAGTTAATGGTTTAGCATCAGTTAAGAGTTCAAAATTTTCCCCCAATAATTGCTCATGAAAATGTTTGACCGAAGCATAAATAGCAAGCAATTCTCTTCGTATTGAAGGATATTTACATTCAGCTGGTGTTAATTTTCTAGAAAAAAATTCTAAAGGATAGTAAACATTGTCTTTTTTTTGCAATAATATACCACAAATAGCAATTTTACTAGCATCAGTAATTAATGAAATAGGCAAATTTGGATCAAAGTTTTTTAACGTAGGTTTTATGAGAATGATTTCCTGCACAGTGTTAAAAGCATTTTCACATTCAACTGACCAAACAAATGGAGTATTTTTCTTTGTTAACTTTACCAACGGTTCAACAATACCTGCATAGTCATAAATCAAACCTCTAAAATAATTTAGCATACCCAAAAACATTTGTACCTGTTTTAAATTTTTTGGCTTAGGAAAATTTGTGACTTTGTTTATGTTTTGCTCTGATGGAGAAAAACCATTAGCATTTAAATCAAAACCAAGATAAGCAATTTCTGGTTTGCACAATTGCAATTTGGCTGGATCCAAAGTAAGATTAAATTTTATGAGTCTATCAAATACTGTTTGCAAAGTTACTTTAAGTTCACATAGGGAATCTGCTGCAATAATAATGTCATCAAGAAAAAATTGCACATTTTTACCTGTGATACCATTTAAACATTTTGAAATTAGTGTGTGAAAATATGATGTACTGTTTTTTGAGCCAAAAGGAAGTCTGGTCGGTTGAAAATTACCTATTTCTGTACAAAATGCAAGTTTTCGCTTAGCCTCATCCCTCAATTTTATTTGAAAGAAAGCTGACTTCAAATCCAAAACACAATAAATTTTCCTACCTGCAATGTTTTTAATAATTTCAGAAATTTTTGGAATACAAATTTTGAATGTTTCAGTTATGCTATTAAGAAGTCTATAATCTACAACCATTCTAAATTTAGGTTCAGAATTACTGTCATTAGGAGTTTGTTTTTTCTTAATGAAAATTACAGGAAAACAATAACTCGAAGAAGATGGTTCAATGATACCTGCCTCTAAAAGATTGTTAATTTCCTGCTGAGCATATTTTTTAGCCATGAGAGGAATAGAATAAGGTTTTGTTTGTAGCGGAAAATTATGGAAGAGAGAAAATTCTGGGATTACTGCTGAAGTTTCACCAAGAGTTTTATATGACTTTGAAAATACCTTATAATTTTTGAGAAGTAAATCTTGCATGTCTTTATCATTAAGATGATCAAGTTTAAAATCAGATTTAAGTAACTCGTCTCTATGCATTTTATGAATTTCATTTAAGTTTAAGTTGTTAATTTGATAAATTTCAGATTCAGAAGGAGACATGATGTCATTAACATCAAATGTTGACAATTTGCCCATAATTGTATTCTTTCTAACATGAATGACTTTATTTGTGTTATTTTCAATTATGGTGTGAAAAAGATTAGCATTAGTGGGAACATTTAGAGATTCATTGATTAAATAACCCAATTTATTTTTCTTTGGAATAAAAATTAGATCTTTGTTTTTTGAAATGTTTTTAGGAACTTTTAAATTTATGATTTCTGTTGAAAAAGGCTGAACTGTAATATTATTGGCTATTTTGACATTAAGTGCATGAAAAGTTTCCTCGCTAACATCACCTTTCTCACCAAAATTGTTGTTAATTTGCTCAAAACTTTCTTTTTTGTTTTTGTCACTTTCAGATATGTCACAATCAGTAGTATCACTGTGAACATTGGTAGGAGAATTTTCCTCAAAATCAAATTTTTGATTACCAACTAGAAGTTGTTTGTTTACAGTATCTATGACAACTTTATTTCTTTGTAAAAAATCATAACCAAGAATAGCATGATAATGAGCATTCCAAGGGTTTAACGTGACAAAAAATTGATTCGAGAACCATTTTTTTTCAATTTTGAATTTTAAATTAATTGCTGACATGTATGGAACAACTGTGTTATCTATAGTTTTAATTCTGACCATTCTTGAAATATACTCAACTTTAGTTTTTGTTTTGATTTGATCAACAATGTGTGGCTGAATTAAACTTACATTTGCACCTGAATCAATAAGACATTTTAACTGAGTACCACAAATTTTTATATTTACAATTGGAAGATTGTTGCTATTGTTAGTGCACAACATTAATACTTTGGTTTCTGTGTTATCTAAAACTTTTTCTTTATTTTGATTTGACTGTTTAGCTGAATTTTTATTTTTACTTTTTGATTTTTTAGTTTGAGAATTTTGCTTTTTGATTACATTTTTATCCTTAGATTTCTCACCATCATACTTATCTGACACTTTGACATTACTCTGTTTTTTCTTTGTTACATGGGACATTTTCTTGTTGTTTTCAAAATCATAACTCTTTGTTTTATAGATTCCTGCCAAAGAGAATTCTTTTTTTTGTGGTTTGCAAGAATCTTCTAAAAGTTTAAATTACTTCTGAAACCTCTATTAGAAACAGATCCAAAATTACCTCTGCAACCTCTACCATAATTACTTCTTTGATTTGCACGAGAGCGATAAGGATGAAAATTATTTGCACGAAAAGTTCTGTTGTAGCTTGGCCTACTATTATTACCCCTATAATAATTATCACGGGTATAATGAAAACAATTATTGGCTTTGTGGTTTAACTTGCCACAAATTTGACATGGAGATTGTAGGTAACTTTGAACATTATTGGAGTTGGTTGCTGGTGCTTCTGTCAAACTATTCACACATAAATTTTGGGAAGATATGGCATTTACTTTTTCGGATAATTCAAGTATTTGTTTATTTGTACTTAATTGTTGTGATAAAATCTGGTTTCTACCAGAATCTGTGACATTTATTTCTGCACCATCATCACTCAAAGTATTGTCTATGTTTTTAGCTATTGCTACAGCAGATTTGAAAGTTTTGGGACCTAATTTTTTAACTTCTACCCTAATATCTGGTCTTAATGCCTCAATAAAGTTTGAAAGCTTTAATTTTTCTGTCAAGTTTACAATATTTTCCTCTTCACTGTAATTTGGATTGGAGAATTTTTCAGTAGTAGAACTCACTAGCTCTGCCAAATCTGAAATAGATTGGCTGACAGTTTGTTTTAAATTGTTAAATTGCCTTTGAGCTTCTTCAAAATTTGGTTTTTTGCAAAATTTTTCTTCAAGCTTTTTTACCAAAGAATCAAAATGATCTATTTCTTCTAATTTTGGATTGCTCACCAAGAATTTTAATGCTTCATCTTTTAAATTGAGTTTTAGAACTAGAATTTTTTTAGCCTCCCCCCATTTTTCTAATTTTGCAATAGCATTAATTTGTGTAATGAAAAATTCGAAACTGTCTTCATTTCCCTTAAAGGGTGTGAGAGAGGCAATAAGACTGTTAGACATGATAATAAAATCAATATATTGGCACTAATAAATATATATATATATATTAGATATAAAAATACTTAAATAAAATAGAAAAATTTATATATATAAGTCATGTAAAAACACTGAAAAATGTAACCAACAAGTTATGAAACAAAGACCAAAAATATGAAAATATTTTCACTAAATTAATACCATTTGAATTTTATTTTTTCCAGAGGAGACTGGAGAATCGAGCAAAAATATAAACTATTTTTAATACTCTGACATGTGCATCACTGTTAAATTTAAATTAGTTGGCAGTAAATTAAATTTATTTAATAACCCATGAACTCAACCTTAAATTAGTATATTACAATTTTGCTTCTGAACACGGCACCAAATATATTGGATGGGGTAGCTAGGAATTAATAAAATTTGTTACAGCAAAGTAGGTACCTAAAGTTAAAATTTAAATTATAATATATATTGAACAATTAATTAATAATTCTGGGTACTGAAATAAATAACACGATAATAAGCAATTCAAGCTAAACTAATATAATTCACCTACCTTTTCAGACCTGAAAAAACCTAGCTAAGATTAAAATTCAATTTGCATATAGTGGTAGTACAATGCACATTGTGATATCTAAATAGAAGAATTAAAACAGAATGGAACTAGGATTTTAAAATTTTTTGTTTATTTAATAATTATAAAGATTTTGATTAAACTGCCATGATTTTATAATTGAAATATTTTGATAAAGATGCACACAAAATGACTAAAGAATAATTCACAAATTGAAATAGCTGCAGCTTTTTTTTAAAGGAAACAAAAGACAATAGCGCTACCTCCAAAAACTAAATTTTTTGGTAAAAAGAAATTTTTAGCTCCATAAATTTTTAGAGCTAGAATGAAAAAACAGTTGAAGTCGAATTTCTCCGTCAGACCAGAAGTTGCAACGTGAAATCATCTCAATTGAAGTATACATAATAAGCCTTATGTTGCCCAATAATACTGAAGATTAGGACGCACTGATATTTAGCCAGTTTGTTGGCTGTCATGCTTCTTACATCAATACTTTGCACAATAACAATATTGGCGATGATCCATGTCGTAAAGAAACACTGAAGAAAAACGTTGAAGGCTTACACGCCTGTATTCATTTCTTGTATCACATATATTTGCTGACGTCCCACACCGCACAAGAATTTAGTTGCGAATTTTCTCGCCAGAATTTTTTTATGGCTGATCTTTCAAAGAAGACGACTTGTAAGAAAATTTTTTTTTAAACAAAAAATGATGCTGCAGATTACCACCACATCATTCCATCTTCAGAATACAAAAAGAACTAAAAAGGCTCTCAAAGGCCTAAAAGGCCCTGAGGCCCGCAGCCGCTACAACCCCAACCGCACTTTCAGCCTATCACACAAGAAATTTTAATCGTAACGGAAAATGATTCCAGATACAGATCCCCAAAACCTGATTACGCCAAAAACCTACGCGAACCAAGATGTCGAAGAAATAATCCCGTTGCAAAATTTAAAAATTAATAAAGTTGAAACCTTAATGGAAACAACAACAAAAGTTAAGACAAATACTAATTAAATCGAATACAAAGAAAATAATTAGGAAAAATTTAGAAATTAAATGAAACGGCTAAAAATTATCGTTTGAATTTCAAAATTTGCCAGAGTTGCCACAAGAGAAGAAAGAAACTTTGGTGGCGAAGAATTAAATTAATTAAAAATACTGACAAAACCGAAAAATGATGTTGATGCAATATTTGCAATCTAACAACTAGTCAAGAAAAAGGAACAGTCATAGTTTTGTGTTGCAGCTGTTGAATTCTCAGCATCTGTGAAGTTTTTTCTTTTTAAGACTTCAGCTCTCTAATGTTCATTTGATTTTAAACTATCCTTACTTAAAAATCATTACAGTTATAAAAACTATATTTATTCCAGCTTATTATACGTTTACTAAGGATTTATACCCTGTCAAACAATAAGGATTTACTCCAATAATTGCGCGGTTCTATTCAGTTTTTTATAATCTCTGCACTCGGGGTAAAACCGAGCACTCCAAGTGGAGTAAGACCGAGAGAGACAGTATTGATGGTTCCTCCGATTAACACGATAAAACCCCATCAGGCGTTGATTGTTTACATTTTAATGATGTATTTTCTTATTTAAATAAAGAAGAAGGGTTAATCCAATGTAAAAACTGTCTTAGCTGTCCCACGAAAGCTGCAGTGGCACGGAGGAAGAAGTCAACTGCTTTTTACATATGAATTTTGGGGTAAAACTGAGTAGTTTGACTTTTTCATAAAAAAAAAAAACATTCGTGAAAAAAGTAATGAAACTGTGAATTTTCTGGAAAGATATATTGTACTCCGATAAACGATGTATATTTTAATAAAATTTGACAAGCTCTCTCTCGAATACTTTAGCTCCAAGAGGGCTTGGAACCTTAGCTACCCGGTTTTACCCCACTTTTCCCTAACACGCTTTTTAATCAGTGGAAACCCGCCGGTAAATAATGTAAAGAACTTTCTTTTGAAGTCGAACTGCGGCTTATCAGTTATTAATAATCATATAATAAATTCATTACAATGCTCAGCTCATATCTTTGTTTAATTCCCGTTCCTATTTTATTTTTCATTTATTATATTTGTTGATAATTCACAACGGGATTATAGTTTACTGAAAAATAATGCCATGTTTAAAAGAAAATATTTTAAGATATTTTTTTTCTTCTAAATCTCGATACTATTCAATTGATCTAAAATTGATTTAATTGTAGGGTCGTTATCATTAACTTTGGCATGTGGCATGCAATTAATTATATAAAATCGGAAGTATCCATTCTTCCGATACTAAAATTGTGAATAATTCTTAATTGCGATCATAAAAAGGTTTAGTTGAAACCTAGGATAAATTTGAAAATACGCTTCGCTGAAAACGATGTTAATTTTATTGATTTTTCAACAATTTATTTGGAGCATAAAATCCTTCTTTCACAAGTTTAAAGACCGATACTGGCGTTTACTTTGTAAAAAAATTAATTTATGTCATGGGTGTGGTTCATTTTATGAATCTCAACAAAATATTTAATGTTGGAAAAGAATATTTATTGAGCTTTCATAATAATTAAAAAAAGGATGAATCGGAGGTTAAAATTGTAGCTTTCACCGTATCTATAGACCTAATTATAAAATGATTGGTGGAATTTCTTGACATATTTAGGTTTTTGTTTTTTATATTGGAGCTAACTAGCTTTAAATCATGATAAATATTGATTATACATTAAGCTGTCTAGTGGCATGGCTCTTATTTATTAAAGTAATTCTTAACATATGAAAGATTTCATGCTGGTTTGCTTTAAATATATTATACAGAAAAATAGTAAAGAAGTATTGAAAAGTGATAAAATATTTAAGAATAAGGTTATAAAAAGAAGATCGAAATTCAAATCGAACCTGTTCAGCTGTTTTTTTTTTTTTTTTTTGCATGCCTTGAGTTTACTTATTAAAACGGAAAGAAGAATAATTTTGCAAGTTTTAATCAAATATAGTTTGATCTTTATTAATATCTTTTCCTTCATCGTGCGATGCAATCTACTCTTTTGTTCAGGTGAACAAAGGCGATAAAAATTTAAAAGCTCCGCAACCAAATATGGCATTTGTGCCGGTAAACCTTGCATAACCATCCAACCTTATAAGTTCCTCATTTTGAAAGCTGAAAATGAAATCTATTAAATAACTGTTTTGACGGTTTGACAGCATCCTTAAATCATTTTTTTCCTTTTATTTATTACTTTCTCGTATACGAAGTATACAAAGAGAAAGTATTGTAATCGGCAAAAAATTCGAACTCGAGATTTTGACGCATCTCCACGTTTTAGACCTCCCTGAGTCCGAAAAACACAATTTTGGAATTATGTCTGTGTGTCTGTCTGTGAACACGATAACTCGAAAACTATTAGAGCTACTTGGATGAAATTTGGTATGTGGTCTTTGAACGTAATTTGTAGGTTTCTATCAAATTTTGGACAAAATCCGTCAACGGGAAGTCTGTCTATTTGTATGTCCGCGGTCATGTGAACGCTATAACTCAAAAACTTGAATAGCTAAATGGATAAAATTTGGTACACAGTTTTATCGTTATGAATGTAGGTCCGTATAAAAGTTCGGACCAAATCCGTCAAAAAGAGGCGTTCAAATTGCATATTCAATTTCTTTGAATCCGATTCTCATGCGCATGCGTATTGGTAGCAATCTGTTATTGTTGTAAATTTTATTTACAACAATAAATAATGTTTTCAAGCATCAATTGTTAACAATTTTTTTATTGTTGTAAATCAAAGCGATCTCATTATTTCAGCAAATCTTTTATTCACGCGCTTTTGCAATTGTTACGGTTGTGGTAGTATAAATTGTTTTCTTGGGAATTCAATTCCAAAGCAGAATTTTCGCTTTAGTATTCATTGCATTGCCTATTTTATCGCGCCTGCTTCAAAGTAATATTTTTTTGAAACGTGGCAACAGATATTTGATTTCAGGTTTGTTTGTTTTTTTGTTTTACTTTCTCGTATACGAGGTATACAAAGAGAAAGTATTGTAATCGTCAAAAAAATTCGAACTCGAGATTTTGCCAAATCTCCACTTAGAAAGTATACGAGAAAGTTTAGGGGAGACCACTCCCGCTGGTTTTTTCAATCAATCTTCGGTGTAATGACCATTTTGCTTATTGTACAAGAACCTTGAAATCATCCTTGTTAATATTTTAATATACATTGGTTTTGTGTTCCAGAGAAAAAGGTAACAAAGACAAGTATTGAAAGCTTGTGTTCCAGAGAAAAAGGTAACAAAGACAAGTATTGAAAGCTTGTGTTCCAGAGAAAAAGGTAACAAAGACAAGTATTGAAAGCTAATGAAAGGCTGCGGTGGACTCGTGCCATTCTCGTCTTCGGAACAGAAGGATCGCTGGCTCCAAACCCGATTCTACAGAAGACTCGCCGTGTATACTAGTGTTCCTTAAACTTTGATAGTTCAACTTTCGATACTTTCAAAACAATCGATAGTTTTCTCCCGGGTAATACTATCGGTAGGAGTATTTTCAGTCGATAGTTTAGAAATTATCGAGAGTTCCAGTCGATTGTTTCAGTCGATAATTTTGAAATTATCGATACTATCGATTGTTTCAGTCGATATTTCCGAAAACCCGATACTATCGACTTGGCTTCGATAGTATCGATAGTCTATCGGTGTTTAAGGAACACTAGTGTATACGGACTTGGGGCTCATTGAATACGTACTCGCACTTGCGTGGTGTGGAAGTTTGAGAAGGAGGACGCCGGCTCAGGTGTTCGTTCTGGTCATTTGACCGTTGTTCAAAATTACAAGCTCTGTCAAAACATAAATCTCGTGTAGCTTCAAAACAGGACGCTAATCTAAATAAACTAAATCAAAGCTACTGAAAAGATCGATCGTATATGCAGGGTGGTCATAAATTATTGGACCCATTTCAAAAATTAATATAAAAAAACCAATGATGTTACAACTACGTTTATTTTTAAATGAAAGAGCATTTTTAAAAGTTTTTTTTAGATAGGTAACACGCCGTTATGGTGATCTGGGTGGTCGTAAATTATAGGATATCGCCCGTTTTGAGAACCATTATCTGCAAAACTATTAAAGCTAAAAAAAAAAATAAAAGCAAGTATTTGTGGAGAATTTTACGCGCTTTAATTTGTTAAATCAATTGTAATTCGGAAACTAAATAGTTTTCGAGATATTCAAGAAAACTGAAAAAGGAAACCAGAAAGCGCTCATCGGCTTCTGCTGACCGGTAGCCATTCCGTATGGAAATCTCACGCTGTAGCAAATTTAGAACGCCGTAATGGTGCACCACCTATCTGAAAAAAATACTTTTTTATTTGTTCTCTCATTTAAAAAAAACGTAGTTGTAACATTATTAGTTTTTTATTAATTTTTGAAATGGTTCAATAATTTATGACTGCACTGTATAATGCATTCATATTTTAATTGATGCAACTCCTTTGGTTTGGTTAACCGAGTTGGCCATACACTAAATTATTAATTGCTGTATATCTTTCAGCTCGAAGTAACGGGGCTCTATGAACTTTAGTTCTAATTAACTTTAATTAACATTAACTAAATATTAACAGTTATTTACATATATTTAGAAACAACATGTTTTCTGGTTAGAACGACCAGCCGACGATCAGCACGTCTTAGCGCGCCTTCCAAATGAGTATTTTGTAAACAAGGGTGGAGGGAGAGAAGGACGCAGCGCCATCTGGTGGGTATTTATACCTATTCCAATATATCATAATCATATTCCAACAAATAAATGCTTCTGTCACCCTATGCTTCTGTCATCCTTTTTGAAAAATAATCGCAATTTTTTTCGCGGTAGATTTCTATGGTTATTTAAATTAAATTTATAAAAATGTCCATCAAGAACCAAAGGAGAGTTCGTATTCTTTTCACTGATTTATTTTCTGTTTGTTTGTTAGATTTTTCTAAAATATTTGTTCACAAGACAGATGCCATTCGAAAATAGTCCGAATTTTAAATTTTCTACAAGCTGAATGCTTTCAAGGCTTCAAAAAAATAGAAAATTCTCATCAAAATTTCCAATTGGGAAATCTTGAAATCTTATACTACTTTATTACCAAAATAAAAAAAGAGTAAACACGATATGTTATTAGTTATATGAATTCGGGTTTTTAAATTTGTATGGCAGTGGTAAGGTCTCGGCTTCGGAGCAGGAGGGTTCCAGGTTCGAAACCCAATTTCAATGAAGATCTACCGTGTATGTGGGCCTGTTGCACGCTAAATCATACGTAGTGGCCAAACGTCCTTCCGTTGGTGTGGCGTGGAAGTTTGGAGAAGGGGTGCAAGCTCAGGTGTCGTCCTCATGATCTGACCGCGGTTTAAAATTGCGAGGTCCGTCCCAAAATAGCCTTTATGTTGCTTCAAAATGGCTCGTTAATATAACTAAACTAAAATAAGATAAACTAAATCAATTTTTACAAAATAAAGCGCGAGTTTACGAAAATATATAAATAGTTTACTTTTAACATTTACTTTTATAGAGAATGAAACTTTCTTCTTTTTTTTCCTTTTATATTCGTAAAAGCTAACGTTTAACATTATTTTAACAGAAATCTAATTCGGAAACAAAGATTTAATATTTATTAGTTAGCTTTCAAATGTTTTTTAACTTTCGGACCTCTAATTTAAAAAAATTAAATAATGTTGCACGAACAAGCTTCGATTATAAGACAGCTGAACATATCTGAAATCAACCGGCGTGCATTTTTGCTTTTCTCTGCTTATAACGCAACGTATACAGCTGCAAGAATATCCTATAAATAAATGCATTTTTGTTCCTTAAAAGCTAAAATATGATACATTATTGTAACAAAAATCTAATTGTGAAAGGAAGGTTCGATATTTCTCGGCTAACTTTTGAAATATTTTTTACTTTCTAAAACAAAAGAGGAAAATATTTTTGCACGAACACCACTAGTGGAATGCCTCCTTTTACACAGAGTATTTTGAATGGCCGTCGTGAAAATCAACAGGGGAAGCTTCTTTTATTTTCTTTTGGTTAGTCACGCAATTCGAAACTACGTGGCGGGAAAAAATAACACTTTCGTTCCTTCGCTGGCATGGCAGAAAAATCTCTCTGCTTTAAAAGCAAACAATGCTTTTAGTTGCCATTTCGGAGCATGTACATTTTGCAAATTAGTTAAGCTGAGCTGAACTGTGGTTGTTAAAATCAATAAATATAAAAAAAGAGGCAAAAAATTGCTTCTAAGTGTAAGGCAAATGGAGATTACTTGGGAATCAGATGAAAATAAAACGCTAATGAGAATGTTAATAATTGTTTCGTTATATGTAATTATAAAGCATTGCATTTTCATGCTTGTACCACACAGACGTAGTGAATAGCTAGCATACTGCATTTGTGATGACTGATTTAATTGGTATAAACAAAACGTGCTTCAGCTACCATTTAATGTAAGCGTCTATTAAAATCGAACTTGTCAAAGCAAATTGAATGTTTTCAGTAAAAACGCTTTATAAATTAAAATAACTATTTATCATATATGCCAGGGACCCTATTATTACTGCAAGAAATACCATAGAATTAAAATAATAATAATAATAAAAGCTATTCAATCGATTTTTAATGTCTTAGTTATTTAATATCGTCTTTCATAAAAATTCCCAAATTTTGCCGAAATGCTCTTTAAATTATTTTTAATTGTGCAATAATTAAAAATATGAATGAGATTTAATGCAGCTAGCGTGCAAGCTTGTTTTAGTCCATAAGGGTAAGAAATGTTTTTGTTCTGAAGAAACGTCAGTCTTGTTTTTTATCGCATTTTTCAATCAAAGACATTTTTTTTTTTTAATTTTTGAATATTTGTTCTTTCATCGCTTGATAATCAGATTTGAAAAAGATTTGTTTTTTCATAAAGCTTGTTCATATTCCTCATATATTCTTATTGCATTGAGTTTAATCACCTGTGTTTGATATTTACCTCGCATTTTTCATACCATATCGAGAAATATCAGTGTTATTTTTGATTAATTAAAGGAATCTTAAGGCAGATGGCTTTTTAATGATTCTTTTTAGTGAGAAATTCAAAAGAATTTAAGGAATCAAATACGAGAAAAAAAATTAACTCAAAAGAAACGTTTTAAAAAAACACTGTAGAAGTGGAATAAAAATTAATTTCGAGTATTAATATGTATATTTTGTTCAAGTGGGCAGATTTTCGGCAATCCGAGGTGCTTGGAACTCGGACGTGCAAGGATGTTTCTGAAAAGAAATCTTGTAAAAACTGTGAAAAAATAAACTTTTACATTTTTTTTTCGAAAAGCCTGGGGGAAATGAAGAATGATCAACAATAGAGTAAAATAATAAAATTAATCAGAACTGTTTTTAAAAATACACTTTTGTTAGTGTCCTAAAAAGTAGAAATCATTTTTCTATTTCAATTATTTTCTGCTTTGTAATCTTTAATATATAATTCATTATTTTAACTATTATGGAATCTTGAAATCAAATGTCTTTCTAAAATTTCCTGCTAGGTGGCACCACTCATATGGTGCCAAAATTTAATTAACTTAATAAATCAGTTGATAATTAAGTTCTGAAAATATTAAAATGGCGTATTGTGATTGAGAACACACAAATTTGCAAAATTTCAAAACTCTAACACGTCATGAAGTGAGTGGAAATTCGATGACAAAATTCCATCTCTGCAAACATGAAAAAAGTTTGGAAAGAGTATAAGAAATGCCCTCGTAAATAAAAGCATTTAATAATGAGTATAAAAAGTGCACACAAAGATTTTTTTACCACAAATTGATTATTAATATTAATTATATTTAGATTATCATTTTAGAAAAAATAAACAGAATTTTTCAAAAGTCAATTAATCCTTTTTTTCTACTTTTTTAATATAAGCTATTTACTTTTTATTAAAACCGGAATATTTTATTTGAAGTGAGGACAATTTCTAAACCGAATGATAAAAAAATTGGGATTGTCCCGGTTCATCTAAAAAGCATGGGCACTTTATTTTTGCGCAATATAATGAAACTTGTCCTTTGACCGGAAAATCTAAACAAAAGAACCAAGGTAGAAAAAGCGGGCAAGTAAATTATTCATAGTATCCTACTAAATGTTTTTATTAATTGTTTTATGAACTTAAACAACTATATGGGGCTCATATTCTATCCATAATTAACACTTTCGCGGACACTGGCTTATGTTATTATGTTATTTACTTTTATGTTATTTGCTGGGACACCTAAGCTACTTGAATAGCATTTCGTGTTCAAAAATGTGCGGCGTACTCCGCTTTGCGTTTTAGCTTGTCACGAACTTGGACGGGATATCACGCTTTGTCCCAGCAAGTAGAGCGGCATATGCCGCTTTGTCCACGAACGTGTTAAAAATTATAATCAAATAATCATTTAATGTTTGGTAACTTTAATTTAACTGCTGAATGTTTTAGCTTCTTTATATTTCTCATATCCTATAGCAACCAGGTGCGTGAGTAGTATAAACAAAATCCATCGGACCATCAAATATAAAATCACTAATAGAAAACGCTATTGTATGATACTTTCTGGAGCGAAATCTGTCGTTTATATCTATAAATATTTCATGACAAATGCGAATCTCTAAAAGGCTTTTGTTATGTTTATATTATGGTTAACATTTCATTGTTCTCATAAAGCTCATGGATATTTATTATGGCAGGTGAATAGCATAAAATAAATAATGAAACTGTAATGGAATGCACAAAAACAAATTGGTGGAAAGGGCTACAGACCCTTATCAGATTTTTTTAACTCCGTAAGATGGTCAAAAGAGTTTTATTACTAAAGAATTCCATTGTTCTATAGTTACGTGATTTCTAATGCTCAACATTTTATTCGTTTTCGTTTTGAAAATACGCGCAAGCCTTTTCCTTAAACACGAACATGCAAAATACAGCTGGCAGCTATACAATAGAGGGCAAATTTTGAAATATTTTTTAAAAACTCCAGTGTTTCCGCTTATTGAACGTTATTTTGCTATTATTACAACAAACTTGCGATGATATAGCAGGACTCAACTTCTAATTTATCAAATGTAAATATAAATGTAATTGGGAGGAAGATTTTGGGAAGACGCAACGAGATTTTTGTTACTAATGTGGTATGTGCTGTGCATGAATTGTTTTACATTTACTTTACTCAGCACTAATTCGATCGTATTATCCCATTATGAATACTGTTCAGAATATAATTTGTGATTTAACTGAGTTACGACTTACTGACACCCTTTCGCCCCAATTAGTCCGTTAAATCGAAGGTTTATTGTACGAATTTTTATATTATTTAAAAAAGAATTTGATTCTGAGTTCAGTATAAACAAGAGAAATGAAATGTTTAAAATTCTTAAAAAGTAAGCATACTTTTATGAAAACGGCCTGGTGGGTGTACGTAAATGTAATCCAGCAAGCAGGACAATAAAAAAAAAATAACGAGTCTTTATTCCACGAATATTTCAGAAAACAAAACTAATCAGCACTTGTATCTAAACTTATAAAAGGCAATGTTTGTGCGCGAGCGTGTGTGTGCTCTGTCGAGACGAATCTATCGCACTTACAGCCAGGAAATTTGGTACACGGGTAGACGCAATGGTGACTCAATGGACCTAGAAGCCAGAATTTTAAAATTTAGTCTAGAAAAATTTTTATTTAATGTTTTGTGTTGTTTTTGGTCATTTTGGCACGGTTACGGCTGTAGTATCTTTTCTAATGATCGTTGAAAAACAATCAATGCACCATCGGATAGAACAAACAATTTTAGTTCTAATGAAGTTTGTTTTGAATTTCCGCCATAATATACTGAATTTTGAGAAATTTTTAAATGATAATCACTTTTATGGTAATTTTTTATCAGGATTTCTTGAAATTCTCGCATCTGACTTTCTAACAACTCTATAATTTTCATTTCTTTTCTGCTTATAACTGGAACGTTTCTGTCGGATTTTAAACAAGAACGGTTAAAATATCTTATTCCGTTTTTTTTTAAATTAATTTTTCCCTGATCAGGGAAACAGTTTTTTTGCTAGCGAGATTTAACAGCGAGAGTTTCTCCGGATTATCCCAGAATGCATTATTGCTTCCTCGCAGAAAGTAACGTAATTTTCTTTCATCCCCAGCCTGCATTTCTACAATCCGATTCCTTCCGGTGACGCCATTATATTCGAGTCATTGTAGAGAGGAAAAAAAAAACGGGAAAATCAATAATGTGTATCTTTTGTTTTGATTCTGTTTTCAAAACTTTTTAGAGTCATTATGGGCATTTTTTTCACATTTTGTCGAAGTCCTGACTCCACGGGTAACGCCGTGCGCGTACTGCTAGTAAATTAATAACACAAGCATACAGCAGATCCCTAATAAATATCAGTAACAGAGCTCAATGTCTATCAGCTCACCAGCTTGCACTGCAGTAAATGCTCCAAAGAGATTGTTTCCTCGTTTGAGTAGTTTGCTTTCTATACCTTTTCCGACAGGACGTGACGTCACATCGTATCTCTCAAAGGTTCTCTAAATTTCCGTTCCCAGTAGAGATCGGACCATAATTCTTGAATTTTCTAGAAGATTCGAATTTGTCTCCAAATCGTCAAAATGGTCGCCAGGTCGGGATTCATTGGCTTGGCTTCCAATAAAACCTCTGTAAAACTCTCTTTCTTGTCAAAAGATTAGCATGTCAGGGAAGCAACTTTATAGCTTCGTAACAATAGTTTAAGCTGTGGAATGTCAAACTTTTACATGTTAAAAATATTTTGTTCGGACGACTTTACTTGTTAAAATAGTAATCATAAACATTTTATAAGGTCAATTTTATATGAACGCATGTAAAAAAATAGAGGTGGTCAATATGGTATAAGAACGTATTCGGATTTTTTCGTTTTGCTTAATTGTATGTTCAGAGTATGGCTTTCCTTTCTTTAAGTGGAAATTCTGATTGAAATTTTAAAGATTTTCGAAGTGCAAAAGATAGAACTCCGCTGTTTCTAATGCACAAAATACTGTACTTGTCTTAATAATGAAGTGAATATGCTTTTGTTATGAATTTTTATAAATAAATAGCCTAGATAGTCACTTTTTCTTTAATCTGATACCAGCAATTGTTCGTTGTCTAAAATGGTAATATTTGGCTAACTTAAGAAAAAGAAAATTGCATGTTGTGTATTGTTAACTGCTAAAAATTTATCAACCAAATTTTAACTTAACATGGCTGAATTCTGGTTGTTCACTGGATTCTCTTTTAAATCATCTTTAAATTGATATTGAACCATTTACGTAAAAAAAAAAATCCTGTCAGCAGGCCGAAAGGTGAAGGTAAATAAATTCCTTTTTGTCTGGATATATAATGAAAAGAAAATTTAACCCTCGTCCGCCAATTTTACCTCTAATTTCGATGAGGGTTTGAGCCATGAGATAGAGAAGAATGGGACTGATGAGAGCTTTCCTGCAATCTGTTGCGTGCATAGGTTAAAAAAAAGTTGAATTTAGGGGTTAAAATTAAGTTTCAGCTTCTAATTCCGAAGTTAAAGCAGCTTTCGAAAAGCTTTTAGTACAAAAGTTATTCGTTATTATGAGGCAATAATTCGTGTAATTTGAATTACCTTTCTATCTTCAATAGTAAGAATGAAAAATTCAAACCTTCTACCATTTCCATACTCTTTAAGCTAGATGGCCCATCTACGAAATCGGCCTAGACTTTCACCCTCCGTACAACATATATCTCGCCGGTTCAAATCCACCAAAATTAATCTAGTTATCGTGTTCATGAGATAGCACGGGCACAGCTTTATGCATCTTTAAAACGAGAAAGGAGCCATCATGGAAGAAACTATGTATCCTTCCATTGAGCTATATGAAAAAAAACATTGATAACTTTTGAACCGTTGGCGAGATTCAGTTAAAACTTAGCGGTTGAATGCAGGGCATGATGGGATTTTTTTGCGCACTTTTATTGTTGTTGTTCATTTTTCGTTGAAAATGTCGAAATACAGCGTTTCTGAGCGTATATCTATCGTCATGGCCTACTATTCGAGTAATAACAGCCCGATTGCGGCTCAAAGGAAATATGCGACCGAGTACAAGCTGGAGAAAACCTGTCCAAGTGTTATAACAATCAAAAATGTGATTGAAAAGTTCGAGAGAACTGGTAGTGTCGATGTCTAGACACTTCAGCGATTTTTGCAGAATTTTGCTCTTCGTCTGCGTCAAGTCATAGCCACTGATGGCAACCTTATCGAACATGTCATAAACTAAATCCGAATATCTGTAGTTACTTTTAAAATTTGAATAAAATTTTTGAACTCAGTAGTTTTTGAAAATTTTATTTTTTATTTTCAAATAATTGTCATCATTAAGTTTTCATAAGGATTATGGTACAAGCCTTATATGCTGGTATTCTCGGTCTTCATCTCCAGTCAAGGCGGCTGAATTCTTGTGATGCGAAGAACCGTCAGCGTCCATGCATATGATAAATCCTTCCACTGCCTATTCGACATATTTAGGTCTCTCGCAAAAAATAAATTCGTGGCGCAACTTTCAAACATCGTGAACCTGAACTTGAGTAGGAAAGCCTCGCAGCAAAATTATGACCGCCGACAGGAGTTTCAAAATAGATGAATGGTCATCGCACCCGGGAAATCGTCACATCTAGTGAAGATTTAACGTCAAATGACAAGCATTGTTGCTTAAAAAAGGTATTCTGTAACCAAGAATAACAAAAAAGGGAAATATAAGCGCCACTGCAACAACCATTGCTGATGATGTTTAGCGTTTTCTAATAAATGGCATTATTCCGTTGTTAAAACTAATAAACTTCCTCTTCTTAGATTTTTGTGTGCTATTTCCTCTTATGCTATTCGTATATCGACGACGGTTTAGATATCATAAATTTATTATTTTTCGATTTAATAAAAAAACCAAAAATTTATTATTTATGCGAACATAAAGTGACCAGATTTTCTGAACTTCAAGCCATGTGGCTCTAAAAACCGGGCACATAATCCGATACGCTGGCAAGGGATATTCGACAAAATCCCAAAGATATGAAGAAAAATTATTAGAATAAATCAAAAATTAGAAATAATTAACCATTAGAAAAGTTTTAAAGCAAAAAAAGATAAAGACGCGTAAATTATACATTCTACTAGTATTATTTTCCCTTCTGACTGACTGATTCCTATGCATTGGTCATTTTAGGATAATGCTATTTTGTGTATAGTAAAAGTTGCGAAGGGTAATTTTTTAGAGGCCATGAATTTGTTTTTAATATGAAGTATTTATTAATAAATAAATTGGAACATTCTTTTAATCCGAGGCGATGACTCGAAACTCTTCTGACTAATTCAGGACATCTTTTCAGTTTATGGTGCAGTAAAATCTTCTATACACACGCGACTTATAAGCATGATTATTGCGAATTCTAGTCTAACATGGAAGAGTTCTTCTTACCGATTTTGATTTCAGTTGCCTTTATAAATGTACCATCAATTCATTTACATAATGGAATCAAATATTTAGCTTCATCTCCTTTTTACAAATATAAATTTTGGAATTATTTTTCTATGCTTTGCTGATCCACATCAGCTTCGTGAACGGATGTTTGAATATTCGAATCTGGATTCCACTGAAAATCCACCTTTTATTTTGAAAATTACCTATTTCAGATGTAGATTGATGTACTTGAAGTGAAAGATTGGAGAGCGTATTTCAACCTCAAGTGCTTTTTGGCATGACGATTTCTAGACTTAAAATATGTCCCCTGTAATACACAATGCAGTTTCAAAATGTTTACCTGACAAATAAAATCCTACTTTAAGGCAACTTAGGCATATCAAAATTATATAACCTCTGAACAAAGTTATGTATTTATAAAATTCGGTACCCAGAAACGAAGAACTTTCTTATCTGAAACGGCTATCTCACGTATTCAAAACATACAAGTGGTCTATTTACGTTTCTCACAAAATGAAATAAAGGTCTATCATAATAATTAATAAAAACAGCGAGTTCAAGTCTCTTTTTGTTGGTTTGACTACGGTATCGAATATGTGAATGAAATCGGAGAATGGGTCATGAGATCAAATGTAAAAACAAGCATCTATAAAAAGTTTCGGTTGACCGATATAATAAAGCAGCAATTTTTTATAGAAATTCTTCGTTAACTTCCTTTAATTTTTACTCATATTCTGATTTCAAAATATGTTTTAATTTTAGATAAGGGATAATTTTGTCAGTGGAAAGCAAACTGCGTGAATAATCATAAACGAAACATTTTGCTTCATATTAAATAAATGAAAAATCTCATCAGAATTCCAAAAATCATCTTCATGCAACTGGCATAAATTGTTTTCTATCTAGCCAGACTCATTTCAGCACATTTTCTGAATCCTTTCTACTTCGCAATTTTCTCCCGAAACAGAGCCAACTTTTCAAAGCAGTTCATTGTAGCATTCTGCAAGACTCTGTCTTCCTTTTTTCCATTCCAATGAAAGCTAATCGTAGTTGTAAGCTAGTTGGGAATTTTCCAAAACGATACACCCGCAACTTAGAGAGGAAGTCATCTTTATATCAGTCACACAAAGCGGAAATATATCAAGTAGTAGTCAAAGTGATTAAGGAGTTAGAAGATATTTTCCGATTTGGCAGAAGTTTCTTCTGAGGCCTCACTAAAGGATGTAATATTATTCTTATATAATACACAGCTCTTGGAAAGTTTCCTAGAAAATGCGCTTCTTATATGCATGAGCCAAAAATTATTTGAACCTATACAAACCAAAAACTATTGTTTCTCGGGCATTCAACTCTCCAAAATACACCTACAGCTTTTATAAAGTTTCAAAAAGCGAAATTATTTATTCTGAAATCGTTCTTTTGTCGTTGGACATCATGTCGGAATTCTATTAGTTTATACGATAATTTTCATTAAATAATGAGTTATAGTTTTCTAATCTAATTTCCTAGTAGTTACTAAATTATTCTTCTTGTAAAAAAGCACACAGTTCTTGTTAATAAGAACAAAAAGAACATATTAATTTTCCTCAGAACTCTTTCAATCGAGCATTTTTTCTTAAATGTGTTGTATGTAATTCAGAAAGTCATTTACACTAATTGTCGTCAAAGTGATTATTTAAAAAATTTCATCCTTTCTTCTTTTATTTTCGTAATATTTGTAGCAAATCATGATTCATATTCTTCCACATAATATTGTTCCCTCGTACTTTTAAATATGGGACATGGGTATAGGAGGGTGTAGGCACTTTGGGTATAGGAGGCTTTGAGTTAAGTAACTGCTCTGCTTGAAAACGCAAATTTTAAAGGAAAAATTACAACAAATGAACAATTAATATTTCGGATATGTAGAAGATTATAAGTCGTTATCAAATTTACATGTTGGTATTCAGAAAGTAAATAAACAACAGTAATAATGCAGACTCAAGTTTAATCTATTCCGCAATAATTTATTTCTTATTAATAAAAATGTACACGCGCACGACAGAAAGAATTAAATTAAAAATATAGAACAAAAGAAATAACAAATATAGAAGAAAACTGCTATTCAAGAAAACAAAAATAAATTCATATACTCAAATGATAATTTCACAAAGAAAGTTATTGTTTACCTCTTGTTTTCTTATTCCTGGAGTAAAAATTCTGTCCAATGCGTATAAAACCAAAGTTTATACCCCGTTTATAAATTATCTAGTTCTTGCCACCATAAAATAGGAAAGGGGGAAATGCGCGATTTGAGTTCATATGAATATTGAGCGATAGATGGCGCCAGCAGTTAAAGTTTTCTTCTACGAACGACTTTCAAAAGTTTTCGTGTTCTTCACTTGAAATATTGAATTTAAACCAAGAAATTTTTCAGAACAAAATTAGCCAAATAAATGCCCCAAAATCCTGAAAGACATGGCTATACCAGAGTGCAAATTGATGAAAATGGAGCTTTGAATCAAGAGGTAAGAAAGCCTCGTTATTTGATCAATTACATTTATAGTACAAAATATTTTTTCTTTCCCTCTTTGGTAAATAGAAAACCGAAACGAATGCAGCGAAAATTCCATCTGCCAAGTTTTCAAACAATTGGTCATAAATAAATCTGTTTGGCCATGAAAGCTCTGCTTTTTGTGTTGTTTTCACTAAACAAAGCTTTTCTTCTTCTTAAAGCTGAAAGTACGAATTTTTTGTAGAAATCCTCGGAGTCATATATTATTTAAATAAAAATAAACGGAATAAAGTAACGAAGGTTTCATGTTTAAAATATTGAATATTTTCCTTTCCTTAAAACATGCGATCATAATACTACATATATTGTACGAAATGTGTAATTTGCAAATAATGCCTAAATACAACTTGTTGAATTAAAAATTTTGTTAATAGCTAATTCCCATAAGAAAATGCATAGGGAATTTCATGATGCATTTTTTTTTTTTACATGAAATACTAAGATACGATTGTGAGGTCATTCTTATTCTCCCATAAGAGCACTATTTAGATATGGATCAGTTACATAAAAATAGTCCATGTAAAACTAATATTAGAGAAGTGTGTTTTGTTTTGAAAGCAGGGGTGGCACCAGAGGGGGGGACCCCTGTCGGGGATGTTGTGCCCCCCCGTCGGGGGAAATTTTTGTACGGGGTATTCAACTGTAGTACGTAAATAATAATCTGGCGAAAATTTGAGACCAATTTCATTACACTCGTCCCCCCTGTCGGGGAGATCGTGCCCCCCCCCTGTCGGGCAAATCGGGCCCCCTCGTCGGGTAAACTCTAGCGCCATTCCTGTTTGAAAGTGTTTGATTTTAAATACCTCTGATTACCAGCAATTTGATTCTATTACTAACAATTTTTACTAAAGAACTACATCTTAGAAGTTTTCAACTTTGCTGTTACAACATTACAGGAAATATTCTTTTATATTAACAAACTAAAATTTTAAAGATATCCTTGTCTCCAATAAAAGCTCCTTCATATTTTAAAAGTTCTTATATTTGAAATGAAAGAAAATAATGAAGAAATTTGAAATGAAAGAAAATAATGAAGAAATTTGAAATGAAAGAAATTGAACAGAAAATTGTCTAGTCTGGCCCAAGTATCCACAGTGTATTCAGCTTTTTGTGAGAAATTCAATCAAGGAAATAAAATACAGCTGAAATATCGTAAAAGTAGTTTGAGCATGCTCATTCGCAATACTAAATGGTTCCACCGCAAGCATTCGCCTCTTATTTTTGTTGCGGAATAATTTTCGCAGCTGCGCTCACACATTTAAAAAGAACTTTCGTCACTGGAGGAAAATTTTTATTTTTATCCCATATGTTGATGTGCTGTGGATTTCTTTCTTTTTTTAAAAATCCATATTCAAAATTCATGTAGGGAATGTTTGGATTTTTAAATTTCATTCTCAATGTACGGGATTAGTTTTTGAAAACTTCCGCTAGAACTCGGTTCTTTAAATAGAATACCAGACGAAATTCAAATTTATTTTCTAAGAGAAGAACTAATTATCATGCGCTAGGTACATATTGAATTTATTCTTTTTATCTCAAGAGACATGGTATTTATTTTTTTTTAAATTCTAATTTGTTTGTAAAATACATTAATTTTATTTATTCATTCATATATGAGGAAGAATAAATGAAGATAAATTCATTCCCCTGTGATATCAATATAGGATATAAATTCTATATAATTTCTTTATACTAAGTTTAGGAAGCTCTGGTGCAAGGTCTCCTGAGATATTTTTACTTTCTCGTAGACGAAGTATGCAAAGAGAAAGTATTGTCGTCAAAGGATTCGAACTCGAGATTTTGATAAATCTTCACGTTTTAGACCTCCCTGAGTTTGAAAAACACAATTTTGGAATTATGTCTGTGAAAATGAACACGATAACTCAAATAGCTAGATAGGTAAAATTTGGTACACAGATTTTATCATCAGGAATATAGTCCGTAGCAAATTTTGGACCAAATCCCTCAAGAGTGACTGCCTGACGATCTGTATAATCGCATTCTTGTGAACACGATAACTTCTAAACGTAATGGCTTAGATAAATGAAATTTGTTATGTGGTCTTCTAACCTTAATTGTAGATCTGTGTCAAATTTTGGTTTCAATCGGTTGAAAAAAAGGCATTCAAATATAATATTCGATTTCTCCTACGACGAAAAAAAACCAGCGGGAGTGGTCCCCCCTAAACTTTCTCGTATACTTTCTAAGTGGAGATTCGTCAAAATCTCGAGTTCGAATTGTTTTGACGATTACAATACTTTCTCTTTGTATACTTCGTATACGAGAAAGTAAAACAAAAAAACAAACAAACCTGAAATCAAATATCTGTTGCCACGTTTCAAAAAAATATTACTTTGAAGCAGGCGCGATAAAATAGGCAATGCAATGAATACTAAGGCGAAAATTCTGCTTTGGAATTGAATTCCCAAGAAAACAATTTATACTACCACAACCGTAACAATTGCAAAAGCGCGTGAATAAAAGATTTGCTGAAATAATGAGATCGGTTTGATTTACAACAATAAAAAAATTGTTAACAATTGATGCTTGAAAACATTATTTATTGTTGTAAATAAAATTTACAACAATAACAGATTGCTACCAATACGCATGCGCATGAGAATCGGATTAAAAGAAATTGAATATGCAATTTGAACGCCTCTTTTTGACGGATTTGGTCCAAACTTTTATACGGACCTACATTCATAACGATAAAACTGTGTACCAAATTTTATCCATTTAGCTATTCAAGTTTTTGAGTTATAGCGTTCACATGACCGCGGACATACAAATAGACAGACTTCCCGCAGACGGATTTTGTCCAAAATCTGATAGAAACCTACAAATTATATTCAAAGACAGCATACCAAATTTCATCCCCGTAGCTCTAATAGTTTTCGAGTTATCGTGTTCACAGACAGACACACACACAGACAGACATACAGACATAATTCCAAAATTGTGTTTTTGGACTCAGGGAGGTCTAAAACGTGGAGATCCGTCAAAATCTCGAGTTCGAATTTTTTGACGATTACAATACTTTCTCTTTGTATACTTCGTATACGAGAAAGTAAAAAAGCGCGATCGCTTTGTGCTATTTTCCCCACCTGTGTTGGGGAATGGCGCGTGTACTGCCACTTGGTGTATTTTTTCGCCACCCGTGTTAGGGCGTATACGAGAATATTTAGGGAAAACCACTCCCGCGGGTTTAGTATTTGTTTTCAGTTTATAATTTTCTCAAAGTTTAAGGTATAGAAATGAACAAAATGTCGTCTCAAAGCAAAAAGTTGAGATATCAAACTGAACTGAGTCAAAATCGGACTATTGGCTATCAAAATATGAAGGGTGGAAATTCACACTTAGAAAAAAGAAAGCAAAACAGTTTTTTGATAAATCTCAGTCAGATTTGAAAGTAAAACAAACCGTTTGAAAAAAAAGTTAAAAACGAAAAACCAGATTATATGTATACTGTCACTTCTGTTCGTTAATTTCAACGAGACTTAAAAATTCAAAGTTGATCGAAATTGATATAATCAGTTTACTATTGCAGATATCAATTTATTATGAACATTGGGGTATTACGTGTTTAAATATTTTGCTTTTATTTCTTCAATTAAACGTTTGCGTCTATTTCCTAAATGTATAGCTTACCAGAGTTTTTGAAAATCTGTCGAAGTTTCCATTAAAATAACTATTATTTCTTCAAAATATTTTATCAGAACAAACATTATTAGTTGTTTTAGTATTCAAAAAATGTTATGTTCCTTGTTATCTAAAATTTACGGCGCTTTATTATTGCGTATCAAATTAAAATTGATAATTAAAAGTTAAGAAAATTCCTTTCGTTTTCTAAGAATGATTCACCGAATCATGGCTTGCTGCATAATTCTAGTATACATAAGAATTCTTGATGCAATTGTAAAACATTCGATTGCAGTTACGATGAACTGGTATTGTGAATCGCTTATTCATTCTGACCTTCTTCTACACGCGAAATAATGCAAGAAAAAATTTATGTGTAATTGGTTTTTCCATATAACAAGTTTTGATGCATTCCGCTTTCGAAAGAGGATGAGAACCTTGAAATCATGTCTGTTATGCTTACAGGTTTTCAACGAATAGAACAGTGTTCAGACCCTCCCATTCAACGACATTGAACTAAAGAAGCACACACACAGTCCAATTTATACTAACTTCAAATCATGTTATCGAATTTCTATTAAAATGACAGCCATTTCAATGCAGAAGATTATTTACTAATAAGATGCTACCTTTAGCTTTTTGTTCAAACACTTCTTGAAAGGTCTCTTCTTGATCTAAGCGACGTATCAAAGATTCATAAACTGCTACCAATAAAATATTTTTTAATTTTATCTCAATTGAAATCGGCGAATTATTAAAATTGAGTCGGTGATTTTAAATCGAAGAATGCGTGTTTGTCCTGACGCTGAAAATAATAATGAATGTGTGCTTATGAAAGGGCATTGTGACGGTTTTATTGCACCATTTGGTAAATACGAGACTTTTTGGAATTTTTATATTTCTGGAAAAAAAAAAAAACTTATCTGTTCTCAAGTTTCCGAGATTTTAAAAAAAAATCACTTGCATTAAGCACTGAAATGCCAGAGAATATAGTCTTGTTTAGGAGCAAATACAATGTTTATTGCACAAATGAATATATTACTTGAAATGGTATTCATAAATCTTTAGTAAAAGATATTTGAGAACAGCATTATTGCTTACAGCAAAAGATAATTTTACGTGCGATTTTTTTCTTTTATGACAGAATTATTATCAATCCGACGTTGTTTTGCCTTTTTTCATTTTTTCGGCGCTTGCAATATATTTTAATACTAGTGAGAGAGTTATATTGCGCTAGTAATTGCCGTGATTTAATAAACGAATCGTGATGTAGATAAGATCACGTAGTCTTCCAGCTGCCTCTGTCACTATCCCAATATAAATGGAATTTTAGAAATATGTTTTATGAAACTGTACGCTTATATCAATCTATTGCGCTTATATTAATTGTTTCCTGCAGATCGACAGGCATTTTTAATAATATTCACTGTACGACTCTCCGCAAAACAAAGTACAGTGAAACTTCGATTAACCGTCACTTGTTTAACCGTCAGTTTCTGTTATCCGTCATCATCTAAAAAGCAAAAAGGAGCGTAGATTTCACCATACATTTATGTATATTATTACTCTGGTATTGAAGTTTATATTGATCGTTTTATAAAATTAAATACAACATGTATGTATTCTTCACTTTTAAAGAATTTTATCTTCATTTTCGTCCCAAGATAGCAGTGAAATCACGTTAGTGTACATATATATTAAGATATTTTTGTTATCCGTCTATTCGCTTATCCGTCACAGCCCTAGTCCCGACGATAACGGTTAATCAAAGTTCTACTGTATTATGATCAACTTGTGTGCGTGATTTACACAATTACGGACCGCAGTGGCTTAATGCTAGTATCTCGAATTTTAGAGCCGATTCCATTGAATATCAGCCGTGTATGTGAGCTTGTGCACGTTAAATCTATCGTCGGAATCAATCACTCTTGAACTGATATTGTGTGAAAATTTGGAGAATAGAGCACATCGTCGCTTAACAAGTATTACCACCTATCTCAATTTTTTGAAATTTCAAAGAGGAAGAAAATACTCAATTTTTCGCAATCAATATCGAATATTTCTGATTTTTTTAAACATCTGCTATGAACATGAGACCGCATGTTCCTACCTGGTGTGAAAAAAGTTCAGAAATATTCGTTACTGGTTGCGAAAAACTGAGTATTTTCTTCCTCTTTGAAATTTCAAAAAATTGAGATAGGTGGCAATGCTTGTTAAGCGACGATGTGCTCTATTGTCATCCTCGGCATCTGACAATGGTTCAGAATTACAAGTAGCCCTGTTGTAGCTTCAACATCCGACGTGAATCTAAGAAATTGATTAACCTTCGAGAGGTAGATATTCGTAAAACCAGTTCTCACATTTAAAGGCTTCATCGACCATCTGATTCGAAAACTCACTTTTTGTTACTTCAGGCATAACCACAAAGAAAGCCCCATCCCTCCTAAGGCATCCAATAAACTCGAATGACTGAAATGTCACAAATAATAAATAGGGGAACTCTGAACCACTTAAAATGGTTCCCAATATGTTTTCGTCGTTTCTCCCGCAAGTGAGGCATGTCCGTCATTGGTAATGGAACCGCTGACAAACTACAACACCATTATCATGCCTCTAGGGAGACCACCAACCTGTTTATATATATACAACAACTTCTCGTCCTCGTACTCTAGGTACCCCTCCCTTACAAAACTACGTCATGCATAAACACCGATAACAAAAATTTGATACTTAAGGCACTGAATAAGACGATTACATTTTTATAGCTATTTGTACTAGAGCAAATAGCTATTTGTACTGTAGTATAGAATCTTGACTTTGGAATTCAGGTGAGATTCTTCAATCCAATTCAGTTTTCATGTATATGCGTCTAAAAGCGGTTATATCTGGTGGATCCTAAACATTTTTTTTTATGTTCATGCAATGACAAGAACGGGTTTAGATGTATTTCTTATCAAATGGCCCCACTTCAGATTTACTAAAACTGTCCAAATTAACTTTCATGTAGTATTGAAACACAGCATCCTAGTCCATAATCTTAACACATAGAATCAATCTGAGAGCGAATACAGGCATAATGTAAAGCCCGTAACAAAATTATTACCCCCTGTATATTTCGGCTAATAACCATTTCGGCTAAACTGCTATGTATTTCGTCGGGTCTCAAACCTTTAAACATTAGACTACTTTTAGGATATTGAGTAGAAAAACTAACGCATTTATGTTTTTAACTATTTCAGGAACAGCAATCAAAAAAGAATCTACACATATTAACGAAGAAGAAGGCTTTCTTTTATATAGTCAAGTATTAAACAAAGAATAAAGTTCATTCGCTCCGACTCTTTTTTGAAATATTTTTGTGTGAAATTTTGTAGTTAAGTTACGAAGACAGTTGTCTAATGAGTAGTGGTTACGGCATAAGTGCTTTCATGCTGACTCTGATTGTCGTGACCATTTTCCCTGACTTAGCTGCGCAAATAAAGTTTACGAAACGCAGTGTAGTTCACAATCGTTCACAGATCCTAGACTCACGATTTTAAATTTACAAATTATGCTCTTAAGACTTGCACCTACCAATTTAAGGTATGACATGAAAATATGAAATATCTGCTCTTCATTTACTACGTAGGCAAATGGGTGGATACATTGAGTTGTATGTAACAAGTTCTTTTAAATAAGTTATCGATCGTGATGAAATCATATTACGATCAGAACGGTCGACGATAAACTCCAATTAGCTCGAATAAATTGAAGAATGATGTCAAATTCAAATTAATCCGAATAACCAACGTTCTCTTCAGATAATGACAAACTCAGTCGTCTAATTAATGTTGGTAGGTAACGTTAAATTTTCCTTTGTTCAATGTTCTGGGTTGTCTAACGTCAGTTCTCCTGTCTGACGCTCTGTTTAGAGTGGCGATGATCTTGTGGCGGCGTCTCGGATTCAGAACCGGAGGGTTGCGGGTTAGAGACCTTATTCTGTCGAAAGACCCGTAATATACAAAGGTTTGGCGTCCGGTAAATCTGTGGGGAACAAATGGTCTTTTGTTGGTGTGGCGCTGAAATCTGAGCAATGGGTAGGCTCAGGTGTCATCCTCGTCACCTGAGCAAGGTTCAAAATAATGAGATGCGTCCAAAATGCCCCTCGGGTTGCTTCAAAACGGGACGTTAATCAAGCAAAACTAAATTAAAACGACTAGTTGACGCTCTCGGTAATTAACGTCGAATAATCAGCATTCATCGCACTCTCCGTATGTCCTTGTAATCTGATTAAACTAACCTCCAGATAAATCAAACTCCATTTGACTTGATAATTGAACCTGCCATCAGGTATTTGACAAACGATCACGGTATAGTAACGCAATATGTTTCTTTGCTTTTTATCCTTGTTCCTTCTTCTTGTTACATATGGATCAATGAAGTATATAGGTGATGATTTATTTTTCAGTTAATTAGGGATGTAACGAATAGTGATTTGGCCGAATAGCCCAATATCGAATATTCGGCTAAATTTTAGGCCGAATACTAAATTTTTTAAAACATTCTATTTTTGATTGTAAATGAAATATTTTTCAAATTTTAAATGAAAAAAAATTGAGATAAATAAAATTAATTTTTTATTATTTGTATATTTAAAAAAATGTTAATACTTTTATGTTATGTTGGTGATATTTTAAATACATTAATTATGATAATAAGAAATGAGAAACCCTCACCATTTTGGGATTGCTTCAGAGAAATAAAAGTCATCATTGCAGATCATGGGGATGGCAAACACAGCAGAAAACTGAATGAATAAATTAAAATTACTAGAAATAATCCCTATTTTGATAAAGAGCTTCTAATAGGTAGCATGGAGTGTCCACTTAATTGGTGGAAAAAAATGCGGAAAAATTTCCAAGGTTTTCAGATTTATCAAGAAAATATCTTTCAGCACCTGCAATCATTAAGACCATTTATTTTTGAATCTGGCAAAATGTATGAAACCATATGGAACAGACTTCTACAAATGATATGCAACATTATTAAATACACTTATGTACTATGCAACTTAAAATTGGATAAATGTTAAATTTTTTATAATAAATATAAAGGAATGTAATTCTGCAATATTCTTTATTAACTATATTTAAAGCAACTTTTAAAAAAAACATTTTGTCCTTAATTTATTCTGGCGAATATCTGTTTAGTATTCGACCAGACAGAATATCCGGAAAAGGGCCGAATATGCCTAATATTGAATATTTGTTATATCCCTCTTTGGTATCATATGTGTATGAAATCAAACGGAGTAGACTTCCTCCCGAAAATGCTGAAAACTTATTGTTCTTGCATCATAATTTCAGGCTTTGCAATGATAACATATGTAACTTTATTAAATACCCTACATTATGCAACTTCAAATTGGATAAATGTTAGAAGATTTTTTGATAATTAATGTACTGAAATGTAATTCTGCAATATTTTTTGTTAAATGTGTATTTAAAAGCACATTTTTTAAAAAATTATTATCCTGAATATATTCGGCCGAATATTTGCTTATTATTCGGCCAGACGAATGCCGAATATTCGTTACACCCCCTACAATTAACCGTTATAGCTAAATCTTATTTTAGATCCTTTCGTATCGGATGTTTTTACACCCTTTTACGTAACTTTTTCTTCTTTCATATTTTTAAAGTTCATGTTTGTAAAGATGAATTAAGTATAGTTCTATATTTATAAGTCAGAACAATATTTTAATTTTTCCCTATCATAATTATCAATCAATGATTTAATTTAATTTTTATTCATCTGGTAGTGAATTGAGAGCTAATAATTTTTTTTCATAATAATTTTAATAATGAATAATAAAATATATTAAACACTAAAAAGTAAAAAAAATACAGAAAATTTAAAAAATTAAAAGAAAACATGTTTTTATGTTGTGCTAAAACGCAAAAAATAATATTTTATCAAAAATCCTAAAACTATAAGCCGTTAAATCAATATGTTAAGGAAAATAGGCTACAATGAGTAAAAATAAACTACAATGAATAGAAAGAAAATTTTTAAGCATTCATTAAAAATTAAAATATATTACGAATGTGCTTAAAATTTCACAGAAAAGTCCTTTTTGCATGAATAACAACATGCGAAGCCTGTATCGCTTCAGATGGCAGGTCCTGTGAACATTTACTGAAGTACTCTAAAGATTTGTTTTTGATGCTGCGTCCTATTTGCCATTAACGGGTCTGTCGTGCTATGTACGACTTGTAATGTTGGTTTTCATACACCAGGGTTTTTGTGCTGTTATAATTTTCATTCCATTAAAACTGTGTTACACATTTTATCTGGTATATCCTTATATTTTACTTAATTAAATTCACTGACAAAGAGCCCTTGTAATGCCCCTCCCCTTTGCGATTTCGATCTCATGTTGTATTGCAAAAATGACTTATTTCCGTATGTCTGCAATACCCTCAAAATTTGTAAAATCTTTCGGAACACTTAGCATAAGTATATATAGAGAGATGCATAATAAATTTCAGTAAAAAAAGAAAGGCGCAGTTCTGGTCCGCGCCTTAGATTTTTCGTGACAACGCCGGAATAAAACCATAAAACAAGTGTTTCGTATTAATATTATATCCACAGACCTTTGCTACATGCTCTAAACTTGTGATTTATCTATTATGTAACCATAATTGTCCTCTGTGTAAATATTGTATTAAAGAGATTGATAATTAAATTACATATTAATACGAAATACTTGTATTATGATTTCATCCCGACGTTTTCGCAAAAAATCTACGGCGCGAACCCGAACTGCGCCTTTCTTATGTTTTATTTAGAAAAGCTTTTGATGGCGACATCTGTTGACAGTATATAGAACTATATTTCGCGTATGCTCAGTAAAACATTATTTACTACAAATTCTCATACTTCCCGTAATATTCAAATTTTAATACAATGTTTCTTTTACGTATTGTCAAGTATTCTGTAAGTTTCGTACAATTCGAAAAAAACTCTGCACGTTATAATCAAAAAACATGCTGAGTTTGAAATTTTCAATTCAATTGCGATTTTTACTTATATTCTGATAAATATTTTTATTGTCTCACTTTGGGTCCTAGTAATAAAGTTAATTCATTACACTCACGCGCATGCGCTTACACTGGTACGATGACGTCACATACAAAACAAATACTATGCGACAAACTCTTACAGATATAATATATCCGTTGTGGGGTCAACCATTCTTTTCGCATTATTAGTCTCGTAGTTATTAGCCATTCAAATCTGACGGTATTTTGTCACACAAGAAAGTTCGACCGACTATCACTGTGACGAGCGGAAAGACGTTTCCACGTCAAAAATTCTTCCCATCTTCTGGTTATTTCTTATAAATCTAAAATTTCTTCCTTTATGTGCGGACACAATAAAACCTAAAATTCCTCACTCTATATGCAGGCACAATAAAGCATTCTTATTTCCGCGGGTGCAATTTTGATTAAAAGCTTGTAATAACTCTTTTGAAATCAATTTGTTCAATGGGTCCCATTCGTTTCTTTTCCTTGCTCTGAATTATGTTGTAACTACGTCAAAATATCCAATCGATACATCACCAATGTACCTTTGAAAGGCGGGCAACACGTCCGAAGATCATTAATCTTATTACTGTTACACGATAAATTATAGTTAGATTTATCTTGTCTCGGTTCGCTGGAACTCTATTTTTTAACCTTATTCCGGATCATTTAGTTCTGGATCCTCTTTTCAGTGATCGCGCTATATGCTTTGACGACTGAAGTAAAAATATCGACGTAGCATTTAATAGAACTGTTAAACTGAGGTTTTTACTTTCTCGTATACGAAGTATACAAAGAGAAAGTATTGTAATCGTCAAAAAATTCCAACTCGAGATTTTGACGAATGTCCACGTTTTAGACCTCCCCGAGTCCGAAAAACACAATTTTGGAATTATGTCTGTCTGTCTGTGTGTCTGTCTGTCTGTGAACACAATAACTCGAAAACTATTAGAGCTACGGGGATGAAATTTGGTATGTTGTCTTTAAACATAATTTGCAGGTTTCTATCAAATTTGGGACAAAATCCGTCAACGGGAAGTCTGTCTGTCTGTATGTCCGAAGTCATGTGAACACTATAACTCAAACACTTGAATAGCTAGGTGTATAAAATTTGGTACACGGTTTTATCGTCATAATTGTAGGTCCGTATAAAATTTTGGGCCAAATCCGTCAACGGGTTGACTGTCTGTTGGTCTGTATAATCGCATACTTGTGTATCTCATAAGCCCTTTGGCTTTGATAAATAAATCTTGATATCGCGGATGCTAACATTAATTATAGATCTGTGTCCAATTTTCATCTCAATCGGTTGAAAAACAGGTGTTCAAATCGCATATTTAGTTCAAAATGTTCATTACGACTGTGTGTTGGCGAGCGTTTCGCTTATTTTACTCAAGTGAGTATGGTTGGCGTTTGACCTTGACGGAAATTGAAGCGAGCCGCAAACACGCGCTTCGGAAATTATGGCAATTCCCAAAACGAGATTTTTTTTTTATATTCTCCAGATGGACTCCTGTGATTAACCAGAGGTTTAGTGAAATGTTGTGCGATATCTATAATAAGATTTCGTACTCAAGAACGTTAAATAAAGTTGTGGTACCTCGGCGCGCGTAAAGATTGCGAACATACGCAATTTTTTTTTGCAAAATATTAAGTTTTTTGCAATTCATAAATTTTATATGTTTCATTGTAAACCACCATTCATAATTTTTTTTTCAAAATAACCAGGCCTTGGGTAAATACCCCAAAAATATTTACCTACCAACTGCGTGTTTACGCACCCCACATTACTGGTCGTATGCGAGAAAGTTTCGGGGAGGTCACTCCCGCTGGTTTTTCAGTGTTCTCGTTATTGCCTTTGATATTTTAACATGAGGTATAATCTGTATGTTGCCGGCAATGTATGAAACGTCGCCAATCTATAGAATACCCAGGCCTTTTATAAAATGCCGGGCGTTTTCAGGCAAAGTATGAAATATGAGAATTATTATATACAGTAGGACCTCTATTTAACGAAGTCGCTAAATCCCGAAAAAAAGTTCTTTATATGGAAAATTCGTTAAATAGAGATTCACCTTTTAAAATACTTTAAACTATACAAAACAGATTTTAAATTCATAAACACTAAATATTATTAAAAAAAGTAATTAATCACACCTTTATTTTGAAAATTAATATATATTTGCATTATATTTCTTACCCATCAAAAAGAAATCTGCAAGGAAAACAAGAATAAAACAAAACATGGACCGGGAATACCCTGTATTTTCAATTTTAAAAAATAATTTTATATTAAAGTTAATGAATTTTAATGACATTATCGCATTTATTATATCAAGTAATTTTAAGAATACATTACCACATGCGTCCTTAATTTAATTACGATAAAGTCTGTTAATTTTGCTTGAGATTTTTGTTCGAAAAAGTGTTTTCTCTCATAATATGCTTCGCATCTTTGCAATGCACCAAAAACGCCTTCAGGCGTATTTTCTTCAAACTATAATCCGCGCCGGATTGTTTCAAATGATTTTGGCATTTCATCATGCGAAGGTTTGTTGCTTTCTGTATCCTAATCATTTCCATCTTCATCATCTTCGTCTTCATCGCAATTCTTTGCTGTATTGTTTTTATTTTTCACACTGTCAAAAATATCCAATTTAGTTAGTGTTTCCGTGGTTTGAGCTTCAGAATCAAGTGAAAGAAAATCATCAATCAGCACATCATCGTTAATTTCTTCTTATTCCCTTAGCTGTATCCACATTTTTTTAAGTTCCTCTAAGGGAATATCGTCTTCGTCCTCCGTACTTGCCGAACTCTCATTGTTGACAAAGAATTCAGCTTTGACAAAACTGTTGCGAATAGTACGATCTGTGACATCATAGTTCCATGTTTTGGAAATTTATGATATGCTTTCCCGTAAGTTGATCTTTGGCATGGATTGGTTGTTTTCAAGCGCAGTGATAACTTTTCGCACTATTCTCTTGCGATAGTATATTTTTAATTTTTTTTTATCACCCCTTGATCCATTGGCTGCAGTTTTGATGTAGTGTTTGGTGTGAAGTAAAAAACTGTAACATTTTTTAGTTTTTGTCTGATTTCCTTCGGATGGGCGGGACAATTATCGAAAACGAGAGAAATATTGCGACACTCTGCAATCATACGTTTGTCCAACTTTTGATCCCATTTTTCACAAATTTCTGACGTCATCCAAGATTTTTTGTTTAAGTCATAATCAACCTCCAAAGATTTTGCGCCTTTGATACATCTTGGATTTTTGCTTCTTCCGCTAACTAATGGTTCCAATTTCTGATGTCCAGTCATATTTGTACCTAACATGAGAGTTAATCTTGCATTGCTTTGTTTTCCACCAAAGCATTTTTCCTTTTTAAATGTCTTTTGAGGCAAGCATTGAAAAAATAAAGCAGTCTCATCAGCATTAAAGGTGTTTTCTGGCTTATAGTCTTTTAAAATTTTACTCAGTGTTTCCGTTATCCAATTTTCACTATCGTTATTATCAACGTCTTTACTTTCACCAGATATTACTTTTGCCATAATTCCATGTTTTCTCTTAAATTTTTCAAGCCATCCATTGCTTCATCGAAATTCTTCGTATCCCAATGCCTTCGCAAATTGAAGAGCTTTCTCAATTATGAAAGACCCAGAGATCGGAACATTTTTTTATCTTGCATTGTATGTATCCACTGAAAGACTGCCTCATCGACATCTTTATAGACACATATTTTTAAAAGTTTTGAACAAGAATTCGATGAATCATAATTTTGTATCTTATCACGATTTTTTATTATGGTTGATAAGCTGTTTGGAGGAATACCAAATTTTAAAGCAATATTCTTTTTCTTCACACCTTTATCCACCTCATAAAGAATTAAATTTTTTTCTTTGATGCTCAAGCACTTTCGTTTTGACATTTTCCAGCTACAAGAACTGAAATTACCAGCACGACTCTGATCAACAATCTGAAAAACGGGAGACTAGTTCAAGGAGACGGGATAGCTCCATTGAGGGTGAAAGGGGGATATTGAAAGTTTTTCTAGTGAAGTGGACAGTGTGTGGGGTTGGGTGGATAAAGGTTGTACTTCCTGGATGAAATGCAAAGAATGACAACGATTTTACTGCTCTTGGTGAATTAGACGACTGGTAAAACCAGTTCAAGATCATTGATCACCATAAAATGTGTTAAAAGAAAGAATAAGTTTTAAATGTTCAGAAATATTTTGAGAAATAGGGAGAAAAAAATGTTGGATCACAAGAAAAAGTGCGTTAAATAGAGAATGCACTTCGCTATTTGGAGGCTATTTTACGAAAAATTCGCAAAATGTTCTTGGTTCCAAGGAAAAGTTCGCAAAATAGAGGTTCGTTAAATAGAGGTCCGACTGTACTTTCTCTAGGCATTGTATATAATATATAGACATTCTATAGAATGACAAAGGCTATTTAAGAAAAGTATTTAAAAAGTCATGATAAGGCTTTTATTTAAAAGACGTGCATTCCTCAAAAATACAAATGTTATTTTGAAAAAAATAATGAAAGAGTACTATTAAAAAACTTTTATTCAAAATACGTGAAGAAAAATGGAAGTTGTACAAAACAAAACTTATGCCTTTCTTATTAAAGAAAAAAAAATGAAATATGAACCTACTTCTATCATCAAGCAAAGAAATAATTTTATTTTGTGAATTGCATGCAATTTTATTTCTTCTAAAATTGAATCTGCAATGTATTTCATACTTTTCCGGTTTGTCATTTGGCATTCTGTAGAATGCCTAGGAAATGTGTGAAATGTTAATCGTTTTATACATTGCCGGACAGTTTTCAGCAGTCTATAAAATGCCTATGTATTCTATAGAATGTCGGCTTTCATGCATTGCCGGTAACATATAGATGGATAGCTGATCAAAACCGTTACCTGAAAATTGAAACTTTCAGCAATACAGTCGTAAATGCTGTCAATATTATTTCATTTCTAAGGCAGCTGACATTTCAATCTTTTTCTGTTTCAAAACAAGGATGAGCTGAATGAAATTGATGCAACTGTAACTTGAATCAATGAAAATAGATTTTCAATTTAAAAAAAAAAGAGTAAAACCTTTTATTTTGTAATAAACCCAGTGAACCTCTGAATATAAATTATTACACCTGTATGGAGAAAAAACCTATTCTATTTCTTTTGTGTATTCGATTTCAAGATGACGGGTTATTTATATTTATTAAAAATCATATTGAAGCGGTAGCTTTGTGTCTTAAAAAATCAGCAGGAAAATGGACTGGCGAAGCCCATACTCAGATCTCAACCTATTTTCTAGCAAACACTGACAGAATGAAAACTTTGACAATAATATCTGTCTTGTGATCAAGTCCGGCAGCATGGAAGGCAAATTTAGACCAGTTTCTCTAAAAAAAGAATTTACCAAGACATTCCCTACAGCTTGCAATGTTAGTAATTTATATATTTATGATTTTATTTTGAATTTTAGATAGAGCATTTCATATTTTAAAAACAGCAAAAAAATTATTGCTTTTTTTATTATCAACATATTTATTGTGGAAAAGAATTCTCATTATTACAGTATGATGCTGCAAATAAAAATATTTTCTTTCCAATAAAGAAATCTTTTTGTAATTTTCTTCCTATATTTTTTCAGTTTCTTCTTTTTCTGCATAAATATGAGCCTTACTTCTTCAAGTTATTCTGATAAAGCATAACTTATGTCATTTTGTACATGAAATTTTTTCCACACGAAAATTTTCCAAAAAAATGTGTGATATTTTTTTTCCTTGAAAAGTGTTTCTCCGTTTCTAAAAAAAATTATATATATTGGATAAAAATTTAAAAGAAGTTCAGTTTCTTCTGGCGTTACTAGTGTAAAATAAATTATGCATAATAAAAAATAGGAATGAAATAATTTTTCCAGATTTAAAAAGTTGTCTTTGGAAAGGCTGGTAGGAACTATTTACTAATAAGTAAAAAAGGGGACACTTTTTTAGTTCCAAACAAAGAGTTCAAAATCGGGGCTGCAGCGCCTAATAAGTGGCATCAGGTCACTTTAAGCATATAGCAAATGTTTGAGAGGACAATTCACTTTACATTTAATTTAATTTTTAGTTACTTTTCGAAAAAATAAATTTAGTTAATCTTCGTTTAATATGAACTATTTATTCATAAGTAATGCAGGACGTTTAATTCAAATCCAGGACTGACAGTCAAAATTCAAGACTGTCTCATTTAATACTTGGCATCTGGTTGTATTATTTAATTGAGACCAAACTTGCCAAGCTTTTTGTAAATCTAAGGATATATTCATAATTTAAACATCAGTGAAAACTCTATTTTAAAAATTTGTTGAAAATCTATTTTATTGTTACAAAACGTTTCTCTTTAAAATGAGAAGAAAGAAATAACAAAATATAAATTTTGGCTCCAATTAATTGTGTGCATTAACTGTGTAATAGAAACTACTTTTTTTTCTTTTACTAATCTGGTGTGGAATAAAATAATTATTTATCGTCTACCTTGTTTTCAAGACTTAGTGCGTAATAAAAATCATTTTTAAAATTTATATTCCCTTTAATATGGAAATCAGCTGGTGTTTTGTTAAACCTATTTAAACTCCTATACTGTATTTTGTTAAATAAATAAATTTAACGCCGAATTATTCATTTCCATTGCCTCATGACTGTACATCTATTGTTCCTCTGCAATTGTAGATGGCACAGAAATTCAATGCTTCTCTCCCAAGTTACAAATTCTAACGCAAGTATCACAATTCATCTAGGAATTCCAATCCACAAATTAGGCAACCGTTGTTGTATACACGTTTTATTAAAGAGTGCACATGAGTGATGCAGACGATATTTTCCCTCGGTTTCTCTGAACTGCCAAATCATGGCGTTACTTAATTTCGATCAAATTAAGGCAAATAATGGGTTCGATTCGTCGCCCAAATAACATTAATTTAAGCAAATCGGAACTCGTTCAGCAATCTAATGTAATCTTTTGGGATTAAGTTAGGAAAAGCTAAACAATGTATCAGAGCACTTGATTCGTTTCCATCGACTGGCTGCTGCATTTTATAAGTCTGATTGTGTGGAATTGTAATTAAACATTAGCTTATTTCGCAAAATAAACTACTTCTAGCAGTTAAATTCTGTTTTCTTTAAAAGTTTCTGAACTATATTTGAGAAGAAGCTGATTATTTTCTGACTATGTACATAATTAAAATGAAATTATGTACAATTTTAAAAATAGATTTCCTTTACTTGTAACTGTATCAATCTAAGAGAAAGCAGGTTGATTTTGGATGAGGTACGCGAAACTTTAATTTGAAATTAAGTTCTTAGTCAAGCTTTTGTTCCATAAGAATAAATACAATATTAGAACAATTTCATTGTGGTTTATTTCATTGAGGTAAGGATTTTAATGATGTTTATTAAGTATTCGTTATGAAACTAAGTTACTTTTGACAAAATTTAATAATCAGACTGCATTACGGAGTTTTATAATTATTCCATTGTTGTTTATTGTTTTATTTCTTTTGTTAATTTATCTCTACTAATGATAAAAGCGTGCGTGTTTTGGTGCTCTAAATGGCACATACCGTTTAACATAGAGCTACCAAATTTAACACAAAATGCATTTTGCAGGGTTGGAATTTTTTGAATTTTAATTAATTAAAAATTAAGTGAACATTTCGCAAAAATGTTAAAAAAATTATTGCACAAAACTATTTGCACTTTAAAATTCAAAAAAAAAAATCTTCTGAATGATATCACTTTAATCATCTTACAATTTTTTTGTTAATTTTAACAAATTTTTAAGAATGTTTTTTTATTTTCAATAATACTTTTTATCGTCGTTATGAAATTCAGGCTAATTTCATTGTTTAGCAAATCATTTAATCACATTTTTTTCCCGTTGTTAAAGTTATGATTAGCAAAATTAGTCTTCATTGATACATCAATTACACTGGACTCCAAAGTAAATCTTTCTTTTCCTACAGTTTGATGTTATAAACTTTTGAAATGCTTTTTTTCAGCTCAAGCTCATTGAATGAAGAGATTATTTTATATGATAAGTTTTTGATTGAGAAATATTTTCTCGCACCAGTTTCAATTTGATGCTTTTTATAACTTAATAATAGATGGTATTTACTGTTTACTTAGCTATTTAAATAGAATTTTTTTTAGTTTAACAGTTATTATAATTCTGGTTTCCTTACTTTTAGATATCTATACTAAGAAATCTAGGGAAAAAAATTCTCGCAGAATTTATGATTTGGAGATTTTTGACGTGAAACTTCTCATTAAATTCATATTTTTCAGTCTTATCAAACAACACTGGAGATAATTTTAATTCACATTTCGAATTTATAGGTTAACATCCAGTAAAGTCAATATTTATGGCGAAAAAACTGGACGCCAAAGGTGGTTAGTATAACAATAAACAGCATTAGAAAAAATAGAACAACTTAAACACTATGAAACGGCTTCAAATTATCTTCATGACACATATTGCGAAAATGTGGTGTGAAATGTTTTTAGTGATATTTATAAAAGGTAATTTTTTTTATTTAGAGTGCACTTAAAAAATTGTCTAAAACAAGCATGCCTCGTAAACAACAATAATAAGGTCGAATCTCAATTCCACAGAATTTTCATTTCTTATTTTTTTTCTTCGCGAAACTTGAACACAATCTATATATATAAAACTCAACGTATGTATATATGTTTGTTCCAACATAACTTCCGAATGGCTGCAACAATTTTGATGAAACTTGGTACACAGGTTCCTCATTGGTCGACTTGAAGTACTGAAGGGGTAAATAAGCCCTAACCCAGGCCCTCAGGACAGGGTGGGCCAAAGTATATAAAATACGTGTAACAAATTGACCGGTTGACATACTTCGCTACTTTGATGAACATTTCGGTGCACAGGTTCCTCATCAGCCGACTTGAAGTAATGTAGAGATAAATAAGTCCTTACCCAGTCCCTTAAGGCAGGGTGGACCAAAGTCCCCAAAATACATGTAACAAATTGACCGGTTAACATGCTTCGTGATTTTGATGGAACTTGGCAAACAGGGTCCTCATTAGCGGACTTGAAGTACTGTGTAAATAAGCTCAAACCAAGGCCCTCATGGCAGAGTGGGCCAAACCTTCCAAAGTACATGTATAACAAATAGGCCGATTGACACTCTTGCCCATTTGATTGGCTTGGGCGATACTTTAAATTAGGAAACTAAAAGGAGGATAGGATTAAATAAAAGCTAATTCAATCCGTCAGGGTAGTGTGAGCAAAGTAATTTTAATACGTTTAATAAATAGATCGATTGGCATGAAACTTGATATAACTGGGACAATTTTGATGACAGTGGGTACATATATTCCTGTTAGGCTGACTAAAAGTAGTTTTTGAGTAAATAAACGGCAATCCATTTCTTCAGAGAAGGGTGGAAAAAAATGTCAAAATACACGCAAATAGTAGGGCCGATTAACATGCTGTTGGATATGGCTATGGAGATTTTGATGATATTTTGTGCATATGTTTCTCGGAGCCTGAATAAAAGTACTCTATGGGTAAATAAACTCTAACACAATTCTTTTAGAATACGGTGGAGGTAAGTCGTTTAAATATCTCTAACAAAAGTGCCGATTGACATGAAACTTGATACAGATAGGGAAATTTTGATGACACAGGGTACATACGTTCCTCTCAGGCTGACTAAAAGTACTGTAAGAGTAAATAAACGGTAACCCAATTCCTCAGGGTAGGGGAAAAATCCTGAAAATACATGTAAACCCTTGGGCCGATTGGCATACCTTTGGATACGTCTAGGGAGATTTTGATTAATTTTGGTTCATATACTTCTAATTAGCCAACTAAAAGTACTGAAGGACTAAATAAACGTTAATCTAAAATACATGCGGCAAATAGACGATTCACATGAAATTTGATAGTGCTTGGACAATTTGATGAAGCATTATACATATGTTCCTCACAAGCCAAATAAAAGTACTTTAGCACAAATACTTACTCAATACATCAAGTAAGGAAGAGCAAAGACACAGGCCGATTGACGGAAAACTCGAAACTGTTGGAGATATTTTGATGAAACTTTGATATGCATATTCCTTTTTAATCTACAAGAACTATTGGGGGGTAAATAAGCCCTAAGCCCGTCCTTCAGGGTAGGTTGGTGCAATGTCTCTTATACAAGCGTAAAAAATGAATTGATCGAAATGAAGCATAACTCTCAGGTTTCAATACGTCGAACTAAAAATATGGAGGGGTTAAATCTTTTTTAAGCATCCCATTAGGATGATAACTATCGATAAGATATGGAGAAATGTTTATTTAAAACGTGTGAAGCAATTTTGGTGAAACATGTTTTGCATTAGTTGATTTAGACACGTTAATTGTTAAAATGTTATTTTAAAAATGGCTCCAATATTGTTCAACAACGACAAAAAAGAATACTGTATTGAGAAATAGGCCCTATATCGCACTCTTCAGGGTTGAGAGGAGGTCAGTCATTGAAATACATTGAGCAAATGGACCAATTAGCATGAAAGATTTATGGTCGGGTTCCTAAAGAAATAAATGCCCTCCAAAATTGGCTAATAATGCAAGAAATATATGTAATATTGTATACTATGATATAAGATAAATGAAAGAATGTTTTGTACTATTAATTTAAGCGTCTTTTTAAAAAATTAATTCTCGCAATAAAATAACATTAATAAACATTTGTTATTTATAAATAATAATTCAATTTCTGGTCTTTCGAAAGATTTTGACCTGAAAAAGTCCGGGCAACGCCGGGTACTCTGCTAGTATGAAATAAATTTAATAAAAAAATAGTTTTAAAAATGCACTTTTTATTAACGTACTAAAATGTGGAATTTTTTATTTTAATTATTTCTACTTTTAAGTATTTCATTTATAATCAATTATTGTGACTAAGTTGGTTGTAATCAGTTGGTTTCTCGAATTCGCTATCAGGTGGCGCCATGCTATAGAATCAAAATTTAATTAAACTAGTTTATTAATTGATAATTAAGCTCTGAAAATATTTAAACAATTGTATTGGCATTAAGAACACACAAGTATACAAAATTTCAAAACTGTAGCAGATCAGGAAGTGCATGAGAAATCGATTACAAACTACCACATTAACAAATATGAAACACGTCAAGTTAGATAAAACTCTTTAAATAGAAGTTTTTCCCTATACTGAGAGTATCCAGGAGAAGAAATGGGCTGTCTGCTCATAATCAAGAAGAACAAGAAAAATTTGCAAGGCAGTACACAACTTATTTAGATAAGTTACTTTAAAATAGCAAAAAACAAGCTAATTATATTCTTACTTAAATATTTACCTAACTATATCAAGATATAAGTTTTTAAAATCAAAAAAGGTCAAACTGCCATTGAAATTGAGAGTCGTAATCAATAGCTATTCACATCATACATTTGTTTGCATGCAGGTGACGAATTCCTCATATGACATGTCTTTTGCTTTGAAAATAATTGAGGATCATTAAGATCTACAATGCTGGACAAAATTATAAACTTAAGAAATTTTCATTTTAACTCAATCATAATTTAGCTCAATTGAATTTTGCTATCACAAAATAATAATGAATAATTACAAATATATATATAAATTTATTATGACTCATAAATAAAATAAAAAAATTCATGCTAATAAGAAAATGTGAGACTTTAAAATTTTAGCATTACGTCGCTTGCCCCCACCACCCTCTATTTTCGAGTAAAATCGAAAAAGCCCACTTACAGTCTCTACGAGGAGGAAACCTTGACAGAGTTCTTTAGCCCCAACCACTGTACCGATTGCGCCAATTTTTATTTGATATGAAAGCTCGTGACCCCTAAATACATCATAAATGGTCGCCTCCCCACCCTCCATTTTCGACAGATATAAAAAAAACACAACTTCACTGTACATTAGGGTGAGTCGTTTTAATTTTTTCTTCTTTTTTAAGAGGCACAGCGATAAAAAGGTGCTAAATGCTCTCAAATTAATAAATTTGAAATATTATTGCATTCTGATATGTCTAACTGCCTGCGGATTAACGATAAAGTTTCGAGTTTTTTTTTTTTTTTTCATTTTTTCGAGAGGTTTCAACCAATAAACGTTACTTTCTTCGCACATGGAAGATAATGCGACATGATTGGAAATTTTAAGAGTTGCCAAGTGGAGGAAGGGTCGAGCAAACACCTTATACATGAGGTGTTGTGTTGCACTCATTCCCGCAATTTTTTATCATGAATCGTACTCGTTGAGAGTGGAAATGTGAGTTGTTTTGTGATTCAAGTGATGTCAAATGTGTAGTATGTTACCAAACGGATATGTTATTATGTCCAATGTGTTAAACGTCATAAAATAAAACATGATAAAGAAATTAATAAAGGACACACGTATATGGAAATAGAGGACATTATCTTGGAAAAATTAAAGAATTATGGTAAAGAGCATTCATTCCTACTGTGCAACATAAAGGATTGAATGTGAGGTTGAAGACGTATCATCTGAAATGTAAAAATCTTTTGAAATCTCTCCCAAAAATACCGAAGAAAAGATTAGAAGAGTTTCTCTGTGCCAGTAAAATATTGTTTGACAATTCATCCTGCAAATGTAGGAACATCTGTGAGTTCTTTTGTTCCAGACACAAAAAAGGACATGTCAGAAAGAAAAGCTTATTAATCTACCAACGAACCACTAGAAAAATGGTGAGCGGAAGCATAGATATGGTTACAACGAATAAAATAACGAATACTTTGAAACGGAAAATGATAAGTCAAAAATTACAGTTTCGGCCTTAAAAAGGAAGCACAGGGAAACTTCATGTGTCGACTTCATCTGTATCTAGTCATCAGGACAGTGACGATGCATTCCTGCCGCAGTCACACGCCTCAACGTCGGTGTCTCCTGTTGATTAGCCTACTGATACAAATACTAAGGCAGATTACAATTTACTTTCAAGAATGTGTGATAGATACGGAATTATCAGATAAGGATGGGGCAGCTATTACTTCAGCAGTTAGTCACACTTCTTCTTTGGAAATTATTGATAAAAACAAGTTAACAGGAAACGCAAGATAGCACGAAAATTGGCCGCGGAAGAAGACGAAGTCGTACAAATGCCTGCTTTATACTTCGGCAGAAGAAAAGATAAAACTTTAATTAAATCAGTGAAGGACGGAAAAAAGTATCGACGCATCATTCTTGAAGAGCATATTTCATTGATAAATGAACTAGAGTCGAAACTCTAGGTTATATTTCACCATCTTTTGGAATATCAAAATAGAACAATCAATCACTGATTTCTTCCTGGAATGGAATCAAAGATGTCTATGAATACTTCGATGGCATTTGGGTGTAATGGAACTAACTTGAACGTTCTTAAATATGGAGATTCCATACGTCTGCTTGAAAAAAAAGTTCAGCAAACCATTACAGTGTATTTATCTATCTACTGCATATGAACGAATATGAAAGAATCGGCAAAGATCTAGAAAAGTGTGAGAAAAGGCCTGTTGCTCGGTTTCATTGGAATTTAACACGGTTACCCGAGTTTTCTGTTCCATACCAAACATATTTGTTCAGAGTAGTATCAGCGGTTTCAACAGGCATATTTCCTAGGGGTTTAATAAACAAACCTCTAAGCAAAACGTCTCATGCCCCATGACTAACTCGTGCTAATCCAAATTTATGTTACGGTGGAATCTCCTTCTGAAAACTGTGTAAAATATCTGAGAGAGAAAGATTCGTGAAAAACCAAATAGAATCTCGAAAAGTCATGCCAAAATTCGATTGTAAGAAGAATATTCGCGCCATTTAAAATATTATTGTAATAATATAAATGTCATTTTTGCAAACTTTTTCTTATAATAAATAACTATTACTCATATAATTTCAATTCGTCTGACAGACACACATTTTGAAACTATTTTTAGCCTAATTATAGCAACTCATCATAAAGAAGTTTTTTTTTCCAAAATATGTATTTTTCAAAGTCAATCCGGAGGCAGAAGATGATATCGCATTCAAACAAAATTTCATATGTGAGCTAAAAGCACCATTTGGCACCTTTTTCTTGCTGTGCCCGGCAGAAATCGGGAAACTTTTTTTTCTCCATAGATCGGTGACCCACCCTACTGTACATTCTCTAAGAGGAAAAAGCTTTTGAATCCCTAGTCTCAACAACTGGACCGATTTCACCAATTTATTTCGTCATTTTACAAACATAACAAACCAATCAGAATACCACATTTATTGTACAAGTTTAAAATTTTTTTATCGTATAATTTTGAGTTTATAATTTTGTCCAGATTTCACGTAATGCTAAAATTTTAAAGTTGCTCATTTTCTTATTATCGTTAATTTTTTATTTTATTTATGAATCATACTAACTTCAGATGTATTTTTGTAATTATTAATCATTATTTTTAAAGCATAATTTAACTGGGTTAAATTATGATTAAACAAAATGAAAATTTCTTGAGTTTATAATTTTGTCCAGCAGTGTGCTATGCAGAAAAATAAGCTGAATGACCTTGTGTTGTTTTTTGCATTGAACCAGGTTTAATTCTATCTACTTGGACAAAGGACAAAGGAAGAGATTCTAGTAGATATTCTTTAAGAAGACTTGAAGAAATTTGACGAAAACATTTTTTTTTCTCAATGTTATGCAATTTCATAAGTAGTGTAGCTTTGAATTAAAAAAGTAATGAGGTACAAAAATTACATTAAATTATTGTTCGAAAATGTAATAAGTGTTCATATGTTTCAAAAAAGAAACCTTTGGATATTAAATTTAAAACTATAAATCTACTTTTTGACTGACAAAGGGGGCGTAGAATTATATGCTTCGGCCTAAGGCGTAAAAATGTGTAAATCTTGTCCTGTAAAGAATAAATCCCTTGTATGATTTTATTTATATAAATGTACTCATTCAGGGTGTATTATAATGACATGTTTTTCTGCATATCAAAATTTGTTAGCAATATATGTTCCAATTTTATTTGTGCTTTGAATAGTATTTCTCCTCTCGTTCTTTTTTATTCATTTCTCGATTATCATGTCTTGTCAGACATTCTATAATTTTCTATTTCTATTTCCCTTTGTTTATATATAAACATCACAAAAATTAAAGAACTTTCTTGCAAATTTTTATGCACGAATTCAATGTAATGATTCTAATCCAAAGGCGACAGCTGTAAAAAAAAGAATTATTCATACTCTGCAAATAGCAAACGATATTTTCGAGGAGAACTTTCTTCCTCAACCTTCTCGAATAACGGTTTTTGTATATTCATGCTCCAGTTCGCGGCAACGGGAAAGTGAACAGTGTGTAAAATGGACAAATTATTCTTTTTTGTTTTATGTCTTTGTTTCATGTTTCGACCAAATATGCGCTTGATCAAAACAACCGTTACGCCTCGTTGTTGAAACACTTTTTTTCGGAATCGTTGTAGTTTGAATACAATTCAAGTGCTAGTATTTTAATACAGGTGGCATGGGATTCCGTTTCCGAAGATATGTTTTGCGGGTGAGTGTATGATTTTATTTTCATTCAAGTCCATCTGTTAAAGATTAAGATCTTCTATGCACGTTGAGTAGTAAAATAATTTTATTTGCTAATTAATGCTTCGATTTCGCATGGGAATGGTTATTTTAATGGAAATTTTAAATTACTTCCAGAATATTGTTAAAAATAATATATAATTTATTTAAAATCAGTAATATTTTTATTTTCACTTTTCCTAACATTTAAAAATATTTGTTTGGACAGTTCGATTTTTCAAATTATTCGGAACATAAAATGTTACTAGTTGTTACAATCCTTGTGATTTTGATATGATGTAAAAATTTTAATCTATTTTAAGTATAACAAAATCTTAAACTCTAAGCATAATTTAATTTCATGAAAATAACATTCATCGGAAATTTTTAAGTTGTAAGTAAATACAACGCAAACACAAAAGTGAAATATTAACATATTTAAAACAAAAAATATCGGATATGTTCTTCCCTCAATTTTCTCATGTACTTCCGTATAAGAATGTCACACTAGTATGAATGTCGCGACTCTGTGGTTCTTCGATTGCATAATTTTGATGTTTCCCAGCGAAAACTATTATCCGAAGAAAACGTGATTTTTTTATCCATCTTAAAATTCAAACAATTATCTATTGGATAATGTCAGTTTGATTGCCAATTATTTTCATTTAATTACCTCACTTTTAAAAACTCTTTGTAAATATGGTGCTTTTATGTGTGGATTCACGATATAGTAGTGAAGAAAATCTAGAATAAAGCAACTTTTACCGTTGTCGTAGTAGGCCCAGAGTTTGCTACAGAGCTAGACTTTTGGTGCAAGAACACTGAAACATGCCGATTTTCATCCATTTAGAGCGTTGTGTTTTTCGATTTGTCGGGTTCACATGTGAACTCACAGGCACATTGACATTAATCCGAAATATTTTTTTCGGTGGTTTAAAACGAGTAGATTCATCAATATTTCGTGATGGAACTTTTGATGGATGGATTTTTTTTTATTGTTTCAGTGCTTTCTCTATGTGTACTGCATGTACAAGAAAGTAAAAATATTAGTTATACAATTAAAATCAAAATTTGGGAGAGGTTTTATTTTATTTGCATGCAATTATTCACACTGGATGAAACTTAGAATCAATTTCCTGAGTGATCCTTACTCCGAAACCGAATTTTCCAACACATGCATCTTTTCGAAAGCTTTCGTGAGCATTCGAAACTTTTTTTGCACACTTTTTTTCTCTTGATTTCTTTCATGTTTGTAAAGATGGAATTTATTTATCTATTCTTTTTAAAATTTTACACAGTTGTGTGTTTCCGAAAATATTTTAATATTTTCAGAACCTAATTCCTTGTTAATCAAATAATTTTAATTGAATTTTGAATTCCTATAAAAGGCGCCGTTTGGTTATGAATTTGAGGAAAATAGATCGATAGATTCCGTAATTTTTTTAATAATATATTATCAAATATATCAAAAACTGAGAAGTAGAAAATAATAACGTTTGGGAAAAAAGCCCTTTTATTAGTGAACTAAAAAGTAAACAAATTGCCAAAATTAATTATCGAAAACAAAATAGTAAAAACATGAGTCGCTGATAGAAATACTTGATGTAAATTTGAATTTTTAACGAATGTTCATGAATTTTTCTTCTTATGATATTCACTGTTCCTTAATTGTTTTATGGTGTTTCTTTCTACGCCTCACACTTGTATGAATTTTTTTTACTTCCATATCATTGATAAAAACATTTTTCTACTTTTTAGTACACTAATAAAGGCGTGTTTTTAAAAACTTTCATATTTTTATTATTTTTCCCTATTATGATCTGAAGGGGCTTTGAGAATAACTAAAAGAATGCTTTTAATTCTGAATTTTTTTATAACTATCCCAAACACTTTAAAGATGTATTTATAGAATGATTGCCCTAAATGCCCTATGATCATTGTTGTTTCAGGATTCAAGGGTTTGATCTAGTATTAACTAAACTACTTTCAATCTGCTCCATACTGCTCAATTTTGTGTCTCTCAGAGACAGAAATGCTACTAAAAATGTTTAACTATACGTTTAAAGATAAAACAGAATTTGAATATTTTGTGTACAGAATAAAAAAATAAGGTATCTGTCGCTAATCGAAAGGAAAGAACTCGCCTCTTTTTGAATATTACAACGTAACAAATGGTTTATTTATATATCGTCATTCTCAATCGTATTTGCTACAAAAATCTAATAAAATATCTCAAATTGATTAAATTATTAGCGTCGAATCTAAAGGCGCCTTAAAAAAAATCAGAGACAGTTAAGAAAATTTTTCCTTACAAAATCAGACAAACAGAAGAGGTAGGTTATCAAACGAGTATTCTTAGATATCAAAATATTTGATATATCGCCCCTTTTAGAAAATAACTGAACTGTCTTGCTACTTATCAAAATATTCGTTGAAAAAATCTGAGTTTTCTTATATAGGCTTTTTCGAATCAAATTATGAAGAGTTACATAAATTAGAAGTGATGTTAATTACATTGTCGTATATTTTAGTTTACCTTTCGATAAATTAATTTTCACAAATTTTTTTACGCCTTGAGCGAGGAAATATTTCTAATCTTTGCTAAGTTTTGCGCAAAAATATTATCAAAGAACGTATAAAGACAGCAGGCATTTTCTCCACAGACATTTTATAATATTTATTTAATAAATTGATGGTGACAGAATATTAAAATTAAGCTAAGTAAGCATGGATAGAATTCGATATAGGTAATCTTTTTGAACAGAATAACACAAAATTAATTAATTTCGCATTTTTGTTTTAAGAATTTTTACATTCACATATGCTGCTTACACATATTAGCTTACATACATTAGTTACAGTTCTGGTTTTTTCAACATGGGTAGTGTCTAAAGAAATACTCAATACTGGTATCGTTACAAACTTTTATTATACTTGGATCAATGACGAATTTGTATTTATAGGTTTTCGTAGCGGAATCATTGTAACAAATTAAATGAGCTCTCAAGAAATAAAGTTCGGTCATTTACAATGAAACTGCAGTACAAAAACTCTTCTGTCTGTGGACGCCACGGCATCTACGGACGTCGCACCTAAAAAAAAAACATTCCATATAAATTTTACAACAAACGCATGGGACACATTTTAAATTTGATATGGAATAACTGTATTCCATATCAAATTTAAAATGACGAAATTTAGAAAATAAATAATATTTTAAATAAATAACTTTCAAAGAGAGAAGGTTAAAAAAAATCCTTAAAAGAGACTGGAAAAACTCTAAAGATATGGTACAAATATTGTACCTCTGTTTGTATATTAGAACAGTCATCAGAAATATTCATATAATTGGTATAATTTTTTAAAAAATATTACTTTTGCAGGTGGAAAAATGGAAAATTACATGCCTTAAATTTCCCTAAAATTTCCGTATAATTGCATATACAGCATTAATGTAACTATATAGTTCATAAAATGCACTTCTGAAGTCCCATTTGCACTTGAATGGTTAGAGTTACAGTTGAAGACCCCAACGAAATCACGGGGGAAGGGGGGGTCCAAATATCTCTATTACAATCTAAATTTAAGCTTATCTTTACGAAAAGTGTAATATTTTTCACAGAAGAATTGATAACTATACATTTCATAGCCTATAACATCTAAAATGTCATTTATATTGATATTAAAATCGAGTGCAGGTTTGTTCAACGCATTGGCAATGCAGCCGGCATTTACTGAACATCAGAAATCAATAAAATATTGTTCAGAAATTATTATTTTTCTTTAAAAGAACAGGAAAGTTTAACCGATAAATTTTTAAAGCATTCAAGGATAATAGTAATTTTCTATATTACCATCTGTTACACAAGTAATCTCTTTTTAAAATTAAACCAATCATGTGGCTGACTGATTGATACAAATCCGCATTCTCTATTTCTGGTACATTTTAAACCCTTTCCGGTGGTAGAAGATGTGCAAGACAGTTTGGATGAAGATGGATATGAACCCCTTTGCAAACAGAAGATACTACCATAGTACTATGCTTATACATATTTTACTTTAATAAAAGTTTAATTTTCATACGTGCAGTTCCTTAAGCCTTATGGTCTTACTGGAATTGTTATTTGTAGTGGAGTGTCTTCTCTTGCCTATTCCATTTTGCTGTCACGGATATGGTCCATGTCATGATAAAGACAAAAGTGTTCTTTGGTATAATGAAAAGAAATCAGTGTTAATTCACAAGTCGGATATTTGGGGTGTTGAGCATGACGCCTTGTAAAATATTAAAGGAAACTTTCATGTCCGTAATGAAGTGAGATGTCTTTCACAGGTCTAATTACAATTCTTTCTCAAAATGTTCTGTTTTCAGCGTATGCGACACAAACTGTAAACCACCTTTTCGGGTTTCTTTTCCTTGAAATGAAACGTAAGATTTATATCGAATTTTCTTATAATATTATTTTTGTTTGATTTCTATGAAACACTTGCGTTAATAGTTAACGAAAATTCATGAAATTTAAAGTTTTCATATTAAATTTTCTATTATCTATTTTATACCTGAGGATACTTTATTCCGAGAAAACATATTTACACGTTTATTTAATGTATTTTTTAAAAAAATCAATGTAATGAGAGTAATTATCTATAATATATTTTTCATTTGAATTCCTGATAAAATACTTTCTATTATGTGTTTTTGGATATTGTCTTTTATTCCGCTTTCCTTTTGCATTGCTATAAGTTAAGCAATTCAAGCAAGGTGTGAAAAACCTGACCTAAAATAACTCTTTTAGAATGACAGAGATTTAATTATATGAAATTGTGTGCGAAAATTAAAAGTTCTATTGTAAATTAAATATCAAAGAATACGCAATATTTTTTTGTTGTCATATCATTTTTTTCATTCAGTGATATGTACAATTAACAAATACGATGCCAAAAGATTAACTATTCGAAATTGGTTGAAGTAGCCTATGATGCTGTACAAAATATAAGTTCAAGGTTTTTGTGATATTTATCTCGAAAAAAATATGTTATTCAGTGACTACCGCAGAACATTTATCGCGAAATTCAAGGTATGATATCATAATTGTTTACCTTGTTTCTATTTTGTAGGTTTTACAAATCATGAAGCATCATCTCTTGTGATACACAGCGCCACGCAATATTATTTATCACCGTATGTTTATTTTACATAATAGTTGTGAAACGTAACATCACTTCGGAAGATAACTCATTATCTCAAACGATTATACTCTTAGCAATCCTCCACATTCTGAATATTTATTTTCAACAATCTGAACGTGCAGTGAATTTCTTTCTGCGCTTGCTCTCAATTTTTAATTTTTACAATATATTCATTTCTTTTTCCTTTGAGGGCATTTAAGAAATGGGATCATCTTGTTCTTGTAAGAAGGTAAGAACCTAACTTAATTATTCGTTCAGCCGTTCGTTTAGAGGCATATACAAATTCTTCCCTTAAGAATATTTCTAATTATATTCTGAAAAGTGTTGCATCATGGTGGTAAGATTAATTAAATTTATTTTTATATTCATTTTGAAGTATCGGGGATGAGTATGGTTGATTTTTTTCCTTGTTGTTATAAACTGTTCTTGAATTTTGTTGGCAAATTTAATTAAAGTTCTTTCATATTCTGCTTCAGAACACTATTCGATTATTTCGATATATCTTTTGTACTGGTCCATGAAATTTATCGTAAACTCAAAATTTTGAAATATATTTATGATATATATTTAAATTTTGAATATATATATAATCACTTTTCCCTTGTTATCTGAAATTGAAGCCCCATTTAAATTCAATAAACGCAACCACAAACTATTTTTTGTTATTCTTTAAAGTTATAGGAAAGTATTGATTAAACTTGTTGTTTGGAAACGTTGATCGAAATAATTGATCGTATCTAACGTAGCTGGAACAGTTGTTGGCACCATAATGGTTCAAGATATTCGTGTCTTGAATTTAAGAATATTGATGTATATCATAGGAAAAAATGGTAGGTTTGCTTATTGTAAGCGTACTTACAAAAGAAATCAAATGCAGGTAGAGCTTGTTTATTTAAAGAGATTCAGAAGGTAAAATGAAGGGCAAAAGCCAAATTTTTTCTCTTAGTTAAATTGTTTTAAAACTGGTACCTTTTATTTTCTCAATAATATTTAATAATTTAAAAAGCTTCATTTTATGAATCGTTTAGCCTTTCATTTTTTTATTTCAATCAGTATTTGTTTTAGTTAAAGATCGTTTTAAATCGCTTAATTTAATCGATTTTATTTTAGATTTCATTTTTTTAATTTTTACTTACATTTATTCTTACTTACATATTAAAAACTTACATTTTATTGTGTTCAAACAATCGTACAAATGTTTACTTCCTCTTGCCAGATTGATTCGTTTAGTTTAAAGAATGATTTTATAGACCAAATAGAACACCTTGAACTTAAATAGTATTAATCGCAGTTTTGTTTCAAAAATGATTATCTCCTTTCTTATAAAGCTGGAAATTAAAAAGTAATGAATTATGCTTTTTAAAGTCAAACAGTGTCTTTAACTTTTCATACTTGTTTAAAAGTTTAAAGCAATGATATGCGGTATGATACTTACTGTGTAGAAAATTCACAGTTTACTAAAAATGCTGTCGAAAATTATTACTTTTGTTTATTATAATATGTCATATATACAAATACTTTTCATCTCCTTAGTTAAAAAAATAGCTTTATTTTCGTATATCTTTATTAAAAAAATGAATAATTCTTGTCTAAAAACTAACGTGTCTACATGAATGCTAATTAGAAAACTTAATTGCTTATTTGAAATATCTCCACTAAAAAAATTCTACTACAAGTCAACAATATAGCTAAAAAATGAATATGCCTTTTCGTTTATTTCGACAAATCTGAATAAAAAGAAAAGTAGGAGGGTAAATATTTTCAATGAATGTTTCGTGCTCATATTTATAGTTTTATGTTAATAGAGCAGTCTCTGAGTAATCCAACAGATATCCGAATAGAGGATTGTTAGATTAATGAAAGAGTCGGATTAGTGAAGATTCTAAAAAAGCACCACTAATCCGGCTGTTCTAACTTTCTAAAGCTTTTCTAGCTTTCTTCTAAAAACGCATTTTAGAAGAAAGCTAGAAATTAGCAAAACCTATGTCTATTGTACAAAATTATACAGAAGTTTATATTATACATAATAAATATTACAAAATAGAATTCAAAATCTGAACAGCAGCCTATTGTTTGCGTCACGCTAATGTCAGTGACATCAGCATGTAGTGACTCGTTTTCCCTTGAACGCTTTCCATTCATCCTTCTGAAAGCGCGGGAGTGGCGCAATAAGTAATAGTGGAAGGTGGAATAAGTCTGTAAAAGATGCTTTCCTGTAAATATCGCTTTATTTCAGTAAAACATAAACCTGTGCTAGAATGCAAAAGAAACACATTAAAAGGAAATAAAAAGCAAACTAATCTTTTGACGTAGAAACAAACACTTGAAAAACTTGAAAGTATCCATTAAAAATTTATTAACAGTACTAAGTGCAAAGAATGTAGACTATTATCCCTCGAAAATTGTTAAAATTCTATAAACAATTTAAATAAAAACACATTGTCAAAAAACTTATAAATCTGATGATAATAATTCAATTTTTACAACATATATTCAATTTTCGTTGTGAGAAATTCAGTCATACCAGCTTTCATTTTGATATAATTGACTGATTTAAAATAATTGGCTGGTTTAAAAGCATAATCTATGTCTTTACACAAAAGCCCATCGTTTTTTCTGCTCTTATCACAGGAAATAATAAACAATGTTTTGTAAACAAACATTGTATTGAACTGAATAACTATAAAATGAAATTTGAAAAAGAATGTTTTAGGGGGGTGATAGTTTTGTTTATTTCATCCTTAATCCATGTTTTCCCCTTGCCACAAAGTAATAATTGTATACCAAGCATTAATTTAAATTTCTGTTAAGATGAATAAAACTCTTCCTTGTATGTAAATCCTTTGAATTCCACCGAAGTTTGCATAATCACATGTAACACAAAAATTCTGTAACATACTAAGCTTTATTTCCATCTAGAAAAATAAAATTCCAAATATTTCCAGAACATGGAAACTGCAATCCGTTATGAATATTCAATAGAAAACGGTAGAAATAACAAACATTTCCAACGTGTAACCTCTGACATTTGAATGCTAAAAGACGTATGAATATCATGTATTATATATTTATATATTCTTTGATCAAAAAAGATGGAACTTAAACATAAACGGAAGCACTGTAACCGACTTCATTTAAACTTTGAAGTATTTCCAACAATACTTGGAGATTATTTTTCATATAAGTTACAAATGTATGTCAACACAGCTGTTCCGTTTTTCTAGAGAGTTTTTGATAACGTTTATCTATTACGTGTGATTACCTGTTACTGTGTCAGCAATGCCAAGGTCAAATCTTCGTTATTGTGAGAATTTTTGTTTGCAGATGTTTGCACAATGCGCACATTATTAAATGCATGGCATATTATTTGAACATAGATAAGTTATTAACACTGTAATTTCATAACAACTTTGATGATATTGTTTGACAATTGAACAATTGAAGTAATCAACTTTGATTGCTTCAAAATGTTTTGTGTGCTTCACTTTCATCGTTCTGTATGAAACTGAATTGTGAAAATTTAAAAACGCATCAAATCATTACATCTGTAAAAAAAGTTTGATCATAATTTGACACCTTTCAAGAATCAGCTACCATTTCATGCATTTTGGGATCATTATTGCAAACTGCAATAGTCTGATCACGGATTCCGAGACTACCACTTTTAGACGATTTTATACCGGAATGGGGTGTCAGGTAATGAGTCATATGGGCGCATTTTCGGAGTTCTTTGTTAGTTCACGCTCAGTAAAATGTAAACATCGCCTTTCCATTCTTCACTTTCCCCCTATTTTGATGAAAGTAACTCCGCCCGGAGCATGCGCAAAAGCGCGGAAGATTTCCGAATCCGTTGCTGTACAATAAGTGTTTGACATTTACTGCGTAAAATTAAACCAACTCCGATACGTTGCCCGACATACTATTTTTAAAGCGATAACTAATTTTGAAAAATACTGTAGTAAATTTTTTTTCTCTAATTATTTGTGAAAACACTCAAATCTCGAAATTTTTATTTTTGAGTTGGTGTCCGTTGCATAACTATTTCCGATTTTTCTTTAGCTTTAGATAGTTTGGCCAAAATTGAAATTTCTGTAATTGCTTTTGATATAACTGGACAACACTGATAAATACATGTAAAAAAATAAATATTGTAGAACCTCTATTATCCGACGTAATTGGGACCGAACTTACATCGGATAATCGAAATTTCCGGATAATAGAGAATTTTTCACTAATCATCTAGATAACATCGTTATCTAGATGATTATTATCATATCAATTATTATTGTCTAGATAACATCTATGTAACTTCGTTATCGAACTCCTATTATGACTATTTATGCTGCTAAATAAATATCTAAATTCGAATTATACATGAAAATTTATTTTGAAACAAAAAACTTACAATGATTTAAATGGAAGCTTCATCTGGCGTAAATTGATCATCCTTTGTCGTGCAGCTCTGTCACGAAGTTTTCTTAAAAGCATTAGTTCAGAGGAATCACACTGTTCTTGTTGTTCCAACCAAGCAAGGCCTTTTGAAAAACACTCAAAAGTATCATTGTTACTAATCTTTACTTGGGAATCATTCTCGTCTTCTTCATCATCTTCTTCTTCGTCTTCTTTAGGAGAATGTCGGTCTTCTGCGATAATTTCCTCATCATTAAGCAACTGGAAGCCTGCATCTTCCATGTCACAATTCAGCCAATCTATGATTCTTTGATCCCACAGTTTTCAAAACTCATAGTCAGGAAAGAACGCTTGCATAAGGAATGTGAAAGTAGAAAAAAAGCTTTAAAAAATGGATTTTTGTTAACAGAAAGTGTCGTTTAAAAGAGTTTCGGATAATAGACGCTGAAAAAAAGTCAGGAAACCGATGTCGGTTAACGGAGAGTTCCGGTTAAACGAGGGTCGCATAATCGAGGTTCTACTGCATATTTGAAGCGTTGAGAACAAGGGCAGACCAACCCACAATTTTCGCTAAGTTGAGACAGGCGTCATATTTTATAAAAATTGAAAGTAAAATGAACTGCTGCTATTTAGTATTGGGCGGTTAAAAATTTCTTGATCCACACTGGTTTTGAAACATTTTCTATTTCAATATGGTATCTAACTCAGCTTAGCGAAATCTTTTGTGGTTTCATTTTTCTAGTTCTTAATACTTCGTTTAAGCAGCCAAAAAATTTTTTAATTTGTTATTTATATGAATTTAACTTGTTTTATATTAATCCCTAGTTTTAATTCTATTATATTATATAATAGTTCTAGTTTTGACTTGATTGATTTAAGTATAGGTGGGCATAGAATTTTTCTTGTTTCTCAGGGATTTATAATAAAAAATTATGCTGACATGAAACCAGTCTCCGGTAGAGAAAATTGGACATAGTTTTGCGTCTGTTTTATATCTAAAACATTGCTGTCTTTTCGTGGCTTTTCAATAAGTTGTATCGTGATTACTTAAAATTCGTTTCATACCTTGGTTAATAGATGTGGAAGGAAAAGGATTTGACTTTCACTACAACAATGAAAAGTATTCTTGTAAAATATACCTACAAATATTTTCAAAAATTTATTAAAATTCGAAAAAAATTTGCACGGAAAATAAATTGGTATCATTGAAATGGAGTTTTTAGATTTTAAGATTGCGTAAAAATCATTTTGTGCTTTAATAATTTTGGACGTTATCGTTGAAGAACTTCAAATTTCCGCTTAAATTTTAATTAATTGGATTTTTAAAAAAAATCATTCCGAAGACCACAGTCCCACCCGTCAAAGTATATTTACACCAAATTTTGTAGCTCTAAGTACAACGGTCTGCCCTGTAGAGAACCAGCAGACACACAGACGCACATTCTCTTTTATTATTTGTAGAGATTATGAAGCTGTAATTTATGGTAGTTCGTGTATTGATCCTATCGTATGAAAGCCATATGCATTTGTCAAATTTCTATTCTGTTATAAGGGCTCTGGTCTGGTAGTAGTATTTCAAATTTAGAACTCGAGGATCGCTGATTCGAGATCAGATCCTTCCAAATATCTCCCATCTACGTTTGCATTTTGTACTTTAATTCAGTTGGCATCAAACGTCTTCCCGCTGGTGTGGAAACTTGGAGAAATGGTTCCACCTCAGGTTCCGTCCTCATTTTCCGGCTACAGGTCAAAATAACGACGTTTTTCCCAAATTGGCCATGATATATCTCCAAAAAAACCGAGACGTTAATCTGACTAAACTTTACATACGCCAATTAACCATTCACGCTAAACAATTTCAGTCACAGTTTGGAAACGTAACTTTATTCAAGAAAAGCGTTGCTTGTTTTTATTTGCCACTTACTTTAGGGTTCGGAACCGCAATTGATTTTCACTTCGTAATTGCGGTAACATGATGTGATGATTTGATCAGTAGTTGCATCAGATTTTATCGATCTCTTGGTTTAGGAGAACCGACAAGTGTTATAAAGAAAGAAAAAACTTAAGATTTTGAAATAAATGCTGGGGAAGCTTCAGACCCAAAACTCCAGCAAATAAGAAATATGTGGTTTTCATTAACATTTTTTGTCAAATAGTAATTTTTCTTTCTCTTATCATTTGATGCTTTATTTTCAAAAGCTATAAAACAATATTATTTACTAGGGGGTTACACCCCCTACTCGCTCCGTTCTCCAAACCCCAAGAATCACGTTGTGATTCTCTTGGGATCACTACGTGATTCCAACTCGCTTCGCTCGCTCGCCATTCAGTTATGCGTTTCTGCTAGTACTAGGAGATTATAAATACATTAATTACTTAAAGTAAATTTAAATTATCTGAAATTTCATGAACTCCTAAAATTATTTTTCATCAATTACTGAAATTAAAATCTTCTGGTAGCACAGAAATATATATGCAAATGTTAGAAAGAAATTTGAATGATAATATATATATAATTCTAAGATGTTTAAAAATCAAATTATTTACATCAATCAGAAATTAGTCATTTAAAACTTCTTTCCATTCACAATTGACAATATCTTCAACAATTTTATTTGTCCTAACTTCATTCTACCAAAAATTTAAACATGCCCTATTTTCAATGAAATCTTGCTAAGAAAAGCTTCCCCACATGTATTCACACTCACTTCAATTATTATTTAGACGAGAAAGATATAACTTTGGTCTCTGGGCATTTATTTATGTATTAAACCTCAGAAAATTTAAGTTGTCAGGAGATGATATAACCCATTTTACAACCTTTTACCTAAAAAAGAACCATTTAAAGAGAAAAGTGGCTTGAAAAATGCTCATTTTAACTATTCAAAATTGAAACCATAATAATTATGTATTTTTTGCTTTTTAAAATTGATAAGATCCTAAGTTCACTGATGTTATGCTGCTCAGAAAGCTTCCCCACATGTATACAGACTCACTCCAGTTGCAATTTAGTCAATAAAGCTACATTTTTCTCTTGGTAGTGATTTATGTTTTTCAATACTCATAAAATGTGAGTAATAGAAAAAAGAGTCTTTTAACTAATAAGGACATATTAAAGAGACATTCATTCATGTGCCTAATTGAAACAGAAAGACTTAAAGTTATTTTCTTCAAAATATTTAACTCAAAAAAAAATCGTTGTCTAAGACTTTTCACCGATGTAAACAAACCAAACTTGCGAGCTGTTGCCAAACGGCGATTAAGAAATTCGACCTTTTTATTCGCCACATAAGAGAATTATATATAGAGATTGTTTGTATGGTGTTCCAGCCATTTATTTTATTAAATACAATCTAACAGAACACAAGCTAAAGATATTAATGTTCTTAATGCAGAAATGTATAGCTTTTAAGCTTTTTATTCAGTCTATTGAATATTAGTGAATAAATAACGTATCAAACACCTATCGAAGTTTTAACCTTTTCTAATATGCTATTGAAAGGTGAACTGATGGATTCAACGTTTAATTCAACAGTAATGCTGCAAGTGCAGAATATACTCTAAACTAATGGTAGTCAATCTGCCAACAATTAATCAGGTGGAAGTGTTAATCTAAGGTATATGATTATTAATAAGCAGTGACACTCTATTAATAAATCGGTTGCTATTAAACTGTAGTATGGTTCAATTCAGAATCCGTCAGACGGTTAGTTTCGGTAACTAATCGTTCATTCAGGGGTTATTAAGTTTTCTATGAATATTTCGTTGAAAATGCAAAAAGTAGTGCCAAAATTTAATTATTTATATAAACATTATCAACTTTTATTCGGAATGAAAGCTAAATGAAGATATAATTTTATATATTTTGGATTAAAAATTTAATTCTCAACCATAAAGAAATATCTAAATCTTACTACCTGCGGAAAAGGAGTTTCGAAAGTACAGTTTATAGAATTCAGAAAGCACGGTAGAAACATCATAAAGTTTCTTTTATATCTGATAAATCCTTTCTCAAAAATACGGCGTAGTCTTATTCTTTTCGTGTTTGATTTTCCCCCTGTCTTTCTTAATATTATGTGTTTCGAAAATATGTCTGTTAACATGAAAAATGGTGCTTTTGATTTTTCCTGTTCTATTTCCTGACTTTTTTTCTTTATTACAACGTTAAATGCGAGCTACAGCGAGATTGTTTATTTACTAAGTGAAACAAACTAGCTACTGACCATATCAAACCGCAAAATTTCAACCTCTGTTTTTTTTTACCAGTATAACTGTCAATAAGTTGAGTCAAATCGTTCTCTATTTAGCATGTTGTATGAAAAATATAAAACTTACATTTTTGTTTCAACAAAAAGCGTATTATATGTAAGTCAACAAGACAATAACGTAACACAATAGATATGTCTCAAATCATCTTCGTTTTAGCCACGTGTTTTTACTTTCTCGTATACGAAGTATACAAAGAGGAAGTATTGTAATCGTCAAAAAATTCGAACTCGAGATTTTGACAAATCTCCACGTTTTAGACCTCCCTGAGTCCGAAAAACACAATTTGGGAATTATGTCTGTGTGTCTGTCTGTGAACACGATAACTCGAAAACTATTAGAGCTACGGGGATGAAATTTGGTATGTTGTCTTTAAACATAATTTGTAGGTTTCTATCAAATTTGGGACAAAATCCGTCAACGGGAAGTCTGTCTGTCTGTATGTACGCGGTCATGTGAACACTATAACTCAAAAAATTGAATAGCTAGGTGGATAAAATTTGGTACACGGTTTTATCGTCATGAATGTAGGTCCGTATAAAATTTTAGGCCAAATCCATCAAAGAGTTGACTGTCTGTCGGTCTGTATAATTTACTTTTGAAAAGAATCCGTATCTCCACGCGCATGCGTACTGGAAGCAATCTCCTGTGCACGCGAAGGCTATGGAGCGAATTACGTCAGTTTGTCCTTGAGACGGTAAGAGCGGAAAATCGGTACGCATCTCTTTGAATTTGATTCTTTACCTAGATATTTTTCAATCACTATAATGAAAAACCTTCTGATAGTCATAGGATTCTGGGTAACAGTAGGTTCGAATTTTTTTATCGACGCGGGGGACGGGAAACAGCACCTTTCTGGAGAAGTATACGAGAAAGTTTAGGGGAGAACACTCCCGCTGGTTAAGTTCATTACCATCACTTTTTTAAAAACAAACGTAATTGGATAATTTAAATTTTCTTAATTCATTCATGAAAAATCGACAGATAACTCTTGTGATTAAGGATTTAGTTTTCCTAAATGATAAGTTATCGATCGAGTTATTATTTAAATAAATCAATTAGTCCCAATATCTGCGAAAGTTAAATTCAAAAAAATCCGAACTTCTGAATAGACTTCTTTTAAATTTTGATAACAAATACTATGAAACGTAAGGATCGTTTATAGAAAGTTTTGTGACAATTAATTAAATATTTTTTTATGAATTAAAAACCATTTTTTTCTATGTAAAAGATTATTTTATCTGCAGTATTGTCATTATTATTGAATAAAAATATTTTAAATCCTTTTATTTATTTGCATCCGAGTCGCCGCTCGCGATGCTTAATTAATTTCGCATCATTCTTTAAAAATTATTAATAAATTATAAAACAAATTTGCTTTAGGTGATTTTTAAAAAACCGTTTAGTACAACAGTCTACAATTTTTTAAGAAGCTGCGAGATTCGAAAATCTTTTCATGCAACTGATATTTTCATTATAATTAAAAATAAAGTTGCAGAAGAATAAGATTTTGTGTGCTATTAAAAAATATTACATTAAAACTGCTATATATAAGTACTTCAAATTTTTCTCACAAATACTGACGCATAAGAACAGTTTTAGTGAAGGTTTCATGACAAATAATCAAATAGTTAGTTTGGTTTTTTTTTAAGAAAAGAAATGAAATTATTTCATGCTAAGCAACGGCGGGTATAGCAACTAGTAAATAAATAAAATCAGAAGTATTATTAATACGCTATTAAATAAATTAGTTATAAATAAAATAAAATAGCTATTAAGTAAGATTGCAAAAACATACTGCTTGGCTTATTTTTTATCTCGTTTCTTTCTCGCTCGATGTGCTTTAAAAATAACAATAATTTGCTCAGGAAAGCTATAATTCCAATGGTCGTGGCCAAAATTTTGTTCTGAAATGATTTTAAGGTTAAATAAAAGTATATTAAATGAAATGAAGGAACGTGTATTTTCCGTAAATGAAAATTAATGCTTTTTGATTGAACCTTTGGTAGATAGTATATTGTTTAAATAATTAGTGTAAAAAAAGTAAAATAACTGACAAAATGAAACGTGTATTATAAACATGTTGATCAAACGAGCCACCGTTCTAATAAACTTAAGTGTTCATAATAAAGTGCGCTGATCTAAAGCATAAAGAATATTGTATACCTTTGATTAAATGTATTAATTCTGTTGTTAGTTAGTTATTGTTATTTATTTTAAATAAATGTTTCGCTTTCCTCTTCTTCTCTTCCTTCCTTTTTTTTTCACTGAATGTTCCTCTGATTTAGAAACACTTTTTTTGTTACTAAAATGTTTGTTTCCTTATGTATAATGATGACGGATAAAAATTTCCTTGTAGTACAAACCTAAAGAACAGCACATTTCTTATTTTTCATTTGTACCATTAATGGCAAACTACGGAACTCATTTTCATTATTCATCGGCAATTTTTACACCTTTAGGCTGCTCGTTCTCAAATAACAACAGGAAATATATAAAAATGGATTTCGAAACTAATCTTTTGCATCATCTATCGAGAATTGCAAGAAAGAAATCATTAAAAAACTTGTCGTTTTTTTAATACACTCAAGGGCTTCTCGAGCCGCTGACGAATCATTTTTCCTGGTGAATGCGTTCGCCCTTCTCGTGCAAAGTAGGTTTACTCTGATGCGCGAAAAACACAAAGAAGTGCTCATTGTCTGAAACGATTTGACGCGTGGCCTTGATTCGAGGAAGCGGCATGGGTTCAAGAAATCCGCTCAGATTTCTACAGGTAAATATGCTTTGAAATGTTTTCTATAAAATCTGATGAAAGGCTTGGAATGTTTTAGATTTGTAACAAAACTGGCAATGGATTTAGAAATTTGTTCTAAGTATAAAAAGGTGTAAAATGAAGATCTCTAGGAAATTTGATGGTTGATTGGCTTGGAAAAGGTACCGGTTCGATATCGTGACGACGAGTCTAGGGCTAGTCATGTTTTGAAAAACGTGTTTTTAATCATGCAATTGTTTATTTTTCTCTCTAAAACGGGTGTTCAGTACTTTACGACATCAAATTCACTGCATTTGCTTAGCTAGATATTAATGTATGATTATGTTATACCCTTGTGATTTCGCTAACTGTTGTTTCAATAATAGTGAAACTGCCCATTTTTGTTAATTGACAGAATTTTTTTTTTATTTTTTTACAATCGAGCTTTATAATTTAACTTGTTCGTGTGTATAGCTGTAACTGTTAATATTTTTTAAGGTCTGCACCAGAAACCAAATTTTCATAAACTTTGAATATAATTCTGGCCAACTTCTTACGCTAGTTTACTAAAATGGATCAACGCTGGCCTAATGGCGTAATATCATTTGGTTTTGTGGTCAGAAGATATCGGAATTCGAGTCCCAATTCCATAGGTTTTCGGGCGAAGAAGATAGTTCTTGAGTGTGGTTGATGCTCAAAGGTCCTCGCGTTGACGTGGGGGTAGAATAGGGACGATGGGGCTCCAGTTCAAATGTCTTGTCCTCGGCTCAAAATAATTAGAGTCGCCTCCAACAAAACTGCCTTGGCTTTGAAACGAAATATTTATTCTAAAATGCGAAATTTAAAAAAGTGAAGACCATCAGTGCAGTTTTATTGTGAAATATTCAACGCACTATCGAAACCTTTGATGCAAGATTGGAGACATTGTGAGTAGGAAACTTTGAATGGAATCGGGTGAAAACAAAATGAAAAACACCCGTAAAATTTGAAACCACTTAATTATATTAAACTTGCCTGTTAAAGAAGGTATCTACCATCAGGAAGTAAAATAGTCAACGGACATGCGCACTTTTTTTGAAATTATTAATATCGAATATAGCAAAGCACTTAGCAAAAAATTCGCAAGTGGCTGTTTTCAAACCTTCTGGTTTACTCGTACTTTTCCGTAGGATTCGATGTATTAGGCTATGCATTTTTTCATTTCGTTTATTTTAATGAATTTTACTGAAAAGTAAATTTGTTCAGAAATGTTAGTGAACTTAATTATTTCAGTCTTTCTGTTTGAATATGTAATTCCGTTGCCGTCAGATATTGATGTAATTTCCTGATAGGGGCAAACTTAGTAAAAAAATCAAGAAACAATGTCCATCAGTTATTAACTTCAGATATCTCCAGTTTTTTTAGATACTTAGATTCAGAAAAACACAAGTATTTTTGAACTACCTTTTTAAAGTAAAACATGAAGGCAGACAAGACACGATGCATACTATCTTCAATAAAATGAGTCTAACAATTTTTTATTACAAAATATCAGTGTTTTGAGGAAAAGAAAGCTCATATGGCTATCTATGTTAAAATTCTACACATATTCTACGTACTTATCGTTATCCTAAAAAGAAAATTTAATTATTAAAAAAAGTAGGATCTATAATCAAAATTTTGCGATTTTAAAGTACAGTAAGTCGATCAAAAGGTACTGATACAATCACTAATTCAATTTCATGCCTGAGGGTAAAAGAAAGAAGAACCTTAAAAACATAATTTGCATTTTATGAGTATGGTTTATTTTTGTTATAAATTTGAAAATCATTTTTATTTGCATACATAATTAAATTCTTCTGAATTTTCTTACATCTTTAATCCAAAATAAGATTTGTTGTGTTGAAGTTAAGTCTTGTTATTTTCCCTTCATAAAAAGTTAAAAAATCTAGTCCAAATTGTATGAATAAACAAATTATTATCTTTTGTCTTACTTTGTCATGAGTTTCTTCTTTTTTTGACTAAACCATGAAAAAAAGACTTCACAGTAACATGTTTCATGATCACACCAAATTTTGTTTTTGTTGTTTTATGGAATAAAAAAAAGAACTCTTTTGTTAAAAGAATTCTTTATCTTATGATTTTTTGAAATTTTTATTTGAAAATGGATGATTGCTAAATTAACTGCCCAAGTAAGATATAAAAAGAAATTATTGCGAAAAAGTCTCTTTTTGCATTCTTTTCATCTGTCTTTGTATTCTAGAAGCTGATAATGATAGATGCATCGATTTTAATAACTTCTATGTGATGGAGAGAATTACTTCCAGATTTTTATGGCTCTTTTTTATATCTAATATGTTCCTTATTAGTATTGAATTTCAATTTTTCTCTTTGCTTTGACAACCAATAAATCCATACACTACTTTTTGTCATTAAAGTGCAACGAAAAATGTTCAAGTTACAAATTTTGCTTTCATGCTCTTGTTTATAGGATTCTTTTTTCGCCATGAAGAAAAGTAGTTAGAAAAACTTTTTGTTTATTCTGAAGGAGCAGGTGTGTAATGACAAGTTTTGTAATTATGCCCGACTTGCTGTTAAATAAAAAAAACCTTCAGTTTGTGTATGAATGGAAGTATTGGTACAAAAATTCAAATGTTGTATGTCTTGAAAATTATCATAATTCATGATAATATTCAAGACATACAACTTTTAAATTTCTGTACCAATAAGGTTTCAGTTCCGGGATCGGAGAGTTCTAGGCTCGAAACCCGATTCCACCAAAGATTCGCCTTGCTTGTGGCATGGTGCACGTTTAATAAGACATCGAGGGTCAAGGTTCAACGGCTGGTGTGGTGTGGAAATTTGGAAAGGGAAGTTCTAGCTTATGTGTAGTCCTCATCACCTGACCACGGTTCAAAATTACTTGTTGTATCTGTAAATAAAATTTCCCCCAATATAATAATTAAGCAGGCTGTTGTAATAATCGAATTTGCTCCATTTCTACGTTTGCAATAAAACGCAAATTTTAAGAGAGATCCCACGCCTGTAATTAGATAGGTACTTAGGGACAAGGAACAGAACGTGAACAAGGCTCCTAAGTACGGGTTAAATGCCAATCACAATATGGAGTTTCAAATACCTTGCTCCAGAAACTTTGAAGAGCACGAAGAGAATGGAAGATTTAATTGTTATGAAAGTCTCCTAATATTGTTAACCAGAAGTTGGCCGTCAAAGCAAGTTTTTTTTAACATGATAATATTTATAAGCTCGATCTGTAAATTGCGTGAAAAGGTCGCGTTGGCCTAGTGGTAAGGTCTCGGCTTCGGAGCCGGAGGGGTCCAGGTTCGAACTCGATTCCACTGAAGATCAGCCGTGTATGATTCTGTTGCACGCTAAATCATACGTAGTGGCCAAACGTCCTCTCGTTGGTGTGGTGCGGAAGTTTGGAGAGGGTCTGCCAGCTTAGGTGTCTCCCTCGTCATCTGACCGAGCTTCAAAATTACGAGGTTCGTCCCAAAATAGCCCTCGTGTTGTTTCAAAACGGGACGTTAATATAACTAACTAAACTAAACTGTAAATTGCGTGATACGATAGACATGTACAAAAATCGTTCAAAGCGCTCTACTGGTCAGATCATTTCACCTAGAGCTGCCGAATTTGGAGTGTGGTTACTTAAGAAAGTGTTTTCAAAATTTTAATTGGTTTTTTAATTAATTAAAAATTGGAGTGTGGTTACTTAAGAAAGGGTTTTCAAAATTTTAATTGGTTTTTTAATTAATTAAAAATGAATCCAAATTTTTCTTTGATAATTTCAATAGCTAGTACTCTTCTTTTTTGTCTAATGTTTTCAAATATTTTGTTGCAAAAGTAGTAGGAATAGTTAACCATTTGTTTTGTTTATATTTCACAAAATATATCATATATTTTCCTATATATTTCTCTTCTTTTTCATTTATTCGCACGATTTGTTACCTTGTTCGGCGCCAAAAGAGAAGCCAAAATAGAAACCGTGGCAACATATAACGATGAATTATATTTTTTAATAGCTCGACTCACACGTAATCTCCATAATTCGAAACGCAAAAACGAATGCATTATTATAATCCGAAAATTCCATTAGTTAAAACATATCATTATTATTTTATCATATAAGTGTCATATAGTCACAATAGAGTTTTGTATTTTCCTAAGATATTATAATGAGGAAGAATTAATGAAGTATAAAAGATTAATTAACTATTGTGAACTTTAATTAGGGTAGACTATTTATACCCTAACTAGTTTAGCTCAATTTCATATGTTTATTTATTTAAAATGCTGCATAAAGAGGAAGAATTTTAAGAAAGAAGAAGAGGAATTTTATTCTTGTAAACATTGCGTGAAATATTTTATTCTATAACGTTCTCTATTGAGGGTTTTGTATCTCTCCGTAAGTTTTAATTTCTTTGGAATTAGTTGAATGAGTGTCACATTTACTTTTTTTTTTCATTTTTTATTTTGGTAAATTGTAAACCACCTTGGGGACTATTTCTCAAACGGTATTTGTTAAAGTATACAGGTAATGTTTCAATGCTGAGTCGTGCTCTTTGGTACTCGAAAGTAATTACCATATGATATTCTTTATTTGGGTTGAGTTGTGCTATTTGTTCTTTTTATTTTCGCCAAACATTTGAAATTTAATTTATGCTATAGGGGATGTTAACATTTTCGTTTTCTATCCCACACAATCAATAAAGAATAGTTTCCGATCATCGATAATCTTCAATAACTTGGAATTTACATTTATCGTATTTGGTATTTATATCAAACAGGATAAATATAAATTTCACAGCATCTTTCGTGTTAATAATAATAGTAAGAAATTTCTTCACATCGAGCTTCCTTTTTTTATTTATAAAAAATAGGCAAGTTTTGTCCTCACTTTTTATGTCCGCAAAGTTTTATTGAATCTTCCTTCTTCTATGAAAGTTGTATCGTTTCCAGGATCTTTCCATGTTTATATATTTTACTTTGCGAACGTTATATTTTAAAACCATTGGAGAAGAAGTCTTAGACAGGCGCGTTACTTAGTGTTCTTAAAATTCCATTTACTAGCTGATATTGAAAGGTCAAAATAACTATCAATTGCACCATAATTATTTTGTTTTAAAATCATATTATTTGTGAATATAGGATATGCATATTTTGATAATTTTAGCAGTTATCATTAATTATAACGAGTATTCAAACATTAAAAAACTTTCCTATTTGTACTGTTGTGAAATCCTAGTCACTTGGGTAATTTTCTTAATTCGTCCTTTATAATTTTCATCATATATCTAATGTAAATTTTAATTTGTTTCTCCACATTATTGTTGGAAATGGTTATTTAGGCGCGTTGTCTTTCAAGACATGCCGCTTATATATATATATATTGATCCATTCGGAAATGCTGACCAATCAACGACGAGCAGCGGTTTGGAAATTCTCTTCAGTAACTCGATTGTGGAGAAGAGCGCAAAGGTACGTGTGTGTTATTTCCAAAACAATACGACAAATTAGCATTGATTTTTCGCATCGCATTTATTTGCACAGAAACTCTTGAATTCTTAGGCGCAATGAATAACAGACTGCTGAATCATCAGACTTGATTTGTGAAATCATGACACATAATAATTTAGAAATAAATACTATTTCATGTACAACTAGAAAACGATATCTCAGTATTGTGGAACTACATAATGATTTCAGAGTTAAACGTAAGAGAAAGTGCAATTTCTTACGCATCGCTATTAAAATTATTGCTTGGTTAAATAATATTATTTGTAGAATTTGCAGTTGAGAAACCACTGAAGGAAAATTAATGAACTAAGCGACCCTTTCTATAAACATCGATTGGAAATTTCTACTCTTTTTAAATAAATAAATATGATTTTTTAAAAATAAGGGATGTCCCAAAAGCACTTAATTTATATGCTTTTTCTTGCTCATCGAAACAAAATAAATTACGAGTTTTCTAAAATTTTGCAGCTTAAAAATAAACACCTCTTAATAAAAGTTTTAAAAAGAAACACTATTAATTTCTAAGAAAATAATAAGATGAAAAATAAAAAAGAAGCATGTATTTTGTAAAAATTACTAGTAGAAATATTATCCAGCGAAACACTTCGTTGGAAAAAAAGCACCATTAGAAAGTACAAAAAAGCAATCAAAAGGTAGATAAGAGATAAAGACTGAATAGTTTTCTGTAAATTGAATTTTTAAATGAATATCTTCATTTTGTCTTGTCGAAAATGCATCAAAGTAGTATTGGGAAATTTACCAAAAGTATCAAATTACTACACGTAAAATTTTGAATCTGTTCGCTTAAATCTGATGATCGAGAAGGGGTGGGAAATACATGCGATTTATCGAAATGCATAAGTCGCAAAATTTATTATTTTAAGAGTGTCAATTAATACTATGTTGAGAAAATTCGCGGTTTGAAAAAATAAGTGCTTAAATGGTTAGGCGAAGATGTATTGAAATGAAATTCTCAATGGATTATTGAGCTCCAGCCAAAACTTCTGCTTATAATAGAACAAAAAAATCAATGTAAAGGAGTTTGAAAAATCCATTTTTCTATTTGATTACTTCATTTGAAACTCAAAAGCCAAGAACTTAAAAAGCACTTTTTCATTGAAAAATCGATTTCTGTTAATCGCAATATCATTATCTGGTGCAGGACACAGAGCCTCACTTGTTACAGATGGTATTTTCCTATATTTCGTACCTATTCTTATAGATACATGGATGGACGATATTTTCATTATATACAATCAAGGTAATTAATGGTGTTTTTATGTCAGTGAGCATTATTTTGAAATACGATAAAACGTTTAACCCTTAAAAACCCAGTGTTGCCTTTAAGCAACATACCCAATTTCGTCTTCTAAAATCTTGAGAGGAAGAAGACTGAAGCTCTAATACCTGTTGTTGCTAATAGGATACATACTGAATTTTTTTATTAAATCAATTTACAACATATAGATGGCAGCCTGAGTGCTGATAAAAAAATATAAATAAATTGATGTTTTTCGCTTGAGGCTGCATCTTTTTAGCTGTGTTTGTACTCTTGAGAATACCATATTTTACTCTACAATGTTAAAAGAAATTCCTTATTCTTATTATTTATTAAAATTCATATATGTTTGACATTATAGAATTTTATCAAGGAAATTTTTTTCTAAAATAAAGTCCAGTGTTGTCAGTTGGTAACAAACTGCTTTTTAGCCGTAAACCATACTTAGAACAAAATGAGATTTTTAAAAATATCTTTCCCTTGTTTTATTCAAGAAATGAAAGTCAGAAAACATTTTAAAGTCAATTTTTAACAAATCGTGCTTTTAATGGTAATCCATTGTTATTTAATTTATACTACTCTGGACTAATTTCAAATAGCTTTATATCTTCCCCGATTCGCTTTATCTAAGCTGGGATTAAATCTATTTGATCTGGCATACCTTTCTGACCCACGTCCTTAGAGCTTGACCTTTGTTTCCGTCCTCTAAACGCGGTAACTAATCAATTACCAAGCAGTGATACATCTCGAAAACTTCCTTGCCTGAATTTCATTTCTAATCAAAATTCCTATTCCTATCCCATAAAAATGTATATTAAAATATTCAAATTCATTTTTTGAAAAAAAGAAGGGCTTCGGAAAAGAAGGCATAAAAGATTAGAGATGGGAGAAAAGAGAAATCTTTCGATTTCTTCCCTCACGCGTTTAGATCCCGAAAAGATCAATATTTCCTACGTAGAAGGGGGAAGCGACGCAAATAAATATAAATGTAGTTTTCTATATAGTCTCCGTGTTTCGTGCCGAAAAGGACATTTATTCTTGTCCTGCATCTTTCTCTGTCACTGAACGTAAAATATTATCTGTCGCTTTCAGTATAGATTTCATATTTTAAAATTATGGTGCCTTTCTTATGCACGTAACAAAGATTGTCATTATAGATTTCCTTCATCCGTTCTATACGTCACGTTTAAGTACATTGAGGGGGCCCGCCCCCCATTTGGCTCTGCTTAAATTGTGCAATTAGAATCTGTTTTTCTTTTTCAAAGTAGATATTATGGAATTTGGAAAATATCCATACCTATGAATTTAATGCGGTTTTTTTAAAGATAACATTTTTATACAAGGTGCATTATTTCAAGCAGTCTAATATAATAATAATAATAAATGTTTTATTCTGCTTAATCTTCACCTTTTAAGTAACGCGGCTGGCCAATTTTTCATTTCTCGTAAATGAATTATCGAAATAGAAATTACTGTGATCGCCAGACAAATTGAACTCGAGAATTTTATGAATTTTCCCGTTTTAGACCTCCCTGAATCTGAAAAACACATTTTTGGGATTGTATTTATCTCACCGTGAATGTGTATTTGTTATCTCTCCGTGAGTGTATGAAAATGGTAATATAAAAACAGAACAAGCTATGCTGATGAAATTTGTTGGGGCAACATTGTAGATCTGTATCAAATTTTGGATCCGACAAAGGTCTGTCTGTCTGTACGATGAGTCAAAAGCGCAACAGATTAGGTGTATGAAATTTGGAATGCGGTGTTTAAATGAAATTTTTTTATCTCTATCAAAGGTACCAAATAAATTAAATAGAATAGGCACTGTTTTTCACTGTATACGACAAAGCTGTTGAACACGAAACACGTATGTGTGAAAGTATGCGCGAAACGCATGGGAATAGCAATCACGATTTTTGGGTTTTGAATGTCATTGTTGCGTTTCACTATCCACCGGGCCAGCTGGGTGGCTGTTGATTGGAAAGACTATTTCCTGTCGGTCTCTCTGCTTGCTCATTTTCACTGTAACCATTTTTAGAATTGTATTATATATTCTCGTTTTACTTTGTACAATCAGTAGTTGTTTTAAAGTTGTTTTTAAAGATGTTCTGTCAATAAATACTGTGATGGTAAACTCGATGTTTTTATTGGATTTAATTAATGACTCGCTATTTTAGAACTTGCATCAGTTAATAAGCTTTAATAACTTACAGTCATAGTTACTTCTTACTACCCACTTCTTGTTCGTCTACTGCTTCTTTATTTTCAACGTGTAATTTATGATAGAGTGCTATATGTATTCCAAAACTTTGTAACATTCTGAAATTTTTAGAACATTTGATATGTATTAACACTTTACATCTTAAAATTGAATTTATGAATGAAAAAATTCTCTCTCCAAATAGTAATAAATCTTTTTTAATAAGATAAAATTACATTAAAAAGAATTACATTAGAAAGAAAAAAGTAGAGAATTGCATTAAGAATATATTGGGAATGTCGTAAGACTCTGTATTTTTCATATGCATATTATTGAAAAATGTTTTGATAAAAAGATCTTTTTCTATCGCATGAAAAAAGTTTAAAATTAAATAATTGATGATTACATTTGAGATGAACTTGATGATGACTTTCTTTAAACCGATTTCTGTGGAACATAAACTCTTACCGAAAAAATGCACTTGAAAAAGTACTGATAAATATTTAATTTACGGAAAATTTCAGAAATACATTTTGAACGATTATAATTTCTGTATAATTAAGGCAAAACCAACCATAAATTTCCAATTTGGTATGATATATCGTTGTAACGAATGTATTTTTTATTACTTAATTTTGCTGTTAGATGAGGTTTTCTCCTTAAAAATACTTCAGTTTCTATTTTTGTTTAATTTCAAATACAAAAATGTATTTTAAACAGTTTATTCACTTCACATTTATCATAAGAATAAACTTTGCTTGAAAACCCGTGTGATTTGTGGCAAAAGTATTTAAAGATCAATCTATCGGCTGACGTCATAAATCAGCGTTTCTTACTTAAAAATCACTACAGCGGCTATTCCTTTAAAAACATCAAATGACTTCTGTGTAAAAAAAGCAAAAAAAAAAAAAAAAATAGTTGAAGAAAAAAGTTTGCTTACTTCAACCTTCAACGCTTAAAAAAAATAGATGACAGTGATTTATGAGATGAAAAGTGTTGAATGGAAAACATCACAATATTTGGCCAACTCGCGGAATGGTGAAAAAGGGGAGAATTTTTCTCTCTCACTATCAGAAATTGAAGAAAAAAATGTAGAGGATTATTCTTTTGCCTGCTTTTCAGGATCAAATATCTTTTTAATGCACTTCAGTGAAGGCTTCCTTTTCTTTTCATTACAAAATAGTTGTAAGTTTTTCATTTATTAACATAGAATATGTTTGGTAAATGTGTCAAATACTTGACAACGTCAAGCAAAAAGCGAGGAGCAGCTTCTGATACCTCAGTCACGAGATCGTTTCTTATGTTAGCGCAATGGTTGTAAAGCTAAAAACAATTGCAATGCCAAAAACCAACAGATAAATTCAAAATTAACATTCTTTTTTCGGGAAAATTAAATTGGCGATGAAATGTCTCCTCTTAAATGATTAAAATTTAGAAATTAATATTTTTTTCAGGAAAATTAAACTGGCGATAAAACGTCTCCTCTTAAAAAGTGAAATTTAATCAATTACAGGCAAACTATTGAGAGTAAATTTAAATTTTAGAATAGAATTAATGTACTTTCAAATATATATTTTTTATGACTATTAGAAAAAGAGAATTCTGTACTTGATCGTTGTTTCGTTTCAACATACACTGGTGACCAAAAGTTAAGAACAGTTCTTAAGATGCGAAAAGTTTGAAGTTAGTATGGATACAGTGTTTCGCAATCAGTTGCGGAGAATCGTAGCACATACAGTCGTCGGAACTCATATTTTACAGTGAAGATTCAGTCACGGCGACATTTAGAAGAGCAGAACATGAGGAAGACGAAAAGGGATTTCGACTCATCCCGTTTCACAGAAAGCTGATAATAAGTTGAACCTTTCATCAATGGTTTTAATTGATGTGGACAATATTTACATGCATTTTCGTAAAAATAGCACGGATATTCGAGATGATATAAAGTTTTTATTAAAAAATACCAAATTTTCCCACATGTGTTTTGCTTATAAAAGTTTGCAAACTTTTCAACCAAATTGTACGAAACTTACAGAATACTTGACAATATATAGAAGAAGCATTGTATTAAAATTTGAATTAAATAATTTGAATATTATAGGAAATATGAGTATCTGTAGTAAATAATATTTTATAGCACATTTGCGACACTTAGCGTACTTTTTCTTTCTCAACTTCAGATCCAAATATACATGGCAACTTAAATAAAAATTCCAATTCAATACTTTTAATATTCAGAAAAATATCTGCATTGCAGGGAAGTAAATTTCGGTTGCACCCTAAGAGAAGCTAAGTAATGAGGGTTCATGCACTAACTGAAATTTTTTTAACTTGAATCTTTGATTAGTTAGCATCGAAATTCAATTTAAATTATGTATTTAATTTATAAGTATGCATGGGTATTCTGGATATTCAACTTTCATAATATTCAATATTACTGTTCGAAGAGTCAAGTTTAAAAAATATCAAGTTATGCAAGAACCCTCATCATTTAGCTTCTCTTAGAGTGCAACCGAAATTCACCTCGCTGCAATGCTAATATCTTTCTGAATATTAACGATATTGAAGTGGAATTTTTATGTAAGTTTCCCTATATATTTGGATCTGAAGTTGAGAAAGAAAAAGTACGCTAAGTGTCGCAAATGTGCCATAAAATATTATTTACAACAGATATTCATATTTCCTGTAATATTCAAATTATTTAATTCAAATTTTAATACAATGCTTCTTTTCCGTATTGTCAAGTATTCTGCAAGTATCTTACAATTTGGTTGAAAACTCTGCATGTTATAAGCAAAAAAACTTTTTTTAAAGAAACTTTTACATCTTCCCGAATATTGGTTCTATTTTTACGAAAATAAATATAAATATTGTGCACACCAAACAAAACCATTGATGAAAGTTTTAACTCATTGTCAGCTTTCTGTGACACGGGATGAGTGGAAATTCCTTTTCATCTTCTTTTCTGGTCATCCCCCTTAATGCCCTCGTGACCGAATCTTCGCTGTAAAATGTGAGTTCCGACGGTTATATGTCCCTCGATTCTCCGCAACTTATTCCAATCCATTGTATCCATATTAACTCCAAATTTTTCGCATCTTAAGAATTGTGGTTAACTTTTGAACATCAGTGTACATTGTTATTTTAATGCAATGTTCATGATTTTCCTAGATTTAAAAAAGTGCATATCTTTTGAAAATAAAATAAGAAGTTTCATCTCATTATAGAAACTAAATTATGTAGCGAAATATGCAGTGTCCTTATGACTTGGCCATACGACATAGGGGCGCTGCCAGCATGATTTACGTACTCTTTAATTCCAGTGGGAGATCTAACTAGGCAAATACCAAATTCTTATTTTCAAAACGGTGATTTTATCATAATATAGCGTTTTTTACCATCGCCATTACAATACCATTGTGAAAGAAAAGAGGAATTTTAAGAAGTTAAAAGTATTGTCTGCTCAAAGATTGTTAAAAATTTTATGATAAGCGTAATTTCCTTCTATTCGGTATAGACCGACATAACATCTTTTTAAACAAAAGCTTAGATACACTTTATTTGTTCTCTCTGTTTCGGTGAATTAAACCACAAATATGTATTTACCAAACATCGTTTTGTTTAAATTTAAATATTGTCGTTGACTTATGCGAGATGGATTGTAGAATTCTTCAATAGAAAATAAATATGCATTTTAGTCACACGAAACAGTTCCAAATTGCATTTAGAATTTAATTTCAAATTCAATAGTAACTCGTTTACCAAGTAAATAAAGGTTAGTTTGCATGAAACGTTGTATATACAAGGATTTTAAAAAAATTATTTATTTAAGCACAATGTAAAAATACGCAAATACATCCAAAAACGTTCACGAATACCAGAATTTATTGAAATGTAAAGCTTCTCAATTTAATACTATACTCTTAATTTGGTACTACTAGATTGGTATTCGTATAGTTTTCTATAAATACCCTTTTAACTTTAATAGCAATAATCTACTGTAAACTTATGTTACTCTTATAGTTCTTATTAGGTTTTTTCGTTTGTTTGGTTACATAAATAAATAAGACCATATAGTCAGAAAATAGTTTGTTCACATTCAGTTAAACCAATCGCCTTTCAAAGTAGTCTTAAATAGTCAAAGGTTACTCACAGAAAGATTGTATGAAGGAGTGTGTCACCATTACTAGAAAGGAAAGTCTGATAAAACTAAAATTTGAATTATGATAACACAACAGTTAGGCATGACCACCTACTACCTTAGCTCCACATAAACCAACATAAAATAATTAGCAACTTCGTAGCTGGGCGTTGCACGGGCTATCTTGAATAATGCGTCACTCCTGGCGGAGAGAAGAAGTGAGGTCAACGTGAGGCCTCACGTGAGACCATATTTTTTCATATACCCGCCTCTGTTATTTTTCAACAAATATTGTTACTTACTTTCCACAGCAAACGTAAATATTCTTTAAAATCTAGTCTTTTTATTACTTTATAACAGTAACGTTGCGAAATAAAACACCATAAGACAAAAAAAGAAAGAAGAAATGCAAGAAAACGTTTTTTTCCGATGTTTATAAATCAAAACACGGCAGCTCGCTAAAAAAGAAAAACCTTTTATACAAACCATCTTCCGTTACTACGGTTCAAAAAGATGAAGAAAAATAAATAAATAAATAAAAGTGCAAGAACAAATATGAATGATTAATAATAGGGAAAAAGAAAATTGGAGAAAATAAGCACGATAGATTCATTCATTTTTGGCATTTTTATTTAATATCTTTTTAACTAATTCTAATTTCGGAATTTAAAAGGTCAAAATGGATTCCTTGGATTGTTTCCCATCTTTTGGTACTTTCGGCGCGTTTCTGCTTTCAGCGATTCGTGAGAAGATAGCCTCACATAGATAGATACATTTGTTTACTCTCGAATTTTATTAGTGTAGATACATCAATGTAATTGGCTGTCTTCGCAGTTATGCAATCAAGAAACAACTTCCGTTTTGTGGGTTTAGGGCTCACTATCGGAAACAGGATCTAGGTCCATGTTGTTAGGTATGCAAAATTAAACCAACTCCAATCCGTTATTCAACAGACTATTTATAGTGCTATAATTTATTTTGGTAGAATGCAGCATTAGAATTTTTTTCTGTAATGTTTTATGTAAACAGATATATCTCTAAATGTCTTTTTGGTGATAGTTCCCCATTTTTAACTGCTTCCAGTTGATTTTTGGATCAAATTAATTAATTGGACGTTTTGGGGCAGATTTTGGCATGTGATCAGATGACGAGGAAGACACCCGAGGCAACTGCCCCCTCTCCAAACTTCCACAGTACTACCAGTACAGTAAACTGCCAGTTTGACCCCAGCAGATTTAGCGTACATCGCCTATCTCTGGTGGAAATGAGCTCGAAACTATGGACTTTCGATCTTGAATATAAAACTTTTACCAAGCCACTGCGGGACGGATCTATGGCAAAGTGGACTCTATTAATTGGTCGTTGTAAAGAGTGATCTTCATATTTGTAAAGAAAATGGAAAATAAGGGTTATCAGTGTGTTTAGAATAGGGTTTCTGATATCCCGGCCTTTTTTCCTTCCCGGGAATTTCCGGGAACATAACAGTCATTCCCGGGAATGCATCAAAATTTGAAAAAAAATCTAAAAATTAGCTATTTTTAATTGATATCAATAATAATTACTCAAAATAAGGATATTCATAAATTCCAAAATTTATACGCCTTTATATTATTGAGCTACAAAACACAAATAAGATATATAAATCATTCATTTTTTATTGATGATATGATTTAAGAAAACCTAAGCAATCTATGCTTTTATCATTCAGCCTAGTTTGTAGCTTTGTTATGAACAACTCGGCAGCAGAAAATGCCCTGTCAACTTCAGCTGATGTTGTAGGAATTGTTTTCAAAGCATCATCCAGTTTTATAATATTTGATGATCAATTTTTTAGTTAAGTCATAATAATTCTTGCTTCCCTATCTTGCTCAAGTTAGAACTCTTGCTAGTTGAACAACGTAAGACCTTTGTCTTTGAGTGGATCGCTTTTTCTAATTTTACTTACAATGTTAAAGATTTCTCTTCCAAAGTTTCAAGGCTCTCTTCTTCTGAGTGCAAAGAGTTGGGCACTGAATCGTCTTTCTCGCAAAAAATCCTTATTATAATTATTTTAGCTTGTTGAATCTTTTTTATTTGATAATCGTGAAAGACCAGCAGTGACTGCAACAGCACACACATCATTCTTTCTCCCAAAATTTAGATATTAAATTAATGCAACTAAAAGTAACATTCCGTTTCTCACTAATTCTTTGGACCAGAGAGCATTTCATATTCTTCGCAAATTCTGAGTTTTATTGGTTCAACTCTCCAATAATGAAAGCAGCCACTTCTTTGGTAGTTAGCAAAATCGCGTTTCGACTGCATAGTTTTTCTAGACAATTTTTACTGGCTTCAAGCCTGCTACAGTAGCAGTCAGAGTTTCAAATTCTACATTAGACAAAATGTGTTGTTCTTTAATATCAATTAATGCTTTTGAAATTTCTGATTTTATCTCTAAAAATCTTTCAAGCATTTCCAACAAACTGTTTCGGTGTCTAAACAAACCATCTTTTCACAGCCAAACTCTGCTTTAACATAATTTTGTAGAATATAATTTTTGAGATGTGATTTTCTGAATAATTTTATTAATTTTTTGTTCCCAGAAACCAAGAATATTTCCCGGGAATTCAAAACGTATTAAAATTTCCCGGGTTCCCGGGAAAGAAACCCTAGTTTAGAAATTATTTTGGTCGGAGGAGTATTATTCTGACGAAGTTTATAGGTTATTATTTTCACCGAAATTTTAACTAAGAAGAAATTTGAAGGACTAATTTCTTAATCGAAAAAAATACTTACTTTTTATTTACTTTATTTCAGCCGTAACGCAGTGAGAAAAAAGGAATTGAATTTATTCTTCTGAATAATCATCCAACAGATTTCTTCACTTAAAACAGTTTTACATCGAAAGGAGGATTTTATGAGATTAAAGGAGGAATTAAGGATCTTAAGAGATAAAAAAAAACATTCAATGGGGTATTATTAAAAATATCAAAATATTATCTATCTTTTTAAAAAGTCCTCTTCCATCTTAATTTGTTTCCCTGATTTCTAAAACACGGAGATGAAGAAATTCTCCATTACATACAGTTGATTGTCTTGGGAACATTTATTCATCTTCGCAAGCTGTGAAAATGTCAATAAAACCTGCAAGTCTAATTTTCAAGTTAAATGTATGAGGTAACATTCTGCGTGCTAATGAATACTTAGACCCATTTCGATGATAAACGGCATCAATTCTCATCAAAATCCAAGAAAGTTTTTCGGATCGAAAGGAAAGTTTGGCCCGATTCTCGTGCGTTGACTCCGTAATTAATTTTATTCCATTTTAACCGAAGCCTCCTAAATCATAGAGAAAACCCGTTATTGAGCCGCGGGCGCATTTTAATGCCATTCTGCATCAACAACTGAAAGAAATGAGGCGTTTTTCGCCAAAGAGTTATATATTGGGTTGCGATTAAAATAAAGTGCTGTCGGCATATTTCTCAAAGTATGGTAATTGTAGTCTTTGAGATTTCTTCTCTGGATGTATTTATTTGAAAATTTAATTTCAATCAGTGTCAAATCTTATAATGCCTTTTCGTTTGCTGTATTTGTTGAAAAGCAGAAGTACCTTGAAATATTCTGTCTTTTATTTAGTTTACATTCTTCGTGAATATTTTTGAAAGCATTCTATTCATTAAAATTTGTCTGGTTTGTAATGAACACTATTTTCCTGGTGAAGGAGAAAAGTGAGGTTCCGAGAAATTTATTCTTCTCAGTGACTAGCAAGGATAAATAGCGCCCTTGGTGTAATATTTTTGAGCCGCTGGTCATATTTGGCCTTAAAAATTTGTCATAAAAGTAGCGATCTTTTATCATCATTGCGCCTCGGGCCCCCCCCCCCCCAAGATTAGCTACTCCACAGTACACCGATGTCACCTCCTATGTATGAAATTGAAGCACTCTGGAGGATACTAATATAGGATGTGAAATGTGATATTTTTCCTTGAATCCGACAAATATATAAAACACTAAACATTGAAATGTGATATTTCGATTTTTGTGTTTTATATTTAGTAAACTCTCAACTATCCGGCCTCCGTACTTTCTGGCTTAGTTAAAAAGAAATAATTATCCGTAATAAAATAATGACAAATTTACTTTGTGAAAGTGTTGCAAGCGAGCGATTGTTAGAATCCTTCTACTTGTCAGGTCCTCAAGTTTAAATTTTAATGAGAAGTTGATTGAAAAGAAAGCATGGATAAATACAAAAACATTTTAAACCTGGTTTCAAAATTCATTCGAGCCGAAGTAGAAAACATTTGAAAGACAAAAATTCGTATAGAAAAGCTGTGAAGTATCTATCTAGCACTTTTTCAAAAACTAAAAACTGACAGCTTTCTGTTTCATTTTAAGTCTACCTTTTCATATCACTGTAATCATTTATTAACGGACAGCAAAATAAATTTAAATCATTTTTAAGGATAAAGACTACGTTTTATGTTAATGTTTTGCTTATTTTAAAACTGTGTGCGTCCATACTGTACAGTGTACATGAGTTTATGTTTTATGCAGTTTATTTAGACATTATAAAATGTATCTTAAATATGTACAATATTTTCATTCTCGGATTTCCTTTTCCTATGACCAACTGTTAAGTTCTGTAATGTACTGTATATTTTAAATAACATTTATAAAGTACTAAAAGGAGGTCAGAAAATATGATAAAGAGTGAATTTTGACATAAAAAGGGTTTTTTAATGGTATGGGTAGGGGAGGAAGTGACCATTTAGAGAAGTTATTAACAGTAGAAGTTATTTTAAATAAAATCAAGTATTTTGGTTTAGCTCTGGGAGTCTGCAGCCCTATAGGATTCGCCACTGCTCCGGTCTATCTTGCTTTTTTGTAATCCATCCTGGCCTTCTACGTCATTAGGTGGGATAGCTGATAGTCTACTATACTTTCCTATTTTAGTCTAGTATAGAATTAATAATAGACTTAATAATAGAATTAATAAAATAATAGACTTTTCTCTCAAGCTATGGCAAAAGGCGTTTATTGATATTGCTATAAATACGAAACGATTGACAATGGGAGTTTTTTCTGCAGAAATACACAAAAGATTGCTGGTTCGAGACCCGATTTCACAAAATATTCGCCGGATGCGCTGCTATGGTGGGCGTTGAATCCGTTGAAATCAAACGTCCTTCCACTAACATGGGGTAGAAGTTTGGAGAGGGAGATGCTGACTCAGCTGTCATCCTTGTCATCTGATTGCTGTTGAGAATTATGAGGAAACTCCGTAATATCCTTAGTGTAGCTACAAAATAAATTTAATAAAATTGGTTTTTAAAAACACACATTTATTAATGTATGAAAAGTAGATTTTTTTTTGTTTTAATTAGTTTCTACTTTCTAGTCTTTAATTTATAATTCATTATTAGAAATATTATGGAATCTTAAAATTAATGTTTCCCTAAAACTCACTACCAGGTGGCGCCCCTTGTATGGAATTAATATTTAATTATATTAATCGGTTAACTGGTAATTAGTTCTGAAAATATTAAAACAGTGTATTATTATGAGGCCCCTCCAGATATGAAATTGATTACAAGTATAATCAATTTTATAACTCCAGCATATCGTCATGAAGTGAATAAAAAATCGTTTTTAAAAGTTCATCTTTGCAAACATGAACAAGTCAGAAAAGGGACGTTGTTACAGCAAAAACTAAATTCATCAAACCGTTCATTTTGATTACCTGCTTAAAGCATTTCTAAGAAAGACATATGATGACCGAAACATTTTTAATCAGACCAATCAGCAATTTTTGGATTCCAATTATAAAATTATCAATACTTCTATTCTGCTGAATATTAATTAAAACTTAAAATGGCAGTGGCAACTAATTTAATTCGTGTTAGGGAATAGCTTTTTACATATAAATAATTAGTTAATTATTTCAAATGTATTGATTTTCCAATTCATCATTTATTTATTAATCCTCCCTAACCCAAATTAATTATTTGTTAACAAAAAAATTAAATATTGAAAAAAAGCAATTTAGAAATACTTCATACTTAAAATTATTAATTTCATTTATATTAATTATTAGCCGCCTTCGGCGACCAGCTTGTTCGCCAGGAATATAATTTCAGTTAAATCTTTTATGTATAATTTGATATTTTCTATTCCCTTCACAAAGTGATTTTAAATTTCAATAATTGTAAATAGACATTTAACCCATGTAATTTTTGTGATAGACATTTAACCCATGATCTTTCAGTAGCCTTGCACTCCTGGCTCCCAATTCGGGTTTATACAGTGGCCATAAGTAGCTTTACATCTGTTCATGAATGTCCCTAATGGTGTCAAGTAACTCTCTGTGTCATGTAACATCCAAATACCCGCTGTCGGCATCAAGTTCACTCTCTTATTTCTCTTGTAAAATATGCATTTGATTTCAACATTAAAATGGCGCAGCGCATTTTACTTCTAGCAGCATGTTAGCTGGATGAAAATATACTTATGAAAACAGAGAATTAAACATTAAGATATTACCTTAGTTTTCAACAATGGGAGAGAAACACGCAAATAAATATTTGTTTAAACAGTGAAAACCGTTTGAATTGCGTTGCAACAATGAAAAGTATTGTTGTAAATTATTCCAAAAAATATTTTTTTAAATTTATTAAAATTAGAGAAAAAAGCGTACGACAACTTAATTGATATCATTAGAAAGATGATTTTTTAAATTTTCAGATTTTATGAAAATAATTTTTTTGCTGTAATATGTTCGGATGTTATTTTGGAAAAACGCCAAAATTTAGCTTAATTTTTAATTAATTAAAATTTCAAAAAACGGCCCCTAGGTGCCCATTCCCACCCTCCAAGGTATGTTTGTTCCAAATTTCGTAGCTCTAAGTCTAGCGGTCTGTCCTGTAGAGCGCTAACACACCAGAGACACACAGACATTCTCCTTTATTATTAGTAGAGATTTAAAATTATTAATTTATTATTTATTTGTAACCAGATCATGTTGCCATCTAGGAACATGTAAGTGCAATATGAGTTCAGATGATGACACATGTCAGATTACTCCGGCGAGGCCAAATGGAATCACTGGCCCGGAAAAGGTCAAATATCGTTATTATAAAAGTTTTGCACATGAAGAACATGGAAATATTTTAAATAAAAAATGTTTCATACAATAACTTGCTTAAAGCAATTGGGTTCCTAATAAGCGTAATTTCAGTACTTATTTTGTGTACTTTTTCTTCCCTTTACTTCAGTGTTCGTCTCGGAAAATCTGATGGTAATCGATATCCTTGCAGAATTCTGAAGAAATTATCGTTTTAGACACTTCCTATATTTAGTAAGTTTGAATTGCAATGCATCATGTAAAAATGGAAGTTCAAAGTATTTCTTCACTAGAATGCAATCTATGCCCAACGCTAGAATGTCCCATGAGTTTCACTTTTAATTTAGAATACGAATATCAAGGAAAATGCACATTTCTGATGCGCTTGCTGAAAATTTCACCTGGAGAAAACATCACCAAAAGAATTAATATGCTACGCCCAAAATATGAGTTATTTTTTATCTTAAGATAAAATAGTAAGAAATAATAGAAAGTTTGAAAATATTAAAAAGATCTCAGACAACATTCCTCTCTCTTAATTAATATTTCGTAATTAGTATGTGCATATAACAAGATACTTCTTTTTAAACGTGACTAGAAAATTCCGGAATGTCTTTTCTTCTAATTAAGAATATTGTTGATTCAACCGAAAATCTGCACAAAGAATGTTGCAAAAGCAATTGCAGACAGACATAATATCGAATTTGTTTCCTTTACAGTGAAAGCAAGGTTGCCCCCAAGGAGTTTTACTTGGAATTCCGGAAGAAATTGTATTTAACTTATTTTCGGTCTCTTTCCCAGACTTCATAAAACATTTATAAGAGCCATAATATAATATCTATAGCAATGGTTTATAATTTACTTGAAAATTTTGATCTGAACTATTTTATTATTATTCTAGCTGACAACCAGCTGGTTCGCCCTTCATATTAATTGTATTAATTTAGTTAAATCAACCAACTTTAAAATTTGCTACTTATTTAATTCTTGGTAAGCTGAAATATTTAATTGCTAGAAACGAATTCAAAATAATAGTATTCATAACTATACACAGGAATTGTATTAGTATTTGACTTAAATTGTGATGCATAAACAGAATGAAAATGTACTGAATGATCTGCATCTATTGAAGCTAATGATATAATCTCTAGGGAAGATTTTATCTTGGAAGTGGGCGAGTTACTTTATTGTTATAATCACAAGCAGTTACAATTAATAAGGGACCTATGCAAAATAGCCAAAATTCTAAAAGAAATTACTTTGAGGGATATTTTCATATTCTGTAACAGAATTTCAAAGGGTTTTTTATGTTAAATTTTTAATTTTTATGTAAAAATTATTATATCCATACAGACACGGGGGTGTGAGAGGGTGGGTGTTCGATCCTTGCTCTTTGTCAAGTCAATTTCTGATTCGTTCCATGAGAATGAGTTTACTAATCAGCTTCGGACAACAATGGAAAACAAAATTTAAAAAAAGACAACTTAAATTTCTTCTCTTTGAAAATGTAAGAAGTGCAGAGAATACACTGAAGAAATGCCTAGGATTTCCAGGAAACTTCGGTGAAACTTTAACCTCTTGTAACTTGAATCTTTCGGCTATTTCTGAAAGGAAACATCACATTTTTTTTTCTTTTAATAGATCCTCTTACTGTAAAAAATATCATTGCGTTGAGTAAGCAAAATTCTCTGGACTGTTCTTTCGGCATTTACTTTTAAATATCTACAATTGTTTGCCAAAAAAATGGTATTGCTAGCTCAATGTATTTTTGGTAATATGCTTGGCAATATGTTTTCACATTAAATTATCCCTTGCAAATGTAATGCTTTCGGTCAATTCTATTTCCATTATATTACCCACTTTCACGTTTACATTTTAGACATATTCGGTACTGTAACATAAAATCCTATAATCTTTGAAATCGAGTTGACCAGGTTGTGGATATTTTAGTTATTTTCAACAAATGAAAATGAACTATTTTTTGAAAACGAATAAAGGTTTTAAAAATATTTTTAAATAGCTATTGAATCAATGGAATTTTGTCGGGTATTTTCCTGGCTATTACATAAAACATATTCGCAATGCTGTTAGTTTTTGCTTTGACTGATAGAAGCATAAATAATTTAAACCTTTTGTACACCCTCTCCGTGTTTTCAGTTTCTTCTATATGCAGCAAATCATCTCACTAGAGATTTTGGAAGAAAAATTGCTGAATATTTAAAATAAATTGTATATAAATTTTTAAAAAAATTGAATTAGGCCTACTGTCAGACCCTTTTATCCCTCCCACACTCAAAATAAAAAGTATTGAAATGTAAGGTAATATTTATGAAGAATTGAATTGGATTAGCATATCTATTAAAAATAAATGCATTTCTTTTTCGAAATAGAAAGCTAACTGAAGATTTGTAGCTCGTTTTTTCCTTGTTAAAAGGAAAACAGATCTTTCGTTTCTTTTATGAAACAATTATTTCTAATACAGTAGAACACCGGGAATCCGAACTAATTGGGGCTGACCTCTGTTCGGATTCCGGAGAATTCGAATTATTCGGGAAATTTGGTAAAATACTTTTGGCATACCAATTGCAGCAGAGTATTGACTCTGGGTGCTCTGTGAAGGTGTGCGGAAAGAGCGCGCTGCCATTCGCACGGTACAATGACAAACAAGTTGAGGGTAAAAAGAAGATATCTGAGTTTGTTCCTGCTAATTAGGTGCTGTATTCATTCTTAAACACCAATTTGGATACTTCTTTTAAGTTTGGAATAAACATTAGCTTTGTTTCTGATTCGTAATTGTTATTTTTCTATCATTTTTCAGTAAAATTTTTTCAGAAAATTGTAAAAACAAGTTCGCATTATATCGGAAATTTCGGAAATTTTTATTTATTTATTTATTACCTACGCCAATCCACTCACCAATAGGGTATGGAGCGTTTTAACGAGGTTCCTGGGGTTTGGATTGTCGTGGTTCTACTGTAGTTTCAAGTTTAACTTAGCACTATGTGGAACAGTTTTAGCTTTGAGATTGGAGGATCACGTGCCCCATACCCTACATCACAGATTCCACGGAATGCGGGCATACTTCATACTAAATCAGTCATCCTGAGTCAAATACCCTACTATCAGTGTGAGATGGGAATTTAGGAAAGCTTCCTGATGTAATAATCATCGCTTGCTTTCTAGTGTTATCATCGTGATATGAGCATGGCTCAAAATCACGAGATCCATGCCCTAGTGGCCCTCGATTAGTTTAAAAACAGGTCTCTAATCTAACAAATATTCTTAAAGGAGCCGTATTTTGTGACAAACTAGATAAAGCAGCTGATGTGTAACCGAGATTATATTTATCATAGTCTATGGTCATTTTATAACGAGAAAGGCAACAAACATATTTTCTACTCTTGTCTGTCTTCGTGGAGAACGACAGTAGTGTTTTTCGCTTAAGGTATTCGGACAATGACGTATTTAAAGTCGTTTGAAGACATCAACGAGGGATCACCTTTGCTTGAAGGAATCAACGAAGGATCACCTCTAATTGCGAAATGGTGTCACGTATGTATCAGTTTCTATAATTCCCATTTTATGTACCTAAAGCTTGGACTTATTTCAAAATAGATTGAAAATAGCATAATGACCAATAACAAAGGATTTGATAGCAGATTTCATCAAACTTATGTCATTCCGTGTATAAATTTTTGAAATTCAGTTCCATGTATTGAAAAATGATAATCGGAGCTATTATAAAAGTAATGACAATAATTTTAAGATTTTGATTATCCATGGTTTAGAGTTATCTAGCTTCTTGATGTCTAATTTTATACTCACAAATGTTAGCCAAAATTCTAAATGAATGGTTCATATATTCTGCATAAGGTAGCCAATATCGGTTTCAGTGTAAGACGTTGAAAGGAAATTAAACCTGCATATTTTCTGAAATTCAAAATGCAACTAACCTGCAAAAAATTTAGACTATCATTTCGAATTAATTGAACACAGGGATATCAAATTTTTTTCCTTCAGGCGAAACCCTTACGAATGAAAAGCATTTTCAGGGTCGTTTACGTAAGTCCGGAAATGATCCTCAAGACCCTAAAATGATAAAGTAAACAACTAATTAATGAAAATTTTGAAAAGGTAAAATGTAATATATTTCAGTTATTCACCAAATTTTAATGTAATTTTGTAGGTCAAGATAATTTTCTTAAAATTTGTTTCTTGCAAATTTTGAAAATCTTGAAAGAAGAAAAACTATTCCAGACCCCATTAGTGTTTTACGCTGTTCTACTTGGGGTCGCTACCCACTGTTTAGAAGGCATGGCTTAACACATTACACGGTGCACACTATATACCCAATTGGATGCTTTAAAATCATTTTGATATGTCACAAAATACTGTCATATCATAACTATAAGCTATATGTTATAAGCCGGACTTTGTCCAGAGCTATACCCACCAAACACGCTAGCTCTTGCCTCTTACATTTGATGGCATTTGGTGATTACTGTCCGTCTCAAAGTCCATTGTTTTCTTAATATTGCTTACTTTACTCTCTGCTTCTTTTTCCAAATTGCGGGAAGCAAAGCCTCTTCAGTTTCGGTTGAGTGACTATGAAGAGGCGTGTGACTTTATTTTTATCTCGGTGTGGTATCTGATGTGAATCATGTCGATGCTATTGGAGGAGTAGTTTTCAATCAGCTCTATCTGGATCAGAATCGGTACCTTTCGCAACTTTATCGCCCTGGCTTAAGGATTTATTTAACCAACCGAAGATACTGTTGAGAATTCGCATAAGTAGTGTCTGGATTTCTACCGGTATGGCAAAGTGGGGGATATACGAGGTAAACATTGTTCTTGCGATTTTATTTTTAATTTTTTTTTTGTCAAATGAAAAGCATTTTAAAATTTATGCGTAAATATTCACATCTTGATATTACTTGTTTCGTAATTATATTGTTTACTATTATTATTTTGTTATTAAATTTCTTATCGACATTTTCATTTTTTAAATTTTCTTTCCATATTTGGAAGTACAATTTATGTCTCCTAAATCTCGCAATGACAACTATGCATTTCAATAGCGAATGAAGTGACTGAGTGTGAGTAGTAGTGAACTGCGCATTTCAATAGTGAATGAATGGTAAAAAACTATTGTATCAGACTTTGTATAATAAATTTTAAAAAGTTCTTAATTTTTAAAAAAAATTGTTCGGAAATAAAATGGGTGTCACTGAAAAGCTGATTTTTTTTAAGAGTTCGAAGTGACATAAAAGTAATTTTGGGTAATTCGAAGTAATTGAGGAAATTTAATTAATTAAAAATTACGATTAATTTTAAATTAATTTAAAATCTAAAGTTTTTAAAAACCCTTTAATGTGAACTCCTTCTACTCAAGAACTAACTATGTGCCTAATTTGGTAGCTCTAGGTCCAACCATCTGCCCTATGGAACGTTTTGAATGATTTTTGCTTCATGCATCACGTAATTTACAGAAAATATCCCAACCTAAAAGCTTTATCATTTTTACAAATGTTTTTCTGCAGGAAGAACGTTTTTCTCTGAATTCACTGTTTGAAACAAAAATCGATTAATTTATGCAATGTCGAATGTGTGCAATAAATTATTTTATTATGCTGTAAATTATGTTTTGACCTTCGGTACCACTGTAAAACCACTTGAACTTCTTTTGGTAGGCGGAAAAAAAAATGAAAATATTTAAAGCTGTGCTCTATTAATATGTCTGTCTGATAATATAAACATGATCTTTCACTATTAATATGCAATGTATCTGTAAATGTAACAAATATAACAACAAAATTGATAAATACATCTGTCTTCAGAGTTGCCTTGAAATATTTCTCGAGTTAGTCTATTGTAATTTTTTCTTTATTAGTATTATTTAAAATTATTAAACTTTTAATAAGACAGAGTTATAATGTTTGAAACTACTATTTAAACTGAGTTTCAAGAACTTTCCGGTTATGTTAATAAATTTTTAAACTGCAGCATCAAAATATATGTATTAGTTCAATTTAAAAAGTTGTTAAAAAAGATTTGAAAATAACATTTCAAGACAAAGTATTACTTTCACTTCAAGATTTATCAATAAAATTAGCTTCTTTTAATCTTTATCTAAACGAGTTATAATAGAGTCAAGCATAACTGCACATGTCATCTAACTGTGCCTTGTCTTATCCTGTGCTGGGAATACACGTCCTTTTTCCTTCTGGAAAATGAGCAAAGGATTCCAAAATTAAATTAAGTCTGCGCATTCGACAAGTATTAATTGAGTATGAATTGACTTCATTTGCACATTTTTGGTTTCTCGAATAATTTCAATCATTTTATTCTTTGCGAACAATATCAGGTGAATTATTTTTCATTAAAATCAATTCTTATTCACTTTTTAGGTATTACTTCATTACTGAAAAATGTCTACTACCGTAAATCGTTTGAACAGTTTTTCAATCAAGGATTTATATTTATGTCATTCATACTCGAGATAAACTAAATGTAACGTGCATTTAAGTAGGACGGCAATTTTGCTGCCTATAGTCATCATTTTATTGATTATAGATAAATTTGGGTCGTTATTTAACTCGCACGTTCTCTCACAAGGTTTAGTCTATCTGTTACAGTATAAGAGGAATTTTACTGCGCTTCTATCATACAGATTAATTTCCACATTTTTATAAGGTTAAAATAAAACTATTCATTTCATCAGTTAAAATTTAATAACTGATAAAACTAAAACTTACAGAACAAGAATTATTTGTGAACAGCAAAATTAAAATGTAAGCTTCATATACGTTGCAATGTGTATTTGGATTGGCTAACTTATTATGATATTGATAATCACTTGATCTTTGGGATCATATGATCTTTGAACTGCCCCTTTATTATCCCACTCTAAACAAGACTTTAAACAATGCTTCTTTCCTAGGTCATCGATGGTGCATTTTTGGTCTTTCAAATGGACATTTATTAACAAAACACTAATAAATGCCTGTAGTTGAATTGCTAATATAAAATGGCTCTAAATATCTAGCTATTTTCAAAAATAATCATGGACTTTCGAAAATAATCTTCAATACAAGAAACAATCTTTAAATAAAAGCTTATTATTTTTTTTACGAAAAAAGTATTGTCGTTAATTTCAAATTTAGTTAATTTCAAATTAGTTTAAAATAGCTCTCGTATCTAATACAAATATGTGTCACGTGAATAACAGATTATTTGTTTTTTATAAATTTATTATAAATTTTTTCGATCTATCCCAAGGGCTACCTCAGACATGAAGTGTGCGTTGCAGAAATCGTTATGGAAGCTTGTAGCGTTTTATTTTATTATTTGTCAGCAGTTTTATTTTAAAGTATCATTAAATACGTTATGTTTAACCACCCATCGGGGGGCAACGAACGATAGCAAAATTTGTGTTCTTCGGCTTAGATTGAATGTAGTAGGTAATATAAGAGATAATTGGGAAATAAACCATTCTGTATATAGAATTCATTAATTTTCAATATCTTAATGATATTACGTGTTTCTGTTCTTCTTTGGTATTTACTGAGAACACAGCGTCAATTATGTCAACAGTGTTTTAAAAATTCGATAAAAGTGCACAATGCTTTATATATATTAAGCAAATCTTTTGTTGAGCCTTTTTGTATTCCTAAATCATGTGAGGAAAGCAAAATCTACGCTTTCTTTCAACGAAAACAGCTTATTTTTCGAAATAAAGCATACTGGGTTATTTTCTAGAGCTCAACTAAAAGTCAGAAAGGAGATTTTTCCTTACATGAATAAGGTTAATCTAAACTGAAAGATAACAGCGGTGGATCTCCGAGCTTCACGAAATAGGAATTATCCTCTTCGAGGAACAGAAAATTGCCTACCGCGACCAGGTTTAAAACCAACCATCCAATTCCTCTCTTTTTCCTTGTCGTCGACATCGCTTTTTATTTCAAATTCAACGGTAATCAGTTCATTCCTCCTTTTTTATTTTCATCTGTTGACCTTAAATATGATACATGGCAGGTAAACATATGCTGTGACTTCATAAATATTTTGCTCTTGATTCTTTGCGGAAAGCTCGTGGAAGCGTAATTCGATTCTCTAAACGAAACATTGCTCTAATCTTCTCCTGTTTTGTCAACAATTCATCTATAAAAAAACCGCTCCTTTCTGCCATTTGAAAAGCATGTCTTTTTACAAAATTGCACAAATTTTCTTTTATTGGTTAAGTCATTATAATGTGACCTTCCTTAACCCCTTCAATCGGAATTTCAAATAATTATCATTCCTTTCTCCCCCCCCCCTAAACAAAAGGATTGACTATCATAATAAAAACTATGAGCGAAAATTTTATTTAATTTTGCTATATGTAAATTTTGTTTTTGAAGTTAAAGTATGTAGAATATTGCTGTGAACGGCACGATTAAATTTAATGTCTGGTGTGCCAAAATGGGTCCGATGGGGGTAATATAATATCCTTCCATATCAAAGTTTTCTAAACTTTTTCCATTCGCGACCCTCACTGAGAAAAAAAAAATTTCACGTTCCCATTGTGGACTGACACATTTTATGCGATCCCAGTATTGGAAAATAGAGATAAGAAAACAAAGCTTTAACGACAAATAAATGGAAATTTGATTTATAATAATTATTCGGCAGATGTTAAGGAGCATCTGCTCAAATCAAGAGCATTTTCCTAACAATTTTTGCATACAAATTCTGAAGAATTTCAAAGAAAAAAGCACTGTGAAATTTTTGGCAACTCCAGCGCTGTTCTAAACGATCCAATTTGGCATTGTGGTCCCAGTGGCGTACCTGTGGGGGCGTGGGATCAGTCCGTCCCACATAGAAAGGGGCGACAAAATCAGACATGCAGGAAAACAATTTTATTACTAAGAAGAGCAACGAAACTAGTTCAATCATTATGTACATAAAAAAAATATCCATTGTAAATAATTCATATTTTTAGCCCTTTTTTCGGTAAATTACAGGTATGTGAAAGAAAGATTGATGTTGGAAGCACGATTTCACAACTTATCTGCAGAGATCAAGGGCGCCAAACGACGAATTGCGTTATTAAATTATTTTTTCCCATGGAATTTATTTATTTTTTATTTTGAGGTTTATATAACTTGCACAGAAAGGGCGGCATAATGAAAGTTCCCCCCGGGCGCCAAAAGTTACAGGTACGCCACTGCGTGGCCCCCAGTTTAAGAAACCGTGTTCTGTTATATAGAGCTCAATTCGATATTATTAAACTTTTATCTAAAAATCACTTAGTTTCTGATGGCGATGAAATAGGATGAAAAGGAACCCTACGGTTGGCAGATTATAAGGATTAACATTTTTATTCTGTATTCATTCTGATTGTGAGTTTGAATTGAGTCGCTCAGAATCAGAGCGGAACTAACTCACAATTTTCACTAACTTAGCTAAGTATCATATTGAAATGGAAAATATGTATTCTTTCAAGATCAGAGTGGTATAAAAAAAGTTTTAACTGTTAGCAGCATTTGCCAAATGATATAGAGTATTTAAAAAATATGACGCCTAGCTCAATTTAGCTAAAATTTTGGAGGGTTTTTCTAGTTCTCAATACCTCAATTGTTCTTGACATAAATATAAATTTTAAAAAATTATATGGTAACTTTTTCATTTCGGTAAGCAGTTTTTAAGTGTTTTGGTATGGTATTAATAAACAAAATTTTGTGTTCCTTGATACTTGACAAAGTGTTCAATTCTGCCGATTTAAAAGAGGCCAAAAATAGGGCACATATGAAGTAATTCGCATAAACTATTTTACTTAAATCCATTTTAAGATACGTCAGTTGTGATATTGATTTATTACGATTCTTTATTACTTATTTTGTAAAAGCAAATACCTTAAACTAAAATTTATGTAAGTTTTTTGAGTAATGTTCTCGTAGTTTGTTATAATTAAAACATGTTTCAAGATATCAGTTTCAAACTTTCATTCTGAGTTTTAAGAGACCATCTTATGATTTTAAGTGAGAAACTTTTACTGACTGTTAAAACCGATTGTTTCAGACATCTAAGAGATTTTCACATATCAGTGATATAACTTTGAGATAATTAATCATTTGATAATAGGTAATTCCGCTTAATGTTTCATATAACAGGGATTCTATAATAATCTCGGATCTTTTATTTTATGGAATAAACGAATTTTATTTATTTGGGACGTATTTAAGAATCCTTAGTAACTCGTAAATTTGTTCATTTTTTGCAACCAAAGGAGCAAATTTTGTATAACAGAATGATAAAAATTCGAATGTAGTCGTTACACAGTACTCTGTTCATATAAAATACAAATGGAAAATTGCAATTGGATTTTGAAACACAGGATGTGTGAAATAAAACATAAAACCCTCATTCAAAATAAGCTTTATAATAATTTTTTTTATCATTTTGCCGAATTCTGATTATTTTTACCATCGTTCATCCCATAACAGTGATTTACCATTTGAATAAAATGTATCTTGATTCACTGTTTTCTTTAAATGAATATGTGTCATTATTGAAAAGCTTTTATTTCTCTTCTTTGCTTTGTCCATTTGTTATATGAGTTTGACTTTAGCGCTCCTAAAACAAAAAATAGGGTGGGAATTTTCAAATTATGCATTTATTTTCGAGAGATAAATCCATTTAATATAACCAGTTCCCATGACAACGTGAATAAAATATATTTTGCTATTTGTGTGAAAAAATTAAATGTACTTATCGCATTTTAACAACACTACTATTATCTGCTTTGAGGGCTCAGTCGTTTATGATTATTTTCCCGAAATAAAAAGTAATGTTATGTTTTTAGGGCGATATTATGACTTTTGTTTGCGTCATTTCTTGGACTCAAAATTGGAATTTCGTCGCACTTAAACATTTGAGTTATGTCACAAAAAGTTACGGGCAAATGTAAGTAAAGTGGAAAATATCTTAATATCACACTTTAAAAAATGGATCTTTGACGAGTTAGTTTTCTTTAATTTGTCTTTTCTTAATTTCGATCTGACTGCACCCAGACCCGCCGAGAGAAGGGGGCAGGAGGAGCAAAATACACGGAGCCCGGGTCCGATGAGGGGCCCGCCGCCCAGGGATAAAGGGATTTTTTTTTTTCTTTCTTTCTTTTCAAGAATATTTTTACCCATGACAAATAGGGCTCGTCATTTGTTTCACTACATTTTTACATTTATTTTCTCTGGATATAAAAGTTGATATATTCTCCTTATATTAATCGAAATTAAAGTAGGTGTCTAGAAGTCCGATTTTCGCAACAATACATGACGTGAACCGGGTAACGGGAAGAAAGACCTCCGTCCGCTGATTAGTCACCACATTCGCAAGGAAACTATTCAATGAATGATTGAAACTAAAAGTATAATCTTAAAGAGAACAAGATATTAAAGTTTTCGATTCTATATCTGCATAGATTTTTCACCTTATGTTAAATTTAATGCTTTAAGATCATTCCTTTCCTTCCGATGAGCTAAAAATTTAAAATTTAGTTTGAAAACGTGTGCAAAAATTGAACCTTTTGCGAATCTTGTGGTGTCGTCTACTTTTTCCGAATTAAAAAAATTGTTCAAACATAAAAAAGTGAATTTTGCCCCTGGGATTTCTTTCTTGTTTTTATTGGAAACAGTTAAGTTTTTCTTATGTTTCTGTTCATCCTTGATAGATATTAACGCATATTTATTAATTTATACACTTGTTCTGTTACTTAATATAACTACTGAAATTTTTTCAGCTTCTATGTTCTATTTCACCCGTACGATAATGAAGTAACATTTATTCATTAACTATATGAAAAAATTACATGTATATACTTACCGATTTCAGTTACTTGCTTGTAACGAGGTTATCTTAAATCTACAATTGGAAAAAAGAACATACTAAGGGAAAACTTTTATTTAATATTGATACCTGGAAAAAAAGTTGAAAATGAAACTGGTTCTATTATTGCAATAATTTAATCCGGCTAACGAAACAATTTTCCGAGAAACTTTCAATTTGCAGTTACTTTAAAAATGCATTTTGGTAAAAAGAAATAATCGTTTGTACTGTTTATTATTACACAAAAATATCATCATTTCTAACTATGATCAAATTTACGCACAAAGTTTTAACTTTTTCTAAATATCCATCTTTTACAGACTTCTGTCTTCTGTGACTCGTATGATTCATTCTTTTAAAACACAAAAAATAAGAAATTCTGTTCATTAACATTTTTATAAAATAAAAGCTATTGATTCTGTCGGGCAGAAAGAGAAAAAAAGACATCGTAATTCTCGCTACATTTAAAAAGACAGCGTGACATTACTTATTCAAATTCGTAAAAGAGCGAGCAGATCCTTTTTAATACCCAGTTCTCTCTTTTCTTTTGGAAAATGAGGTTTTCTGTTCCAACAGTACTCGTGAATTCTAATCGAGCCACTTTTCTTTCCTAGTGTACTAATCGCTTAATTACGCCGCGTTTTGTTTCTTTTTATTGGCCCTGCGACCGCCACGGCTTTGTGACTTTCTACCCAAGTGTATTCGTGTTCTAACTGCTGTTTTAATTTATTTCTTCTTTAATACACTAATTTCACACTCCATTAAGAGTTGTCGTGGTTGAAAAATTATTATTCTTTTTAGTTTCATGGATAACCGAGAATCTTTAGAAAGTTTTTTTTTTTTTTTCGTTCTCTTAAACCCTTTTTTTTTTTAGCAGAAACTGAAATAAAAAGAATTTACTTTTAGATGACAATCTTCTGCATTTCAGAGTCTTATTACCAAAAACTTACAGTTTCTTTTATTCCACAGAACATTTAATCCAAAGGAGAATAACATTGAAATATCCGAAAACGACAACAACTATTTCACAAAAAAAATCTCTTTAAAAGAAGGCAAAGGGAAGTTGTAGTTCAGCCAATAAATGTTCTCAAATTTATACAATTATTTAATGGTATTCTCCATATTTATTCAACTTTAAGAAAACCTCATAGAGATTTTTTTATAAAATGTCTCATCTACATGTTTTAACATTTACAGGGAAATGGAGCCAAGTCATGCTCTGGTGATACACATGAAATGCTCTATGCCAGTTTAATTTTTGAATGCATTCATGAAGGAAAAGCATGATACAACGTGCAGTTAAAAATTAGATGCGCTGTTACTTTTGTCATGTGACTATGGCATCCCGTTAATTGACTCTTTTTCACTCAAATTCATTGAAAAAGAATGAATTGCATAGTAACCAGTGTAGCTAAATAAGCGTACATAAATTATAGGTTAATTCTAAGTAACAAATTGGCAACTCCCTTCATTGATCTATGCTCATTTCTTGTTTAAACTAGTTTTAAAAGATTGCCAACCAACGTACGAGGAAAATAAAATCTTTATGGGAAATATTATTGCAACCATTACAACTTCTTGGTCTTTTCCCCCCTGTAATGGATTTCTCAGGTGTGTGGTTTTATGTCCATTTCCAAAATATAATCCAGATTGTCTTTTTATGATTTATTAACACACACACACACATACACCACTACGACATACATATATATAAAAGTAGAAACATCACATGGCTTAGAGCCGGATCAAATTCTAGACCCGCTCGGGGGTAGAGTCAAATGGAATCTGAAGATGAATCCCTTCGGGGGTGGGGATGACAGTTCTACTTTTCCCTTTCTAGGGATTACTGTAGTCAAGTTGCCACACTCCCTTAACATTTTACTCATCCTCTGACAGGAATATCGGTCATTATGACCGCTAAAAGTACATGTTAAGTAAATGGGCATTCAAATGATGTTCCTGTTATAGGGTTAAAAAGTATGCAAGACTAGCATTTGTTTTTAGTACATTCTAACTGTGTCTTACCATTCTTTAAAACACTCTACAGGAATATAGATTATAAGCCCGATAGTCAAAGAGTCCATTAAAAATTCATCAATGGCATTTCATGGTACAACTATAAAACAGGGAATTCAGAATTGTAAAAATCTTTGAGGATTTTCTGAAAAAATTCCGAATGGATGGAAAGTCTTTTTTTTTTTTTTGGTAGCGAGCATAAAATCTACTGACAAATGTTATGAGCCAGACAAAAAATTGAAGTGATGTGACCTTGACGTAGAGCTGAACTTTCAGAGATGTTTTACTGTGTCTCTGTTTCAGAATGATTTGAAATATTCGGCAGGCATCTCAAATACCTACATCTGAAGAAGCAATGACATTGAGTAACGTTCGCATGACACACGTGATGCGCGCCTCGCCAACTTAATTTTGGATTCCATTTCACATTGTGTTAGAAGGAAAAAGGACGTGACGTTACAACATAGCGTAAGACAACATGCAGTTAAATGATATGCGTTAAGTAATGAAGATTCAAAGGACATTTATATATAAAAAAGCCTCGAATTTCGTCGACGCTGTTAGATTTTAAGTGAATTAGATATTTTCAATTTATTTAACTTCAAAAATTTTGTATTTATATTTTGTTCAATGACACTATCGTCCTAATAAGAATTTTCGATTATTATTTCATAAAATAATAAATTGTGATAGATAATACTACTTAAAGTAACCGTTTGAGAATTTCTGACTTCTATAATCATAGTGTAGAAAGTTTATGTTTGAAGAATAGATGAGATAAGCTGTTTAATGACTGACATTTTTTGGAGAGGAGTGGAAACAGAAATTTTATCGTAAGCAAACCACTCTGTCACGCAACAGAGCATCTACCTAGAATTTTTACAATTAAGTGTCCCATTTCTCAAAGCACCATTAAATTAATATTTGCTGTAAGTAATATAGGTTAAAAAAGACAGTTATTTACACCCTTAAGGCATTACATCTATGCTTGGCGGAAAAAATAGTAAAAAAAAAAATGTTATAAATTGAAATTTATTGTGTCTTTATTAAATGGCACTACTGTAAGCTGCATAATTATTCTAAACAAGTTTCTACCCAGCATGAACTTTGCAAAAAAAGTGAATAAATAGTGCAAAATCAATTATTAATACCCTTTGCTGGGTAGTTGACACCCCTTTAATTCTATTTATTTTAACATTAATCGGAATAATTTGTAATCTATAATTAGAATAATTATGCATATGATAGAACGAACAAACTGATAAGGATGTCAATAACTGTCCAGGGTGTTAATAAGCTGTGTTATTTATTCTTCTTATCAAAATTGTAAATCATCCCGTCTCTACTTTACATACAAGATATGCCCAAAAAGCACCCGATTTCAAAAAGAAGAAAATCCGCGTAAAAGGCACTGTTCTTCTGCTCTTAAAACGAGTCTTTTCATTTCGCTAGCCTTCACACCTGCTAATGTTCTGCAAAAGAAAAAGAAAAAAAATTACGGTATTGTACTTGTTGAACCTGCTTCAATAACCGATTTCTCCCGCAGTGACAGTTCTTTCGGATGCCGTGTTTTGGGCCACTGAACCATACCCTCCTCTTTTCTGACTTCGGGTTTGCTATATTTGGCTTTCATCCATGTTTTGGCGATTTAAGCCTCTTTTTTTAAAATTTTGTCGATTATTGCCGTGGTGAGTAATATTGTTCCTGGCAAATTGTCTGGTTCCGTGACACTATAATTGCGACAGGTACTGGCTTTCCTCTGGTACAGCTTGGCGTCATAATTTTTCAGTTTCATGGAACTAATCAATGTTCTCTTTCAAACGAAATTCACTTGTTGCACAGTTCTGTGGTTATTCGGTTCTGAGCTTTTAATAAATGAAAGAAAATCACAAATGAGAAATATTTGGTTAGAAAAATATTAGGTAATTAAGTAGTAAACTAATGTAATAACGAATAAAATAGAATGTTCTGAAGTTTTCATTTCCTTTCAAAAGTCTGGTACAATACTTTTCTTTATTGTCACTAAAGATGGAAAAAATTGATAGATTTCGAATTTCACAGGTAAGATATTTGTAACATCAGCAGTACTTTTATTTTAAATCTAACCTCATTTTTTTGTTTAGCTCTTTCCTTTAACTACTTATATTTTTAAACGTTTGTCGTTCTTAACAGATGTTTTTTTCCTTTATTTATATTTTGTTCTGCAGTTTGTCTGATTTATTCTTGTCTGTTTTTTTTTTCTTTTCTTCTTTCTTTTCTTTCCCTTATTGCTAAATAACACATATAGATTCATTTCATTCTTTCGCTGAATTCAAAGGTGAAGTTTTTCTTTTTAATTCGACTTATTCAAATAGAGAATGAACATTCATTTGGATTTAGCTGATCAAAGTTTAGTCTTGTTCATATTCTTATTTTTTATATAGTTCTACTTTTTGTTGTTCTCGAATATCCATGACTATATTCTGATTGCCCATGTCTATATCTAAGATTTTGGAAGCATTGCATTTTGGGCTCTGAAAATGTATTTTAAATAACAGTTTATTACACAATTTATTAGAATGACAAAAATTTGGAACATCTGAAAAAAATATCAGTAAAAAAAAGACATTCTTTCAGGTTCTCTAATAATTTGTTATAAAAGCCATAACTGCATTAATTTTGAGAGATAAATAAATAATTATTATATTTAAGTGCTTTCATTTAAGTAATTAAACAGAACAGCATGTGGCGCATACAGTTGCTTATTTACTCAAGCTATACTATTTTTTGATAGGATATGTAATTTATTTATTTATGTCATGTTAATAGCTCAAAGTCGTTCCACATGATTCAAACTAACTGGTTGATTTTTAAATGAACTGTCCTCTTGATATTCGAATTCTTATTATCATATTACCAATTATTAGCGGTATTATTTTAATATTTTTGCTGCATATGCAGGCACAATTTTCTGTACTTTGTAAAATACTATAAAAATATGTTTAAAAAATTGTTGAATAATTTTTGCTATTTGAAGTCCGAAATAAAAATAGCATGCTTATCCAACGAGAAAAGTCAAGTTTAAGATGTGTTTCTCCATTATTTAGAATTCTATTACCTTTTTTTTTATTTTCAAATGTAAAAAAAAAAATGATGTCTTATTTAAAATCCCAAATAAAAATTAAACAATTCACTTAAAATAACTTAAATGCATCTCTCGATTTTGTTTTTCTCGTGTCTTTTAATATTCTGAAGTAAAAGCTCCCGCCTTTCGAAAAATTCTTTCCCGCATTCCTTTCAAATCGAAAATAATACTTAAAAAAAATCTACTTTCCACTTTTCATGATATTGCAGAGTACTGGTAAAGCTGTCTGCGATACAGGTTTTTTTTTATCTATTTATTTAAATTATCATGTTAACATAATGAATGTTTTCATTAAACTCCATGTGTTAGATAGCGCATTTATTTTTATCATTTTATTTAAATATACTTAATCCGATTCTGAAATTGGAACTCTTATCCGTTAAGCATAAATCATCTGTATCATTTGAAAAATATTCCAGCCCTTGGCTTTAATCCTCAATTTTGAAGCCGGTAATGTATGGTTTTTGTCAAATACTTGTAATTGATGCCTTTTTCATTCCGCATATGTTCTTTTGGGGGCCTCTCTGTCATTTATAAGAAATTTTTTTAGGGTTTACGATTTCTTAGTACAGAGGTTTCCAACCTGTGGTACGCGTACTCCTGGAGGTACGCGAAGGAATAGTTGGGGGTACGCGAAATCAAAGTCGGTAATGGCGGACAGAAGAAAACATAAGGGTTTAGAAGTTACAGAATTTTGTTTCCACAAGTTCGTGTGAAAAGTAAAAGTTAAAGTTGTAAAAGTCCTGAAGCTTACTCTCGAAGTAAGAAAAAAAAAGAGAGAGTAAAGGACATCTGGTAATTGATTGATATTTGGTTTTCACAGCTCCAGACATGACGTTATATCTGACTTCATTTGAATCCAATTTTATTAAACTCAACTCCATGAGACAAACTCAAGGATCGCATTGAAATTTTCTTCCACTTAAATAGTTGATTGTTACGAAATTTTTGCTGTCCTTATGAGTTAATAAGAAATTATTATAATACTGGTTTCATTTCTTTTGGCGTTGAATTAATACTATTGTAAAAATGGAATAAAATGTAAAAATCAAAACTAAATCCTGCAAATGTTATTCGTTCGAGTCATTTCACTCTTAACCTAACCTAAGCCCTTAACGTTATTAATGCATTACATTGACGAAGGGTTGGGTGGGGGGTGATAGGGGTACTCGAAAATAAAAAGACTAATAAAGGAGTACGCGAAGGAAAAAAGTTTGGGTACCCCTGTCTTAGTACATAATAATGTATTAATTTATAATCAATTCCATTTAATATTTTCTTTTTATTAAACTTGGCACCTTCTTAAATCTAACAGTGGAAAGTAATCTAGACTGTATATGAATGGTAATATAACACTTATTAATTAAAATCTAAAATCTTTAGTGAGAATGTCATGTCTCGCTGAAACTTACGATCTAAATCTTAAATGAATGATTTTTATCACCGATATTTTGCACAGATGGTCGATGGCGTCTACAAAAAATACATGGGCATTAAATAAAGAAATGTAATGCCTTCAAGCTAACGGCCCATCAGAGTGGCTATCAAGCGAAAATAGAATCCCTCTTTTATTCTTATAACTGGTTTAATTTAACCTTTTAATATACAGTACATTGAAGCAAAGTGGTAGTAGAGAATCGTATATAAAAAGGTATAATGAAAGTTGTTACTTTTGGAAGTCTACCTTAACCAAATGTATTCAGATATGCTTCTCAAAATGGATATGCAAGAGTTGGGGAAAATAATTTTCGATGATTATATTGAAGCTGATTCATAGATGACTTGCTCAGAGCCATATTTACACACTTCTACGCCCTAGGCCAAAGCATATTCTGCTGCCTCTCTCAAAAAGCTAATATATAATTTTCAATTTAAAATACAATAATTTATTTTTTTTAAATATCAATACTTAATGCAATCTTTATAATCTTTGAACCATGTTAATTTTTTATTTCAAAATTTTACTACTTATGAAATAACACTAACCCCTAAAAGATTACTCCGTGGAATTTTTTCAAAATCGTGTGAAATATCTACTAGAACTTCTTCTTTCGCGCTTTTTTTCGTTATTAGTCTTGAAGAGTCATTGAAGAAGTGGCGTACCTATGGGGGAGGCACTAGAAAGGGGCGGCACAATCAGACATGCAGGAAAATAATTTTATAACTAAGAAGATCAGCGAAACTAGTTCAATCATTGCGTACATAAAAAAAATATGTATATTGTAGTACATATTTTTCGCTCTTTTTTCGGCTCTTTTTTGAAAGAAAGACGGTGTTGGAAGCACAATTTCACAGCCTATCTACAGAGATCAAGGGCGTCAAACGACGAATTGCGCTATTAAATCAATTTTTTTCCCATGGATTTTTTTTATTTTTTTTATTTTGAGGTTTATGTAACTTGTACAGGAAGGGCGGCATAATGAAAGTTCGCCCAGGGTAGCAAAAGTTGCAGGCACGCCACTACATTGAAGTTGATAGATCTTATTAAATCTGTAAAAAAGTACAAGTGCAAGAGACCATAAGCTCTATAGAAGACAAAAAAATGTAACGCTCAATATGTTTAATGTAACGAATGTAAATTTCAAAAACATCATTTCATTTGTTCTTTTCAAAATAATACTGAAAAATTAAATTTGTAAATATTTTGTTATATACAAAAGTTGTAAATAATTTTGATGTGTTTTGTTGTATTTGCGCCGCTTAACAGCTGCGCCTTAAGCCGTAGCTAGGTTGGCCCAATGGGATATTTGGCCCTGAACTTGCTGAGACAATTTTCGATCCGATAGTCACCACTCAATCATGAATCCCATTTTCTGGTGGATTTTTTTAAATGACCAGATGGATGCGCGCTTATCACGCTGATGAACTTCATTCCCAACCAAATGTATGTTTGCAAGTGATAACTTGAACTTGCTTCTTCCAATTATTATTATTATTTTATTGAATCGATTGTTTTATGTGCACACGAAATGAAAATATGTATCGCGGTGTGTTTTCATGTACAATTCGGAAATGCATGAAAGAATTAATAAATTAATGCTCATGTTTCCCAACAGCAGGTGAATATAAGAGATAAAATATAAATGCAATTCAGTTAATCATTCACGAATCCCAGTCACGCGCTGAACTTGAGATATTGTCACGTATTTTTGCGCATACAGATAATGGAACTGTAGTAACGTGCCTCGTGCGTATAACAACTCTTTGTTGATATATGCCGTTTTTCTTAAGGAAAACTGTCTCAGATTTATTTACTTTATCATTGTGTATATCACTTTTTTTTTATTTTATGTGAGTATTGCTTCTAACTCTTTTGTTAAGGGGTGAATGACTTTTAAAATGTTATGCAAGTGTCGGGTAGAATTATAAAAAAATTTGTAAACAGTAGTTTCTTATAATCGGATCTAAACTACTGGCAAATATCCGTCGAAATTTTAGTAAGGCTCACTATTCCGCTACGATAAGTTGTATATATTTATAATAGTTATTTCGGTCAAATTTTCCACGAAAGGCACATTTTCATTTTTGTGTTCTACCATTAATTTTTAGTTACAAGTATTAAATCAAAATAGAATTTTCTTGATGTCAACAGTTTTATTTATCATTAAACCGTTCTATTTACCTCTGTTTGTTTAAGGATTTCAAGTGTCACTGTTGATGATCAGTGAGATGTATCGTGGACAAAACGACTGTCTGTGAATAGCAAATTATATTAATGCTTTTATTGAGATTGGTATACAGCTGAGAATATGAAAAATTAAGCTGAATGTTGAAGCAAATAATTTAATGATTTAATAATTTAAAGAAGGGCTTCTTCATTTATGGATCCTTATTTTAACATATTTTTGATCGCTAACAAAGTAGATACAAGCTCAGGAAAGGTCAAACAACATGGATATCAAAAGACGTCATTTGGCGTCTCCGATCAGTAATGTGTTACGAGGGCGCACGTATGTAAATTTTAGGATCCAAAAACTTTGACATCACTTACTTCTGTCATATTTTCAGTATTAATAATCCCAAGTAATTAAGCAAACCATATTTAAAATATTAAATCAAAATTTATCAACCAATTAGACTTGATGATTTTTTTTTCATTTTTCAGTAATTAGTTGTCCAATCTTTTTCATACGTAAATTTACACTTGGGATCACAAAAAAAATTCAGCGAAAAATATAGTCATAAATATTTTATTTAATTATTTAAAATATTATTGTTGTTTCAATCACAAGGGAATCATGAAAAGAAAAAGTATAAAAGGCTAGGATTCCCAAACTTATTCGATTCACGGCGCCCTTTCTGAATCCACTTTCTCCAAGGTGGCCTTTGTAAAATTCCGAGAAATACTTTTTTGCAAAATAGTCAATAATATTCGTATAAGTGAGGTAAAAATAAATAAAATTGTGAAAAATGATATATTATAATGATCTATATGGAAATGAATAACATGATTGGCCATTTAAATTTCAGTTATAAAATATTTTTATAATATCTATTCATTGTAACATGACCATTGCAAATTAATTGTGCCCCCACAATTTATTTCTTTTGCATCATAACGCGAACTCTTCTTAATCAGAAATTCCGTTTTCCTGGTGCATAATTAAGAAATCTTCTAGAACTTATTAGTGAAACGAATGAAATGGATAATTTATTCATTTCACTTCATCCATTTCAATTGTTACTTTTTCGATCGCTTTCAGAAATGCAATTTTAATGAACAAGTTAATCCTTAATCAGAAAAGCATTTCACGCTTAATATAAAAAAATTCTGAATTCAGTACATTTGAAAGCAAAAAATAGCGTTTTTAATATCACTTTTTAGTTGAGCAAAAAGTAAATATTCTGTGTGCTTTATTCAGAAAATTAATTTCGACATCTGTATTCATGAGTCATTAATTTGCATATGTTTCGAAGCGTTATTTCTCCCCAATTGCGAAAGATAAAAAATCGAAATTATTAAAAACTTTCCATTCATAGATGGTTGGAATGAAATCAAAAAAATGTATTATGGAAACGAAGCAATTTACTCCATTTGGAGGTAACATATGAAGTTGAATGGCATTCTCTTTATTACCAATTTACTCCGGGGTGTTATTCTTTTTCCGGAGAGAGTAATGTCTGATATTCATAATAGCTTGCTACGAATTTCGAAGTCTGAGTTCGCTGAATAAAATGCGATAGGATAGTAAACGTTGAATCTAATTATAATAGTCAAAATGATATTTTTATGTAAATAAAATGAAAATCAAAAAGATTTCTGAATTTCTAATTTTTTCGTATCTGTGTGTACTACGTGGACATTTTCTTTATCAAACCGAAATTTGTTTTAGTTTTATTGTGTTACGATGGATAATATAACTTCTTAATCAGAAACGTGGTTGTTTTTTTCAAAGTAGGAAGGGGACAGACCGAATGAAATAAATTTTTGCAAGGGATAAGATTTAAATAAATTTACTTTTTAACTGCTTTTCGTTGATACTGGGTATTAGTTTTATTAGTACAGTGTTAAAAATCACTGCTATATTTTTTCAATAGTTCATTTATTAAAGTTCTGCCTTAAAAAGTATTATTAATTCACTAATTTCAGGACTATCAAGCAGGAGCTAATAATATTTTCTTCCCAAGTTAAATAGCTACGAATATATAAATAAATTTTTAATAATGGGCACTAAAAATTTATATCCTCTTTTTAATCTATATGCACATTTTAATAACTTAAACTTGCAATCGAGTAAAAATTCCAATACAATGACTGGATTGTTCTCCATTTATTTTCGTTTCGTCTGTACCCAACTCTGCATATTAAAATTTATGCGAAATATTCTGTTGTCGTATTTTCTGTTATTCTCTCTGTATCTTTGACGAGAAATGCATTGAGGTTGAGTAAAACATTCTCAAACTTCTGATTTTGACCATTATGATGTGCGCGCAATGGAAAAATGTTATTTATAAAAGATTTTTTATGACTTCATAAACGATGAAACCTAGAATTTTTGAAAGGGTTATACTCGGATATTAGCATGAAATGCTGGGAAGTGTCTATAAATTGTGCCATGCGACATGTATGACGCAAAAAACTTTCTACAAGATAGACTTTTGTACCTTGGGTTACCAACTTTGGTACGTAGTTACTTCTTTGGTAGTAGATGTTCACTAAGAAAGATTTTTCAAAACTTTAATTATATTTTTAATTAAATATTAATCGAAATTATTTTAAAACTTTTCTTCAACAACTTTGAAGCATATTATTGCACAAAAACTATTCTTATAAAACTTTAAATTTCAAAATATTATATTTTCAGTTATACCAATTTTATTTCAATAATCTTAATAAATTTCTAAAAACGTTTTTAAGTATTGAGTAGCAGTAATAGTATATAAAGTATTTTCATTGTTTTAGTTACTGCATTTATGCACTTGCGCGCTGCGACGCTATTGAACACATTTTTTTGTTTGCATGCTATCGTTACTATAATGAAAAGTAAATTTTTAAAAATAGCATAAAGACATAACATATTTTTCAGTCGATGATAGCTATTTTTTGATAAAAAAAAAGAAAAGATTGAAGATACTGTCGAAAAAAGAGGATAGCAAACGAAAACTATTTAAAGGTGCCGTAAAAGACGATTTGCTAAAGTTTTCAACTAAAATTTTCATTTTGAAGTTCTTAAAAAAAGTCTAAATACAAAATTTTATATCAGTGTATAAGATTGTATATTTTATACGTTTATAAAATACAATTTTATATCAGCAATTATTTGTAAGATGAATTAATAAGCACAATAAAATATGTTAGTACAGCGGTTCCCAACCTATGGGCCGCGGCCCACTTGTGGGTCTCGAATGGCCTGTTAGTGGGCCGCGGAAAGCTAGTCAAGAGTCGAAGTCAAAGAAGCTTCAAGAGTCGTCACTTCTATTTTCGCTATATAAAAAATATATTATTTTTATCCTTTTACAGTAAGCTTTACTAATTGCTGACATATACCTGAATATAATATATAACTGTATTATATGTGTTTTTGTATTTTTTTAATTGTATGTTTAGTTGGTGGGCCGCAATATATTTTTTTACAACAGGTGGCCCGCACAACCAGATAGGTTGGGAACCGCTTTGTTAGTATATTGATACATGCACACGCACATAAATATTGGATGCTCAAATCTTCAAACTGTCTATAACAATATATTTTCTAGATCCCTACAATATCGTTATAGACAGGCTTTATGGTGCACATGTTTCTTCCTTCTTGGATTTTTGCTACAGAAAGATAAGAATATAATATAATTCTCCTTATTGGATATATTGCGATATTTTAGAACAATTTATCAGAATAGATAGAAATTAAAATGAATGCCTCCTAAAACATTCTCAACCATGGGAAATTTTCCCTTTCTAATTCGACGCTTTTTTGATGCACAGTTTCCACAAGCTTGTGAACTTTACAGAGAAGACATTCTTAGAATTTACCCATTGACTAACTTGCTCTATTGTGCTATAGGAAAAAACATACAATAGTTTTTATTTGAGCACAAAAAGGAAAGATTAGTGTGTTGAAGGTTTAGAGTAGACGTCACATTATGCTATCAAATACAAGACGGTTGATATGGGACTGATTTAACCCTTTCGACCCGACTTTTGCATGATTAAAATTTAACTAATTTAATATTGACAAAAAATTTTAAAAAATGTAAAGTTAAAAAAAAGGTAAAGTTTTAAAAAAATGTAATTCACTGTGTTACCCAATAGCAAATGAAGTCTAATCTCCGGGATGTATATGCCCATTAGGGCCAAAAGGGTTTAAAAAGTCATTATTGCCAAACATTTACTTGCACATGTCCGTCTTCAACATACTCCCCCTCCGGAGTCAATACATTTTTTTCAACGTTCTGGAAGACCCTGATGCCCTTTTCAAAAAGGCTTTTGGTTAGAGCGTATCCACTCCCGAACAGTCTGGATGACGACGCTGTTGTCTGCAAACGAATACCTTGCAACAGGTAGCCCTCTTTGAAGCACTTACACCACTTAAACGCACGGGTCTGTGAGAAAAATTCTTCCTCATACTGTTGTTGGAGTCTGTGGTGAATTTCAGATGACAGAAATTTGATCGTAATGCGTTGTTCCACGCTTCGTGGTAATGATCGCTGATCTCTCTAGTAAGTCCCAAACAGTACTGAACAGGCACTAACCCGAGCAGGATGGATGTTGTGATTCCACTCTCTCACGGTCGCACAGCTGCTGCACAGTGCGGCTTGTCTGCAAACAAGTCAATCCCAGTCATATTTGAAACATCGTGTACCTAGTGGACATAGTAATGATGTGGGGCTTAGTTACCCCCACTCTGATGACGGAATGTACCTTCTGCGCGAGGAGTCGGACAGTAGTCGTTGATGGCTAATAGGTCTTCACCCTCAGTTTTCGATGAACACCACGACGACTATCATTCAGTTCACCCTGGTTACATAGGTAGGGCGGAGGTAATTCCTTTGTCAGTGTGATATATTATCAAATACCTGTGACGCTATAAAGATTTTTTTTCTCATTGAAATGAATAGGATTTAATTGGGACCAAAGCAGAAAAATGTTTCACTGTAATCATTTTTTTTTTCGTTTGACGTGGATAAATCATATACGGCGCGAGTGCCATGATGACAATAATTAACATCCATTTTGTAAATATTACATTTAGTTTCGTTTCTGGGTAAATTCTTCAAGACTCTCCCGTTTTGTTTTATTGATGTTTATTATGAAACACTGCAATGCTGTTTCACTGCTGTATTGAAATGTGCACAGTGTAAAACGTTTTACTCTGGTGATATTTGTATTTCTCAAACTTATGTACAGAGTGTCCGAACTGTATCTTTACAACTTTAGTATTTAAAAACTTCAAACCTATACTAGATAATAACAAACGGTTTTGAACATGTGACAAGTTAACTCACAAAGTTTTTTTTTGGTTGTTTGTTTTCCATTAGACGCAGATTTGACGAAAAATGTGGACGCCACAGGAGAAAGTTCAGTTTGTAGCCTGATTCATAAAGACAAAGTCCGATACCGAAATGCAACGTTAGCGTCAGAAACAGATGGGTGACCTTCCCCTATTTATGACCAACACTACCTGTTTCCATAAATGACGTATACCAAGCACGAATAGTTGGTCGGGACGGTGGTTCCCTTCCATGCTGTGTCCCAAAGTTCCGTTGCAATTGGGTATCGGACTAGGTCTCTACGAACCAGGCTACACACTGAACTTTCTCCTGTGGTGTCCATATTTTTGTCAAATCTGCGTCTACTGGAAAACAGAAAAAACTTTGAGTTGTCTTGTCACATGTTGAAAACCGTTTGTTATTATCTAGTATAGTTTTGAAGTTATTAAAGTTTAAAGTTGTAAAGATACATTTCGGACACCCTGTACTTTTAAGTACAAATGAAACCGACATACCCCTTCTATTGAATAAAAGTACAGGGTGATCCAGAAGTCAGGAAAAACTTTTAAAAGTTATTATTCACAAACTATTGACGATGGAAAGATGACGTTAGAACAGAAAGGATGGAAAAGAAACCCAACCTCTTTTGTTGTCACGAAATCAGAATTTATTGGTAGCATACTTAACTATATAAATGATCAAATGGCTCTGTTGTAGGTGAAGCGATGCCCTTATATAGGATACGATATTTTGTTGAGAAACCGACTTCCAAATGTTCTGTGTGTCGTCCTCCATTCGGGAACACAGCTGTCAGAATAGAAACTACAATTTTTCCTAAAATTACGCAACATGTCTGTTAGTTGGCAGAACATGGCCATTTGAAAATATACTTTTCAAATGACCATGTTTTTTTAAGGGGGGGGGGGTGCAGTTGTGCTCCTAGGGTTTTTTTCCCTTGTCTTTTTAGTTTTTCTTTTTAAGTTCTCTGAATACAAGGTAATTAAAGTGTCTCTATTTTAAACACTATAGCTGCTAGAGGTTTTCCTCCAAGCGAAACACAAATTTGGACCTGTTTCCCCTTAAAGTTCTCTAGAAAAACAACTTGCCACCATATCGAAGTTCAGTCAGATTTCTACCTGAGATGCTATGTAGGTGACGCAGGGTCGCTTTGACCAACAGAATATGAGTCACTTCCCTTTCATCATGAGTCCATGACTCATGGATTTGACTAACCTTGCTAGACCAAGATGGATAAGAATGCAAAATCTCAGTGAAAAATAAAATTTCTAGAAAGAACGAGAGTTTCAGATAGTTTAATAGCTTTAATACACTAAAAACAATTGAAAATTAGAAAACTATAACTACTTCGGGAAATAATAACTGAGGAAAAAACAGAAAATATAAAACACACACAAAGTATCTGGTGCGCGCAAAATGCAGCAACTTCATCTTTCTTCTCTTCCTTCTTTCGAGGCAGAGAGTAAATTTTATTGTCTTTTTCTTTCCTCTGCCTTTACGTATTAAAGGCAAATTGCAGTATTTGAATAAAAGTTCTTTCTTCTCTTTCAATCTGGGATTTTTTCACGTCACGAGGGATCCAATTTTCAGATTTAACAGTCGGATCCTTCACAGAAAAAATCCCGTTTTTTGAATCCTCGCAGGAGGGTGATCCTTGAAAAAGTCCACTGCCGGATTATTTTTAATTTGATTTAGTCCTTTTGTAGCTTTGTTCATTTTGTTAGTTAGTTATTTTTGTTGAATCAATAGCTTTAAGCATCTTTCATCAGTAGTCGTAAAATAATTCAATTATAGGCGTGATGAGTATTAATCACGAATGGTACAGGATTGCAATACATGTTGAATATGTAATAAATACCTAAATGTCAATTTGATTAATGATCATAAAATAATGAATTTCAAGATAAAAAAATAGGCTATTTTACCAAATGTTTATCTTTTTGTGTCTTTTGTTTCCCTATATTCTGAAATGCATATGGCCAACATTTGGCATTCTTATCGTTTTTTTTTTTTTCCTGTAGCACTCTGAACAGGGATACTTTAATTCTAACCAACCTATACATGAAAGCGCATTCTTTTTAAAGTAATCTTTTGTTCTCAGTTCTGTATTCTCCAAAAGTGAATTCATTTCAGGTTGAGAAAAGAATAATCAAATTCGTAGTGCTTTATATTCTTTTAACGGTGTAATTGAATTTGTGAAATTCTGCTAGCTTTTAGTCCCTCTCACCACCCCTTTGTGTTGCTCTGGACTTGGACGTTAATTTAGAAACTCAAATTAAGTTAATAAATTATCTGGAAATGATGATTGAAGAATGTGTTCGTGCCGAAAGTGCAAAACTTTCATCAGAATCACGAAAGCATTTGTAAAAATACGCATTTGAAAGTTATCAAATGTAAGAAAGAATATTTCTCTGAACTAAAACAAGCTTATTAAATTTACTTTGGATTTAAAAGAATTATTAATTTTGCTTTAAAGCAATTCTGCACTCTCAAAAAATGGATAGGCACTTGGAATAGCTATTTCATAGACAATTAATAACATAAATTAAAGTTTTACAACTCGAATTTATAGATTAATTACTATTGGAATTAACGTATTAATTAATTTGAATTATGAATTAAATAGAGGTCTATGTTAATGGAAATGTGGCGAACTCTAGACTTTGGTGAAAATAGAACACTGAACACGCTGAGTTCCCCTCTCACTCATCGGATCACAAGCTCGATGAATTTCTTTTTCTGGTAACACCTGAATCTTAAATACCTATAGCTCAAAACCAGCTACAATTGACGAGTTGAGAGCAAAAGGACTGCGTCCGATTGCCAAATAATAAGCTTTGCGAAGTCTGCAGTTCCACAAAAATAACAATCGGCATTTTAACTGTGTCCGACAACTGACAAGATTTTACATTGGTATTAATTAATATGAGTTATGAACCTTTTAGATATAGTGTAACTTCTTCGAGCAATATTCACTTAAAGTATGCATACATTTTTGGACACCCTGTGTATTTTAGACAGCTGGAGAAGAAAAAATAGCCAGAATTGCTCAAAAGTTTTATCTCGTATATATTTTCATATTACAAATGCACTATTTTTTAACTCGTTTGTGTAATCACCCTAAAAATAGTTTTACTATTCTGTATTTTTGTTTCTCCCCATGGGTGATCACCAGTGACGAAAGTCAAGAATGGGTAAATCCACAGGTGATCTAAAGGGTTCGCATTTTTTTTTTTTTTTCTCTTTCAGTTACTTCAAAAGCGGAAAGGCACTTTCTCACTTCTCCGACATAATTCAAGTTTTAAAATTTTGGTATGTCATTTCATCCCCCTGTATTTTAAACGTTTAATGTACTGGTTTCAAACTTAAAATTGCAAGCATAATACCATAATGATATTCTTCTCAATGTACTTTAAAGATATTTAAATTATTATTTAAGGAAATAATTTAAAATTTTGTGCTACTTTTAAAATTAAAATATTTCATTTCTCAAGTCACTTTTTTTGCTTTCTAGCGTTGAGCATATGTGAAAAAAATGAATAAACTATATGCCATGATAAAATCAATATCAAAAATATATGAAAATGGAGTCTCTTGCATTGTATTCAGCGATTCAGTCATTTATCAGGTCCTTTCGCATTAAAACTTCAGACTTGTCACTAGCACTGGAGGTCGTTGATTTTGCAAGGATGAAGACACACGTGGAATTTGTGACTTTATAAAGGATGTTTTAAATTTTATTTTCAATGTGTACCTGATGGGGAAAAGTGACCTCGAATTAGGATAGTTGATTGGCTTTCAATGTATATATTTTTTCCAGCTAAATTCTTGTACCAATCGCATTTTTTGTCAGATGGATTTCTATAGTGAGTGACAACTCAAGTACGGGAAAGATTGTGCCGTGTAATCGTTGCGCTCAGTTAAATACAATTGCGTTACGACGGCACACCAGTCTTAGGGGGCGCCATGGGGACAAATCATTAGTGCGTTAATGCCACTTTTTAAAGTGAAATATCATGTGAGGGTGAAAAAAATAACGCCGTGCCCGGGCGCAATTGACACTTGCTAATCGCTGATTATGGTTGGGGACGAAAATATATTATGCCCTAGACTCCAGTTGCATTCACTACGCCACTGGTTAAATAATCCCTAATATGATCTCTGTGTACTTAAAAGTGATTGATATAATTGAACCGCATTTTATTTAAAATACAAGTAATTTGTAATGTATGTACTAAAACTATATATAAAACGAAATTTTTCCGCATCATTAAGCCCTTTCTATAGCTCTGAAGATTGTTAGAAACGGGGATTAAAGCACTCTCTGGTCATTCGGCCGCTCATAGTTTTCTATGTGTGGTAATTGGACTACTATTATAATTCAAAACTAGTGTGCTGAATTTTCTAGATCCCCATTTTATTCATTTTCGTAAGTAACATCTTACGAAACGATTTCATAACATTCTTACACATCTTACAAAATGATTTCTTAACATTTTTCGTTGCAACTGATATTTTGATTAAAATGTTCATTAAGCAAATATGAGCATTTTGGCAACTAAGATGCAAATATTTGTTGTAGTCAAAATCAATTTAATCTATTTATATGACCTGATAGTCGCATGACAAGCAAAACTACGTATGTCATCGAACATCTAACCTAGGACTTCTTACACTTTCCACACGTGACTCTAATTTGAGTAGAAAAAACTTTCGTGACTCCGTTTCCATCAGAAAAATTGTGACACAACCCCAAAATTAGAAAATAGAAAGAAACGTAACATTAATTGATGACGATAATTAAAATGGACTTATAGTTACAAAATTTGAATGAAATCTTCTAAGTAAAAGTGATTTTCTTAACTGTTAATATATTTGTTTCCAAATGTTAAAGAATCTGAAAGAAGGTCCTGTGAAAACTTTTGCAATACCAATAATATTTTTCCTCATGGTCCCATCCAGAGTTGTGGCCTACAGTTTAAGAAGCCATCATTTCATTTCACATTGTCTTACGCCGCTCTGCGATATCACGCTCTTTTTTTCTACTGCAAGATATATAATGGATTCCAAAATTAAAATTGGCTCGGCGTATTTGACGTGTATCTCTTAACTGTGAATTGACTCCATTACAGTATTCAACCTTGACTGAATATTAAATTTCGGGAAAGACTGCGAAAAATTCAGTATTCGTAAATATATCCCTGCAACAAATTTCTTAATCCGTTTGTTAAACTACGATTCAAATTTTATAGATTTTCAATTTTCGTTCGCTTTCATTATATATATCTGTGCGACTTTCTGTAAACGTTCTGAACTAGCTAGGTTTTGTTTCAGTTATTGCATTTGAATAATTTATTATTATCTGAATAAGTCCATTCATTCAGATGCGAGTTTTTCTGCGAATCTTGTGCTAAGGCAAAATTTTTGCCAAACTACTTTTAACAACCAAAAAAATTTTTGTAGGAAAATTATCAATTAGAATAAAATAACTACTTCTCTTACGAGAGGGCACAAAAAAGAATGTCATAAACTTTACGGGATTCCTCAGCAGAAATTCTCATAGTTCAACTGAAAATTTTATTTCTATGTAATAAATACCCCCCTTGTAAACAGCCATCCTACTAGAACTAGGGTGGTACGCAATTTTATTGAAAAAAATTATAGAAAAAACTGTGCAAATGTTATACGCAATAGACACTAAATTTTGTTGAGAAAATTGTGCACTTGCGATGTCAAGAACTAATAAGTGGCGTAACAAGAATGAATAGGGTCAAGGGCATTGTGATATTATTTTCCGTCTCTCTTCATGTTTGATATTAAAAATTGTCATAAACACATTAAAATTTTGTCTCCACGGCGCCCCCTAAGAGTGGCGCATGGGGCATTTATACCCCCTTTCCCCCTGTTGCTAAACCACTGGAACTATGAAACATCTTGTCACATGACTCATGAGCATTTAATCTGCTCTTTGCAGAATAAACACGCATTGATTTTAAACACTATAGCTGTCATCACAGAGGAGGAGTGTATTCTCTGTGGCTGTCATTTAGTGCTGTAAGATGAATCATCAAATGCAATAAGATGATTCATCATTCAGCTTCTAATACTTGACTTTTTTGGTTAAGTTGTATCTCCTCGGATGTATCGTTTGATTCGACTTGTTGAGATTTATGTAGACGTATGAGAATCGGGAAATAGCAGTGTACTACTTACCTTCGAATACTATTTTATAGTTGTAGTATCCATGCTTTTAAAACTCTTAAATCGGCGGCTTGGTGACAAAGCTTGGATTCGAAATCGGAGAGTTCCTGGTTCGAAACCCAAATCTCCCAAAGATTAGCCGTGTATGTGAGCCGGTTGTACGTTGAATCTGATGACGAGGGTCACAGTGGCGTAGCGAGAGGGGAGCAAGGGGGTATAGATTCCACGGTCAGCCAACGAACGCCAGTCTTAAGGGACGCCATGGAGACAAAACCTTAGCCATGTATATCACTTTTTAAAGCAAATTCTGGTAAAGGGGCGAAAAAATAAAACCATGTCCCGGACGCCATTTACACTTGTTAAGACATAAATAATGATTAGGGGCGGTAAAATTATATTATGCCTCTGGCGCCACTTACTCTCGCTACGCCACTGGAGGGTCAAACCTCCACCCGCTGGTGTGACGCTGAAGTTTGGAAAGGGGCTACCGTCTCATTGTCCGACGAGGTCCGTTCCTAGAGAGCCCTCGTTTTACTTGGAAACAGAACGTAAAAATAAATGAGCTAAAATCAGTCTCTGTCTGTCTCAATTGGAGTGAAATATATTAGACCCTTTCAGACATGAAATTTCTAAAATTAAAAGGCACATTATCAGTAGAAAGAAAATTTCGAGCAACAAGCGAACATCTTTTTGCTAAATTGTAGAATCTTCAACTTATCCAGCGGACGGACGTAATTGCTATTTGTTAGGCAGTTTCTTTCTTTTTTTTTTTAGATTAGTTAAGCAGTTTCTTTTCTTTTTTATTCTACGTTGCTTCATCGATGCGGATATCAAATAGGAGTTATTTATTTTCCAAAATCTTCCAGTATCTTTTTCATTTGTTTATTTTGTGTAATTTTTCCCTCTTTTTGCTAAATTGCCCCATTGGTCTGCTTCATTATCAAATGGAACAAATGAGATTTCTGTTATGGCGTCAAAAAACTCAGAGAGCTTTTTTTATGCATAAATATGCTGCCTTCATCGGTTTCCTTTTTTATTGTAATTTTTTCATTTCTGGAGCACCCCACCAATGTGTGTGAGATTTTTTACTGCAACTTTTGTTAGTAAATCTCTGAAAATCAGATCTCAGAAACTGTTTGCGGGCTAAAAGCCCGTTTTAGACGGGATAAATCTTCTAGTATTGTTAGATTTTTCTCAATTACATTCGGCGAAATTTGCCGTATTCACTGAAACTCGAAAGTTACTGGCCTATTTAAATGGATAAAAATAATTTGTTTATAACTCAAACATAGAAAGCTATTTATATGCAGAATTACATATACATTTCTGCTATTAATGATTTCAACAAAACACGAGTAGAACTTACAGATTTTTTTTTAATTTAGCTCCACGTCGTTTGTTTCTTTTCGACGTATGTTTTTTTTTCTTTCATTTAATACCGTAATATTCATGCTTATTACAGAAATACTTTCATGGACAGAAAATGCATCGATAAAATTTGTAATGCATGAATTCTATTTTAATATCATATACGTGCATAATGTTTGTAGTTATTCCGCAAATTTTCATAATTAAATAACGCAAACACTAGTTATTTTCACATAACTTTCATATACTTTCCACTACTTTTCAGTTCAGTTAACATTTTATCAAAAGTTATAAAAAGTTTTTCCTTAAAATATGTGATTACTGACATTGCAGATGGAATCATTTTCAGTTTTTCTAGCGTAAAAATAACACATTGTGTTTCGTTCCTTTACGATAAAATATGCTTTAGCAATATTTTATTTGGTAAAAGCTTCGCTTCGGAGAATTCTGTTAATGCTTATTTAAATTTATAATAAACCCCATCCACTAGATCGAAAATTTTCATAAACCTATAATCCCTCTTCTCAAACTCCGGGTTTCTTTGTTCCTTCAAAGCATCCTTTCTCTCTGTAAATACCTCATCCATCCCATATTCAAATTCGATAGATCCTCAGGTGTATAGATTATCGGTGACAAACTTGGCGCCTTTTGGCGACACTTTAAGGTTACCCTGTCCTTATTATTTGTTGATCCTCCATCCCATCCTCCGAAGGCTTTGCGAGGAGATGGTGTGATGTAACCCAGCTGTCAAAGAGAGACGACGTTTCATCGCGATCTTAAGATGTAAAATAGTAAAACCCTAACTATTCCGACGTGACCGCTCTGTTTGCGGTCAGTTTTGGCGGGAAAAGAAATGACGGCCAACAACGCTAAATTGGATCAGCGAGAAACGCCGCCGCAGAATAATGCGGCTCTACAGCAGCCGCAGGAGTCTTTGGTACAGTCTGTGTTGTTTACAAAATCGAATAGTCGATCTCTATGGAGATTGGGAAATACAATTGCATATGCTAATAAAGGGGACACTTATTTGTTGCATGTAATGATCATGTAAATATTATAGATGCGGTAGATTACCATGGATTTAAATATTTTTTTTGTAACTTTTTATCTTCTAGGAGGGAAATCTGTAAAAAATGTTTGACATTTGTGTGTGCCATCATCCCTCATTATTTTAGTGTCAAGATTGCTTAGAAATTTTTGATTGGCAAGACCTTTTTTTTTTTTTTCAATTTTGTTAATTTTTTAAAAAAAATTTTATTAAAATCTGTTGGATGGGAATATTTTATCAAAGGAAGAATTAGAAATGTCATTATTGTCTATTTTTTAAGGTTGTTTTCAATATTGACTTTACAAAAATGTAAACATGTGATTAATCGATTCAGGCAAATTAAAGTTAAACTGTCATATAATTTCTTAAAAGAACAGTATTCAGTTTCAAGTAAATAAATAAAATTTTGATAAATATTTAATGACAGCATTTTAATTATATCAGTGATGCAAATTTTTTAAATATAAATATATATTATAAATAAGGAAATAACGATCATTTTTACTTGTCATTGAAATTATTATTCAAGTTATAGATTTCTGTAAATTTTAAATTTGCAATTTTAATTTTAAATATTCAAAACCTCTTTAAGTAATTATTTTACTCTATTGAAATGATTTGTGATAATTTACTTTATTAGCATTAGCAAACATTCATTATTTATAAGCAAAGAAATATTCTTATTCTGATAAAGCAGTTTAGATATCTTTAAATAACTCTGCAATAGTCTGCCTTAAATATTTTTAAATACTCTTATTTCTATGGCTAAGATTCTCTTAAAATATTAAATTAGTTGATTAATATAACACTGAAAAGGATTTTTTTTTTTTTTTTTTTTTTAAAGCTTAATGTAAATTCGCCTTTTTGTGCTAAGTAATATGCATTGTAATTCTGCTGTTAGAATTAACTTTTAAGTGTTTTACTTTAATATCTGAAAAAATACTTAAAGAAAACTATGCTCTTTGTATGCTAAAATTTATAGCTTGTTAAAATTAAAAAAAAAAAAATGTATAATTTAGTTTTCTATTGAAATCAAATTTTCTATTGAATCAAATTTTTATCTGTATTTTTCTGAAGTAATTATTGTTTCTAATGTAGATGTTCATTTTGCACCCAAAACGTTTACTTTTCTGCTTTAAAAGAAAATGCATTTTCTCTCATTAACTTATTCCAGTGTAACTGTGAAGAAATCTGTAATTTTGAATGAACAAAATTTAGTCTTTTTATTTTCTTAAATATATTTGCATGTTATCATAGCCTTTTCAGAAATGAGAACATAAGGACATCACAGCTCTTAATTTTACAAAAATTGTAAACTATGGAGCATTGCATTGCTGTTTTAACTAAATTAAACAATATTTTTGGAAACTTTCAAGTTCTAGATATATTTTTTTACTGGTGAATTATATCTAATTAAATTATCTGTTTCGTTTTTTTTATGGAATTCTCTAGGTTATTCTTGAAAGGTTTTCTTTTTATTAAACATTGTAATCAAATGATTACATAAGATATTAATTTCCTGTAAAACAATTTTGTAATTTTTTTTATTATTATTTTCCACTGTTTTTGTTCAATGGAAATCGTAACTCCATTTTTAATTATTACATTTTATCTGCTTTAATAACTTCTCGTCAGTTTTCAATGGCTCATTTGGCCAAGTGAAATACCATATATATAATTGTTTCTTTGTTATGGCCAATTTGCTTGTTGTTTTCTAATTTAGATATTTGTTCATTAGGATTTGTAATTGAAAGCACATTGACTTTGGTCTCTGAAACAGGACTTTATTGCCTAGATGTTGTACCTATTGGTTTCTCTTTTTAAAAGATAATCTTTGTTTAAATATTGTTTGTAAAATTACATTTGTCATTACTTTATTAGGTTTTAGGACTATTATTCTTCAAAATTTGATCGATACTTATCTGTATTTATTTAAATTTCAGGAACTTGCAGCTTCTGGACCTGATCAAAAAAACTGGCGGGGAATTGGAATAGCTCTTTTAGTCATAGTTGTAGTATGTGCTCTTATTGTAGCAGCCATAGTTCTTCTTACCCCAGGTATTATAGATATGCTTTTAAGAATATTTCTATACTATGTATGATTTTAACAGAGATTCATAGATATTTTTAAATTGTAAAAAACAACAAGTAAAATGTTCTTTATTTCTTTAAAACCACTTTTTTATTATACAGAAAACTGACCTTATAATGTTTCATAATATAACAGTATATAAATAAGGTTTTCTGGGTTTCTTTTTTCTGACTGTGGGTATTGAGTATAAAATGTAGAGTTTATTTTTTGAATTGAGTTGTTTTATTATTATATATCAATAAGTATAATTATTGAATATTATCATTTACCAAGAGCTTGTAAGAGGTGAATTATGAAGAGAGAATTATGAAACTACTTCATCAGGAATTATTGTTAGTTTAATTAAAATTTTTGTGTGAATTCTAAATAACCTGTGCTTGTGTGCAGATGAAAATTAAAATATACAGAATTAAGGCATTTTCTGAAAAGTTATTCCAAATGGACTTTTGTAGCATGAATATTTTTTGAAGGTTATGGTTTGAAATGTATAAATTAACCTCATTCAACATTCTTTTATGGTTTTGAAGCAGTGTATTTGTAATGCAGATTTTTATTTTTTGTTGTATTACTTTTACATATCGAAATGCCCTAAGATGAATATTTGAAAATGGCTGGATGATAAATTCGGTTTCAAAAATGAAAGGGAAAAGCAGCAGTTAAATTTCTTTTAAATTATTCCTAATTAATTTTATTTAACATATTTATTTAAGCATGCAAGCTCTGATGATTTAGCACCATAGTATAATTAGTTATTGGGTAGAAGATTGTGAATATAAAATTCTAGTCAAGTATCTCAAACGTTAGGAAATAATTTTATCTTTCAATATTACCAGTTTCTTAAATTTATTTATATATTTGTTGTAATTGAAAAAGTTTTTGAATTGAAAGTGGAGTTTCTGAATTCAAAATTTTCTTTGGTGCTTCCTTCTAATGTTGATTTTTAATTTTTGGATAAATTGAAAAAAAGGAGTTAATATTAATGAGATAGCAAGAAGAGGATATTTCATGCAATAATTATCTTTGAGAAAATATTTATGTATCTCTATGATTTTTCTCCTTATTTCTAGGTGACAAAGGTTCTAATGTTAATAAAAGTAGAATAACTCTAGAAGAAGTAGTCAAAGGCCAATTTAGCTATAGGAGGTTTAATGGCACTTGGATATCAGGCAAGTTAAGACTTTTTTTACCACTCCATTGCTGCTTAATTTTTTAAATTATTTAGCAATTTTTTTATAGGAATCCTTTATTTAACGCATTCATCACTATGACGAATTAGATGCAATCTCCAAGAAGGACAAAAAAATAACTGTGCTCGCTCTATACAATTTATAAATCAAAAAAGAAAGAGGTGAATGTATTCTGCAGACATCTATTAACATGTTTAACTTAATAAACTTGTTATGCTAGTCAAATTCTAGTGTGCAGCAAAGATTCCTGAAGGATGAGATATCTTGTCTGTAGCGATGAATGTGTTAATAAAATATATGTGTGGTAAAGGATTTTTATGTCAATTTTTATTACTTCTGAAGTTCGTAAAATATTATTGATCTTTACTTTTAAAATGCTGGTTACTTTATTCATTTGATGTTTTTTTAGGTGATTATGAAATTTTAATAAAAAAAAATACAAATTTTCTGTCAAATTTAATGGAATAGAGAATAAAATTTCAGTCTTCTTATTTTATTCTGTTATAATTTTTATAAATATGAAGCAACATTTAAGTATGATAGTAGAGAAAGTATAAAACTGTTTCTTTTCTATTTTCTTTATTGAATTTTATCTTTCTGCAGATCATGAGTTTGTTTTTCAAGATGCTTATGGTGCTATTGGAATTTACGATGCTACAAATAACTCTGAACAAGTTATTATGTCTAATACAACATTTGTAAGTGCATTTTTTGTACATGAAAATAATTTTTCATTTCCTTATACCTGTTATTTTTTATGAATGTCAGTTTACTCATTTTAAATTAGCTCGAATAAAGTTTTGAACCTGCACATTAATTCCACTCATTTTATAACCATATTATAAATATTCCTTTATTTTCATAGATTATTATTATTACTTTAGAATGAACCACTTGCTTTCCATGTTTTACAATAAAATTCTTTTTTATAGCTTTATTTTGGGGGGTTTTCTTATAGTTTTTAAAAGAATTATATTGAAATTGAAATATGTATTTTTAATAGCAAGTTTTGTGAAAATGCAAATATTCACAAGAAAACTAGGGATGTAACGAATAGTGATTTGGCCGAATATCGAATATTCGGCAACCAAATACTAAATTTTTAAAACATTTCACTTTTGATTGTAAATGAAATATTTCATAGATTTTAAATGAAAAAAAATTTAAGATTAAATAAAATTGATTTTTTATTATTTGTATATTTAAATAATGTTAACACCTTTATGTATATTTAAAATATTTTAAATACCTTAGTTCCAATAATAAAAACCCTCATCATTTTGGAATTGTTTCAAAGAGATAAAAGAGTCATTATTGCAGAACATGACTATGACAAACACAGAAGAAAATCTAATGGATAAATTTAAATTACGAGAAGTAAATTCCTATTTTGATAAAGAACTTCTAATAGGTAAGATGGAGTGACCACTTAATTGGTAGAAAAAAATACAGAAAAATTTCCAAGGTTTGCAAATTTAGCAAGAAAATATCTGTCAACACCTGCAAGCATTATATAGTGACCATTTATTTTTTGAAACCATATGGAACAGACTTCTGTAAATGATATGCAACATTATTAAATACACTTATATACTACGCAATTTAAAATTGGATAAAAGATAGATATATTTTTATAATAAATGTACCAGATTGTAATTCTGCAATATTCTTTATTAAATATATTTAAAACAACATTTTTTTTAAAAATTTTATCCTTAATTTATACTGCCGAATATCTGTTTAGCATTCGGCCAGACCGAATATTCGGGAAAGGGTCGAACAGGCCTACTGAATATTTGTTACATTCCTAGTTGGTATTATATGTGTAGGAAACCAAATACGAACAGATTTTCTCTTGAAAATGCTGAAAAATTGTTTTTGCCATAATTTCAGGCTTTTCAATGATAAATTATATGTAACTTTATTAAATACACCAATGCAATATGAAATTTAAAATTGGGTAAATTTTAGGAGATTGTTTGATAATAAATGCACCAAGATGTAATTCTGCAATATTCTTTGTTATGTTATGTATTTAAAAGCACATTTTTTTTTTTTTAAACTTATTATCCTGAATATATTTGGCGAAATATCTGCTTAGTATTCAGCAAAAGGGCCAAATTCCAAATAGTTGCCGAATATTTGTTACATCCCTAAAAAAACATCTTTTACATTGTTATACTCTTTATGCCTTTTGAATACAGATATTGCATAGAAACTTCTTTCTACTAATCCATGCATTTAAATATATTACAAATGCATTTATAGAATATTCTGTTTGATATTGATGTTTTTTGTGAAGACAGTTATTATATGCCTGAAAGATTTTCCATGCTATAATACCTTTACCTATTTTTCATTGGAGGTATTTAAAATTAGCAGTATGGGCCAGTAGTTGGGAATAGGCTATCTGTACTAATTTGGGCATCACATGAAAATTATTGAAAAACTTTTTTTCCCAATGGATTATTCATTAATTTACCTTCAATTATGGGTACATATTAAAAAGTATTATTATAAAATTAATATACCTATTACTATATATTTGCATATTTGTTACTACTTACATTAATGTTATTCTAGCATTATTTTAGTGCTTTTTTTTAACCATTTTCTTTATTTTCAATTAAAAGTACATTGATTTATTCTCTTGGTTTATTTCAGCGTCATACACGTCGGGTAAATACTTATTTTTATATATCATGTAATAAGTGAATGGTTAATGAGAAGGAAATATTTATTTTGTGTTCTAACAAAATTACTAATGTCTCGTATGTGCATGCCACTAATTTCACTTATTCACTTTTTAGAGGCAGTATAGCATATCTCAATATTCACTTTCAGCTGACAGACAATACCTTCTTTTGTCACATAAATATGAAAGGGTAAGCATTCTTGTAATATCATATAAAATGTTAAAAATATTTTGCCATAAAATTGCTTTTTCTGTATTTACAATGTTGAAATAATACCATCTTGTTTGACAGATTTTTAGGTATACTTACAAAGCAGCCTTTCTGTTATATAATATCACCAATGAGTAAGTATAGCTTTAATGAATAAAAAAAAAAGAGTTATTTTTTTAATATTAGATATTCTGTTGATTATAAAAAGTAGGGAGAAATATATATTAATTATAAATTTCTTAATTATTGAATATAAATAAAATAAATTACTAATTCATAAATTCTTATTCTAAAGTCTTTTTTTTTTCTTCCTCCAGTTACTTAGCACCTCTTTTTCCTAAAACACCCGAGTTACTCCTGCAGTATGCTGCTTGGGGACCAACTGGTAATCAGCTAGTAAGTAGCAGTTATTATCTTTTGTATATAAAAGTGATTAGAAATAATTAGCATATTTGCAAATTATTAGTAAGAATAAAAATCAATTAACGCACTGCAAGAAATCTTTGTACTTTATCAAATTTTAAATCACAGCTAACTGAAATCTATAATCTCCTGTTAAGATAGGGATTTTAGTGGAAGAACTGAAAGTTGCCCCTCCATTTTTAGTCATTAGAATGATAAGATCTTTGGTCCCTGAACTCTGTCTGTGAAGTTAGCTTTTTTTCCATTATTAACAATAAGTTTTTCTTTTACAATGTTGTAACACAATAGAAAAGGAATCAATACTATTAACTGGGTGATTAAAGATCTGACAGGTTTGCAGAGTGAGTTCTTAATGGCTTAGTGGTACAGCATTTGCACAGGGCTGAGAAACCTTTTTCCACTGAAATGCCTCATTAAATTTTGTCTGTTGGGCAAAATGCCACAAGAGCAGAATCTTAAGGGCTATTGTTCTGTAATTATTATTATAGTACTGACAAATTATTATTATATTACAATGCAAATTGTAAATAACTGGTAAGCCACATAAGAAACTCAAGTAGGCCTTAAGGGCTACAGGTTCCCCATCCCTGTACCAGTCCATACACAGAGATAATATATATATACTATTACAGCATTTCTGCTACCTCTAAGGAATGGTTAAAACTCTACTTCATCTAATTTTTCAAATTATGAATATCATGAGTTACCTGATGATTGAGTCTTTATATTGTCAATTAGTTTCTTTATTGGAAGAGAAACTTAGATCAAGTTTTAAACCATACTTGGACTTATAAGAGTAGCACTGACTACAAATATATACATAGGGAAACTTATATATATATACTAGGGAAAAATAGGGGCACCACTACTTGTAATGAGATTTAAGGTTTAGATCTACAAACTATATCTGTTTCTTATTTTTACACTTGAAACACAATGATTAATCTTCACCATTAACTTTTTAAAGGTGAATATACAATAAGCCTTGCATAAATCATGCCACACTTGCAGCTCATAATGAAAATCTTTGTTGAACGTCCAACATAATTGTATGTAAGGAAAGGTCTCCTTAAAAATGTGTGCCTTAAATATGAATTTTTTGAAAGTTTTTCATTATACAAAATTATTAATCTAGTTTCATTTAAAATCATTGTTTTTTAAAAATGTATTGAAAAACATTTTCAGCCATGAAACTGATTTTGAAACAATTTGCAGATTTTAAATCTTAGAAAAACTTTTTTTAATTGCGAGGAGATTTTCTTAAAAAATACATATTTGTAAACTAATTGTATCAAAATGAAAAAATTAGAGATTCAATACAATTTCAGTTTTAAAGGCAAATTTTAATAGAGTTGAGATGTGTGAATTTTATGAATATTTACCAGCAAAATTCTGAAATACTCTGAAAACTACATATGAAGTTATTACCATATTTGGAAATACTTATTACAAGCAATTATATACACTTATGAGAAGAAACAATCTAGAGTTATTGGAGTATTCCTCTTGGATCAGTTTTGACTGTTATCATGGCGAATAAAATTTTGTAGAGACACCAAATTAGCAACATAGAAAAGGTACCAAATGTCAGGAAGAAAATAATTTTGTTGTTGTATTTTTTTCTTCTATATAGTTCATTTTTGGAAATAAGCCTACATTTTTATAATAAAAGTGAAGGTTTCCAATTGATTAGTTAGACCTTGTTTATTTGGTCCATCTTAGTTTCTGTGTTCAACACGCTTGTTTCACATACTGAAAATTTTAAATCATACATAAAAGAAATCCAGTTTCAACTAATTTCAACTTTGTTCCATGAGTGTTAAGTCAATTCTTTAAATGTGTACTTTTAGTTTTCTGCATTAAAACTCAATGGCCATTGATAAAATGATTGGAAATAGAACTAAATTTAACTTTCAGCTTTAGTGTTTTCTGTTCTATAGTCATATTTGCATTTATGGGATGACTGAATGGCTAAAGTAACTTACTGAAGTTCCCTCCTTCTCTTTCTAAAGGTTGTTCAACAATGTGGAATGATCACTGCATACATACAATGCTTCTCTTTGTTTGAATATAGAATATTTGATGATTTACTTACTGTACCAATTTATTTCTGCAATTTTAGGTTTATGTTCTGGATAATGATGTTTATTACATGTCAGATGTTAATGCTAAACCTCGTCAGTTAACTAAAACTGGAGTTGATGGCATCATATTTAATGGCATCCCTGACTGGGTTTATGAAGGTAATAAAAATAATCAATGTTTCAGTATATTTTTAATACATTTTAGTTTTTTTCACATATCTGTTTCTTATTTAAATTTTATTTTGGTGATTTGTAAATGGTAAGAATCATAATGAAAAAATAACTGAAGTCTTAATTTACAGCTACCTTTTTTTATATTTTTGCATCTTTAATTCTTTAATATACATTAATCTTAAATAATCAGTTGCTGGGGATTTTTTTTTGTGATGTGAAAGCGCTTAACGTCTTTCCGCTCATTACAGTAATAGTCGGCCGAACTTTCTTGTGTAACAAAATACCGTCAGATTTGAATCACTAATAACTACGAGGCTAATCATGCGAAAGGAATAGATCATATCCTGTATGAGTTTGTCACATAGTATTTTTTTGGCCTGTGACGTCATCGTACCAGTGTAGGCGCATGTGCATGATTGTTATGAATTAGTTTTATGTAAGATTATAAATAAGTGTAGCGTGGAAATGCGTTTAGATAGGAGGTTGATTTTGGTGTCATTTTAAAGAGCTTCAGGAGTATTACTAGGACCCAAAGTGAGACAATAAAAATAGTTATCAGAATATAAGTAAAAATCGCTATTAAATTGAAAATTTCAAACTCTGCATGTTTTTTTATTATAACATGCAGAGTTTTCTTTCGAATTTTACGAAACTTACAGAATACTTGACAATACATAAAAGAAACATTGTATTAAAATTTGAATTCAAAACTTTGAATATTACGGGAAATATGAGCATTTGTGTAAGTAATGTTTTACTGCGCATACGTGAAATGTAGTTCTATATACTGTCAACAGATGGCGCCATCAGAAGCTACTCTAAATAAAACATAAGAAAGACGCAGTTCGGGTGCGCGCTGTAGATTTTTCATGAAAACATCGGTATAAAATCATAAAACAAGTATTTTGTATTAATATATAATTTAATTATCAATCTCTTTAATACAATATTTACACAAGTTGTATCATGGTTACAGAATAGATAAATCATAAGTTTATGACATGCAGCAAGGGTCTTTGGTAGCTTGTGATTTTTTCCATTCTGTAACCATTATACTACTCTGTGTAAATATTGTATTAACAAGATTGATAATTAAATTACATATTAATATGAAACGCTTGTTTTATGGTTTTATCCTGACGTTTTCACAAAAAATCTACGGCACAGACCTGAACTGCACTTTTTTAAATGTGTTTTTTTTTTTTTTTTTTTTTTTTCCTCTTATATCACACTTACTTTTAATAGATCCTATTGTTGAATCCCGCAAACAAATTTGTTCATTTTAACAATGCTATGAAGAAAATTTGATGTAGCAACAAGTCAAATAAAAAAAAATACATACTTCATTCAAAATTTACACTGATTATTATCATAATTATATCCTTATTCTGATCTATTCATAGATGAAAACGAAAATATGTTTAAATGTTACAGATATGGTATTCATTCTTGCCAAACTCAAATTCCTAAAAGTTACCTTAGAAAAATGCTTTTTTAAATACTGCTGCTGAATCTTGCATGCTTGAACTCATTCCTTGTTGGAAACTGTGGCCTCCTTCTTTGAAACAAACATACACATTTCCATCTTTTACATAGTCTATAATTAAACCATTGTGTGTTCATAATTCACTGACCATTTATGCTGCTATTTGCATTCATATTTATTTAGCATTTTCTGTATTTAGCAAAGCATGGTTCAGTTCATTTTTAAAATTATATTGCATTATTGCTCCTTCTATCAGGGTTGTCGATTTTTTTTTATTTTTTTCAAAAAAATCGATTTATTTCATTTAAATCGGATTTTTTTTTATTTAAATCAAGATTTTTTTTATTTTAATGATTTTTTTAGAACTACATATATATATTTAACATTTGTATATTAGACAATGAGCCCTACAGTCATAGAATTATATATATATATATATATAACGACATACCAATCATTAAGCTGTACTTTATTTTTTTTAAAACAAATTTAAAAAATTTAATTCAAAAAGGTAACAACTATTTAAAAAATATTTGTGAACTAAAATATAAAAATAATATACTTTTGAAATATAAGACAATTTTATCAAGGAAAAATATAATAAAAATTGTCATTTCTTGACTATAAGTAGATATATTATTGTATGTTAGAATATTGGAGAATTTTACACTCAGCTGTTTATTTGTTTCATTACAAACACAAGTTTTGAAGCTTTCTCTAATCCTAATTTGTTTCACCCAAAACATTAAATAAAAAATTTTCTAGACATTTTTAAATTCAGGCTTCGAGGTGCATTGAGTCACCATCAGGACTACCTGTGTGCCAAATTTCATGACTGTAAGTGTGATAGATTCGTCTGGACATTGCACAAATGCTCACAAACATTGCCTTTTATAAGTATAGATCATAGTTTAAATTGCACTATGTAGATGTTTGTATTTCTTTTGGAATATTTATATGCATTACTTAATTATCTTACATTTGAACATTATTGCAATATAAAAACTTTGTTGTCCCCAACACTATTTAGTTTTCTCCAGTATTAAAATGAAACTCGCTGCATTTTACTATGTTCTTTCTTTGTGAACATGATCCTTTCACAATATTTATTTTATTTTATAAAAAAAGGAGCATCTCATACTTTGCATTTTATTATGTTGCTCATTAGAGATTTATTTAACCCTTTGCGGCGAATTGTGCCAGTTAATGGCATACCTAATTTCACTCGCTTCTCAACCGTTAAATTCAACTATAAATGGAAAATAATAGGTTTAGGATAGGGCTAATAGTACTCCTTTTAGAATGTTTATAGCAGTCTTATGCAATTTTGTTTTGGAATAGGAATTATTAGAGATAAAGTTTGGGAAAATTCCTTGACTCGGAGATAAGAAATTTTTCATTTCTGGACATTTAACAATTTTAGCAAAGTAACTCGAAAATTTTGCTCCAATATTGTTGAAGTTTTAATTTATAATTTTCTGTAAGATTCAACAATAATTTTTGAGTGTATCAAGGTGGCTGTATCTAAGGGGGTTCTCATGGGGGGGTGACCGAAAGGGGAACGACCCCTCCCCCCCCATCGGAATGAAGTAAGTTTTTTTTTAATTTTTTTTGTAGATTCTATGTCTAGACAATAAACTAAACCCATTCATGATGTTTTCTCATCATATTTTCAAAAAATTAGTGCGCTGCGCCGCAAAGGGTTAAAATCTAATTTGCTTGTGTTCTCAAAAATAAAGATATAGAAAGTACTCTAGTTACATCAATTCAATAAAATATTTTTTTTATCTTCTATATATTCTTTCTTTAAATATTCATTTAAAAATACTTTAAAATCACTATTTAAAGATACCTGAACAATTTTATTTCATTAAAGCAGTTTAACTTGATATTTAAAATAAAGTGATTTAAATCAGCGATTTTTTTAAAAAAATCAGTTGATTTAAATCGCGATTTAAATCAGTGATTTTAATCAACTGATTTAAATCACCGCAACCCTGCCTTCTGTCATTGTTTTGTTTTCACCATCTATTACTCTGTAAAACAGTCACTATTGAAATCATATTTACTAGGGGGCTCTGCCCCTACTCACTGATACTCACCAAACCCCCAGGAGAATTATGTAGCAATCTTCTTAGGTTTGCTATAAAACCTTACTCACTTCGTTCACTACAATGTGGATGCTCTGCCTCCTAGTACAGTTATTGTAAAAAAGCCATGATAGTTGAGCTTAATTAACTGATGATCTAAAAACAAATTTTTTCTCCTTCTTCCTGAATATCTTTCAAACCCTTCTTCAATGGATTCATTTGCATGTTGAATTTGTCTTCTCTGAATGTTTAGATAATATTTAACAGCATGGCTGAGATTCATGTTTAATGCATCAAAAAGTAGGCTTAAACTAAATCGCATTTGTTTGCTAAAATTTGGAAAGTTAAATCATGTGATTCATCAATTGCGGTAAATGTTGTCAAACTATATGGCTAAATAATGTGTTTTTTGCAAGCTGCACAAAAGAAATAAATAGATTATTATTATGGGTGGTAGATATCTGCATGTATGTGTATTCTTTTGCTTAATATTATCTCATTTTTCAGAGGAAATTCTAAGCACCAATAATGCACTGTGGTGGTCAAAGGATGGGAAAAAACTTTGTTTTGCTAGTTTCAATGACACAGATGTGGACATACTACAGTATCCTCATTATGGCTCCTACAATGATGTTAATAATGTATATCCAGAGCTTATGACTTTAAGGTATCCAAAGGTAAGTAACAAAAGGTTATCTTCACCTTCACCATTTTTTTCTGAGAAACATCCTAAATATCTTACTTTTACTAATTACTTTTCTGATACATTTTGAATTGTTGAGTTATAGCTTTCTTTATTTTTGTCTAATCAATGAATTATTTTCTTTTTTAGGCTGGTAAAACCAATCCTAATTTTACCATATGGGTTGCTGATTTAACTGCTACAAAAGACCTTAGTAAAGTCCAGCCTCCTAAAGAATATAACAACATGTAAATTTCTTTCAGTTTATCATTATGTAACATACATTATTCATATTTGAATCTAAAATGTTAGTTTAGTTGTTTATACTAGACTTTCTATTCAAACATTAATGTTTAGAACTTCCATTGTTGTTGGAAGCCACAATAAGTCCAGGGATAAATAATGATTTGCGATAATAATAAAATGGGATAAAAGTGTTTGATATGGACTGAATTCATTATTGTGCTTAAAAGAAGGATAAACAGGTCAGTTTAGTATTAAATTCTGTACTGTCTAAATTTCTTTGAATAACATGGAACATGGCTGCTGAATATATTCATGGCCATATAATGAACTTCATCTGGTTATTTGGTTTTAACAATACTTATTATAATTTGTATTTAAAAATTGTAAGCTCATTTAAATTCTCTTGTTACTTTTATTTTTATCTTTTAATCTTTAATAGTAAATATTACTGAGCATTGAAATACATATTTATAGTTGAAGTAATACAAAATTTAACTGACAGAATAAAAATACTATTATAGGACAAAAAAAATGGTAATAGATACAAAAAAAAATAATAAAAAGAAGAAGAATCTGGCGGAGAACTTTCTCAAAGGCCACTCCCCGCTGGGATTCTAAAAACTCATAATTGGGATCATTTTCTGTAGATTCCGATTCTAGTATTTTCATAGTTGAAATATAAACAGTGTTCAAGGATTTATGTATATTTTTTTCTTCATTTTTAAGGGAATTTTATTTTACTGAAGTACAGTGGGCTGGAAATGATGCGTTGTCAGTAGTGTGGTTGAAAAGAGCTCAGAATTCCTCAATTGTGAGCTTGTGTCATGAAAATGATAGTTGGATGTGTAAAAAGGTAAGCCACTATAATATTCAAACCTTAAAATTCTGTCCCAAGCAAATCCAGTGAACTTGCATTGTATTAAAATCTATTAATTGAATATTTAGTAAGACATAAAATTTTTTACTAACTTAAATCATTGATTGTGTTTTATGACTAAACAATTTCTTTTAAATTTATTATCTTTGTTAACTATAATGAATATGCATTGCAGTGAATCTAACATCATTAAATACAGTGAATGTGCAATAATTCCAAATTCATTATATATAATGGATTGATAATGAAATTTACTAATTATTGAACGAATGTTTTTGATATTTTTTGAATTTATCAAATATCTTAGCAATATTTATCCATGAAAGTTTTGATAAAGTTTCTGTAGTTAGTATATTGAGAATATTGTAATATTTTCTCTTCTAATAAGCATGGATTAATATTTTTTAAATAGATCAGATTCATTTTTTGGCACATCACACTTTGCTCTGAAGCATGATTTTTTTAAACTTTGCAATTGCCATATCACTAACATTTTTTTTTCTTTTAAAGAATTATCAAGAAGACAGCCATGGACATGGTTGGGTTGATCTGTCTACAAAAACAATATTTTCAGCAGATGGTAGAAAGTATTTTCTCAGGTTACCTGGTCCCCCAGAAGGCCAACTTGGACGTTTCAGGCATATTGCTGAAGTTGATGTAAAGGTATAGTTCAAACTGTTATATTTCACTTATTGAAATTCCTAAGTAAAATTTTTATAAGGTAAAAATGTATGAAATGAAAGCATTTTTCATTGAATTTGATGGTGTATATATATATATGTATATATATTATTGCATGAAAACTCTGTATGCATGTTATGTGAAATGGAACTGGTTTCAAGTTGACAGATGAAAGGAAAAGGATATATATATTCCAGCACTTCCCTGGGGAGAAAATTCTATTGAAAGTTATTGCTAAAAATCTTATCTTTTTCAAAACTTGTGACTGAATATTCTTATTGATTTCAGACATGACACATTTCCGCAGAAACTCGGATTTCCGCTTTTTCGGTATCGAATTTAATCATTCTTGGGATCGATGCACATCTGCATTAAAATTTTTGTTAATGTGTTGGGGGGGGAGGATGATCATGCAAACCAAAGTTTTGTGCCATGTGAAAATTTTGCTTTTGGCTCTAAGGCGAAAGAGTTTTGAAAAGATATTGCGTAATCCTGCCGAAAGTTATCTTTCGTCCGAGTTATGTATTAGCGTTTTGCCGCGCTTTGGGGTCAAAGTTTAGCATTGGGAGGAAAGAGTTGTATTCTTTTCTTTTTCATTTCGTCCAATCGTCTTTCATTTCATCCAATCACAATTCGGAATTAATTGTGATTGGATGAAAGAAAATCATCCACGAATTTCTTCCGATCCGAATTTTGTGAGAAAAAAAGATCGCTGAAGCTAATTTATTTTCGCGTCCTTTTTAACATTCTTTTCTTCATTTTTGTTAGTTATTTCGATTTCATTTTTGTTAGTTTTCGTTCCCTAATGTTTGTCTATCAACACAGACATGACACGTGTGTGCGAAAACGCGGATTTCAGCGTTTTCGGCATGTCATTCTTGGGATCGGTGTAAATCTGCATTAAAATTTTTGGTAATGCGTTGAGGGGGGAGGGGGTACGCACACAAAAGACGTGAAAAACACGCAAACAAAAACTGCCCACCGTGTGCACATTTAAAATGTCAGATTTGATAGATAAAAGATCAGGAAGAATGTATATTGAAACATATTCTTCAGTTTAGAGTGTTTAATACAAAATGATCAGCAAAGAGCAGTCTGCTGTTGAATGTTTTAGAAAGAAGATTTTTTACGTGATGCTATTGATAGTAACATATGCAAAAATTTTAGGTCATGAGGCAAATGGTACTAAGAGGAATTTGATAATAAGAAAATAGCAATGAGAAAAAAATAAAGAAAAACACCCAATCAAAGAAAGAAAGCAAAATTTAGAAAATGGAGGAAAATAGCAGACTGAAGCATAAAAGATAGCTTGAACTGTTAGTTCAAAAATGAAAAACAAAAGTTTTAATAATTATGTATAATAAAAAAAAGTTTTTACATTGCCATATTTTTTAGTGAGATAATTTTTATCAGTTTTTATTTTAACAAAACTTTTTGCGAATTCATTTTTCATCCATTAATTTTCTTTTAAATAATAATTCTACAACATTTTTAATATCTCAAGCACTTTTTGTTTAAATTTATTCATTTATTGTTCAATTAATAATACTTATTTTACTTCTCGGTGTTTATGTTTGACGCGATACCGGATTTATTAAGTTCAGTTTTTTTTTTGTTCCAAGCCTGTGTCATGTCTGTGATTTGTTTGAATTTTGGACATGATAATTGAACAATTGTCATTCTATTGGGAAAACATCTGTTGCACTTTTTATTGACCAGTCATATTAGAGTTGCTTGAAATGGACATTTATTGTAATTAGATGAAGAAAAGAGTAGTAGTGAACATAACATGAAAATCATTTTAATGCATAATTTTTTTATGTTTTATAATTAACTTAAAAGGCAAACTTTACATTGTAACTAAGTGTATTTGAAACAAAATATTTTAATAAAATTTCTTAAATAACTTTGAATATTTGTATCCTTTGTTTAACACGTTTGTGAACAAAACTGCATATGCCACTCTACTTGGTATCCCGTCCAAGTTCGCGACTAGCTAAAATTCAAAGTGCTGTACACTGCACATTTTTGTACACAAAATGCTATTCAAGCAGCTTAGGTGTCCCAGCAAATAACATAAGCTAGGTGTCCTCGAACATTTTAATATAAAAAAAATACTTTTCACAAATTTAAAGACTTTTTTCTTCCATTAGACTGGATCAAAAACTTTTCTGACAAGTGGAAAGTTTGATACTGCGTATATTGTGGCACATGATGAAAGCAAGCATCTTTTGTGAGTTTATTTAACTTTCTTTATTGATTGTTGTGAATAATACTGCTGTGCAGTTTAATATATAATTGATTTGTTTTTGCAGCAATGATGTTCACTGTATTTTCAAAACTTAATATCTATAAAAAGTCCTCTACAGAATCTATAATTTTTCAGCTGTTGTGAAATTCAGATTACTGATTTACTGTTAGCTAAGTAATTCAATGTTTGATTTTCTTGAAGCAAAATTTTGCCTTTTTGTATTTCGTTTTGTTTCTTAAAATGTATATGGCATGTATATATTTCAAAATAGACTAGAAAAAAATTTCTAATCTTAGTTTTCTTTTAACCTTAATCTTTCTTTTATTCTTAAAACAGAATGTCCTCAATTTAGTCAAAATTTATTTCAATTAAGGTATTTTTTATCAATTGTTATCAGTGTTATCTTTTGTTTATCTACTAAAAACACTGAGGTAATTTGCATATATTTTTTTGTAGTTAAAAGAACAATAACTATGATCTTGAAAATTGATGCTAGTAAAATTACTTTCTATGTGCATACATACATTTTGCATTTTTTAAATAGCTTATTTTGGTAAATACAAGTAGACTCAAATTTTTAGCCCGCGCCTGCAAATGTCTAGTAGATATACTTCATATGCTACCAGAAAATATATTTACACCAAACCGAGAACCATCGATTGAATGGAATTATTGTCCTTAAGTATTATTGTTCCTTTCCATCTATTAAAAAAGCTTTGCATCTATATTATTTTTAACACAACTTTCTGGCAAAAGAATAAGATCTCATATTATATTGGCAGTTATTTTAAACACAAATGAGAGAAAAGGCTGGAAAATTTTAAATAACAATAACTTATTTAAAAGTTAGTTTTATCCTTTTGATTTCAATTATTTTAAAATAGCCTAGTGTTTTGAGATATCTTTTTTCAACCTTTTGCACTATTGTAAATAAAAAAATGTTTGTTCAATGTCTTACTGCAATTTTATAAATTGCATTATTACTGGCTTTGCATTTAAAATCATCCTATCAGAGTTTTGAATTTTACATAATTTTATTACATATTTACTTAAATAATTCTTTAATTTTAGGTATTATATCACAACTCTAGAAGGTAAACCAGGTGAAAGACATCTTTTCAGTGTAGCAGATAACAGCCACCCAAAACCTAGGCAAACTACCTGTTTCACTTGTGATATCAATCCAGAATGTTTATATAACGATGCCAGTTTTAGCCAAAATTTGACATACTATGCTTTGGATTGTTTAGGACCTGGAATTCCAAGGGTAGAAATTCGTTCAACTGCTACTAACAAAATTGGTAATTTTACATATTTTAAAATTATACATATTTTCAGTTATTTGTAATATATTTTTAAATGATTTTTTTTTAAATTCTTTTCTACATTTTATCAATTCAAACTTCCTCACTAGTCCTTATCTTGTTGTGGTTGGAGATTAAATTTTAAATTTATTTTCAACTACTATAAAGCACAGACTTTTATCATATTATCAATAGTGTAGCTAAAGCTTTCCCATCTAGAACTAATAATCAAGGGTTTTTCCCCCTCTTATTTATAACTATTTTAAATTATGTTTTCATCTTTTGTGCCAATAGTACACAAAGCACTTGTAATTTTAAAGAAGTTTTTATTAAAATATTGATTCATACCATATTTACACCCACTGTGTCTTCACCATATCAAGTTTTAATTCAACAATTTGTTGGTATGAGAAGAATTATACTCACTCCCCTAAATTACACTTCATTTTCTTCTTAATTGGCTTCTTGATGAAGAACCTGTAAACAGTGAAAGATTTTCTATTGTCCATGTTTATATCTATGTATATAATTTTCTTGCTTTTTCTACTAAACATAAAATTCTTTCCTTTGGGAAAGAGGTTTTGCTTTTTTTTAATGTGTTTAATGCATTCAAAATGTATTTTTTTTTCAGTTTCTCTTTTGGATACTAATACAGAACTCCAAGAACTTGTTGATAGGAAAGCAATGCCTGTAATTAAAAATTTACAAGTGCCTATAGATGGAAACTATTGTAAGTATATTATGTTTTTAGTGTCATAAGATTATCCATGCGTTCACTTCACAATGAATCATGTAACTTTCGAAATGTATTGTCTTGAACTTAAATCACATGCATGTGTTAGAGAAAAACTTTAGTAAGATTGTTTCAACTTTCTTCTTTGCATGTGTCCTCTCCTAAGTTTGAATTTTGGTCAATTTTTATCTATTAAAAGTTCTGGAGTTTTGGATAACTATTCTGTTTTGTTTATTTTGGATATCTCAAACTCCTGAGGCAGCAATTCATCTCTTCTTCTGATACTTTATCATTGGGATTTCCAGAAAGTTTGGCGCACTGCTTGAAGTTGTTAATTTGCATTTAAAGTTTTATTTTTATGGCTTCAGGCAAGAATTTGCAAATGCCAGATTTGATGCTTTTATTTCTGTAGCTTTAGGGGTTTTTTATCCCCTCCTAAAATATGAGCTTCTTTCATGGAATGGCTGCCTGTATGAATAACATGAATGTGTTAAAACTTAAATAAAATGTAAAGTTAAAATTACCTTTGAGAAGTTTTCTTTGCCATTCTGCATTATGTATATATATTAATAATTTGTTTTAAAAATTATGGAAATACAATGAATTAGAAATTAAATCACCTGAATTAAACTTAATTGTTCAATTCAATTAGTATAATGCTATGATTTTTAAAAATTTGCATTATATTTATGAGTAATTTTGATAACCTTAAAATTGTAAAAATATATTTTGTGATCAAATTTCTGCCTTAATCTTAAAAAATTCACTTTCCTTTCAGTTGCCAATGTACGTCTTTATTTACCTCCTGTCTTAAAAGATTATGAAATAACAAAATATCCTGTTCTGGTAGAAGTGTAAGTTTCTTTCTCTGATAAGCAGAATATCATTTACAGGGGTGATTGTGATACAGATATATTCGGAATTTCATATTTTTACTTTTAAAATCTAGAATTTCCGGATTTGTGAACTTCTAAACTATGAAATATTATTTATGCTCATTAAACAAAAAGACCTGTGAAATCTTTAGGTCAGAAAATCCCTCTCAAGATCATACTGAAAGAGATTTTACCTATAATAAATATTTTAAAAATAATTTATTGAATAGCTATGGACAGCTTAACCAAATTCCATATATTCTATGAGCCATTATCTTCCCACTAACAGTTCTTCATCTCTAGCACTTGTGAAACCGAAGTATGTATATTAATATCTAATTTGTGAAGAATAAAGTGTAAAACCATTATCTACATCAAAATGTCTTGCTGATCGAACTGAATTTTCAACTGTTTACAAGAAAAAAAACATAAACACAACAATTTAAATACCCATCCGTCCAAAACAAAGGAAGCTAAACTTTTTAAAAATGTTGATAAACCAAAAAAATAAGCATCTCTATGAAATACCACATTGAAACAAATTATTGTGTTTAAAAAATGCTTTTTTTGTTTTGTTTTGTTTATTATATGGTTTGAAAATTCGTGTTTGCATGTATGTATCATATCCTGAATTATTTAAAATTATGCCAGATTTTAACTTGTGGTAGTTTTCCAGATTTCTGAAATAGGGTCACAATCACCCTTGCATTTATTCTCTTCAATTCTTATTTTGTAATACAATATTTTACATACAGTTACAGAACAAGTTTAATAATACAGTTCTTGTGACTGTCATCATTATTGATTTTTGTTGTACTCTTTTAAATGTATGTATGTTTTATTCTGCATTACTTAGTTTGTTGGTCAAAAATACAATTCTGAATAAATTTTAAAATGTAACAAAAAATTTTTTCTTGTCATTAAAGTACATTGCTGCTTAACAAGTTATAAAGTAAACAAATTGGTAATAATCAAGACTTTATTCCATACATTTACTGATTATTAAGAGAGAATATATAAATTGCAAATTTAGTTTTAAAAAATAGTTGTAAAAAATTATAAATGCAAATAATCAATTCCATTTAAGACATCAAATAATTATGTCATAGTTACTATCATTTTGCAATAAGGAAATAAAAATTTATTAGTAAAATTACAATGGCATGTTTTTTTTTTTTTTTTATTTTATTTCTCTTTAGTTCTTATCTTTTTTTTGTAATTTCTAGGATTTTTTTTATTCTGCCATTCCTATATTTGAACAAGTACTTTAAATTATGATCATTCCATATAATTATTTATATTGAAAAATTATTTTTTTTCTTATAGGAAATTTTATATATAGTTGTGAAAAAACTAAATGGGATATTCTGATAAATTATATATATTTAGTTAAAATAAATTATATTTATGAATGAAACATAAAAGGTATTTTATAGTTGTCATTAGTGATTTAAAAATGTATCAAATATTTCTTTTTAATTCATGCTTTACTGTATTAACTGTGCGATTCTAGATTTGAATGCTTCTTGATTTTTTTCTTTTAAAACTAATTGCAAATAATACTTGCAATAAATAATAACTGTCTCTTGTTTCAAAAAATAATTGGCTTATTATAACTAGGGCAATTGCTACATCATTTGTGCTATAGCTTTGTAAATTTGTTAAAGCTTTATAAGTAATTTCAGTAAGAGTAAATTGGCAAACAGATGGAGCTAAGCTTTTACTTTATTCTTAATCTGTGCCTTCTAAATTTTTAACAAACCACACTGATCAAGCATAGTTTCTATAAAATGTTCATAAATAATTAAATTTAAAATACGGTAACTATGCTCAATATTATAGTTCAAGAGTTACATGAATTCCACATTACATTGAATTCCATGTTTATAGATATGGTGGCCCTGGAACTCAGATGGTTACTGAAAAATTCACTGTGAATTGGGGTTCTTATCTGGCCAGCAAGAAGAATGTTGTTTACGTTAACATTGATGGAAGAGGAAGCGGTTACCAAGGAGACAAAATTCTACATGAATTATATCGTCACCTTGGTACTGTTGAAGTATTTGATCAAATATCTGTAGCTAGGTAAGGAAAGCTTCACAACTCTAATTCTTTTCACTATAATAAGTAAAAAAATATATTCAATATGAAAATAATTCATCTTAAACATAAATTTGAAAGACATAGTTTCTTATAATTTTATGCATCGCTTAACTACAAGCTGTATAAAAAGAAATAGTCTGCCTTTTTACATATTCATAGAATTTTTGTAAAAAATATATGCTTTTTCATATGTTGAACCTTTTGTCTGTTCTCCACATTCATACATAAAATTTAACTACTATACTTTTAATTGAAGTACATAGAAACTTTATTTTGTTTCTATAATTTTAAAAAATAAAAAATGTAAATTAGTGTTTATGATCCTTTAAAAGATTTCTCAAATAAAAAAAGGAAGACATTAAACATTACACATCTGTATGTGTATAAATCTTTTTTAAGACATTAACTGCCACCCTTACATTTATTTCTTTCAAATCTGGGGTCAAAATTAATAACTTGGACATCCATTATTTGTTCTATTATAACAACCAACATGTTGTTTGTTGTGTTAATGAGTGTTTAGAATTTACAAATAATTTAATTTACTGCAAAAATATTCAGCCTGCTGTTTATCTTTTTGAACAAGATTTCATTGCATAAGTTAATTTATTTTTAAATCTATTTCACATAAGTTAGTTGGTTAATAAACTGCTTTGTTTTATTTTTAGCGAAATAGTCAATAAAGTATATTTATTTGTAAAATTTAAATTTTTAATCCTCCACGTACCGCTCCCTCGATTTCTACGGGATACAAAATTCATCTCCTGATACAGGTAACGTGAAAATAGCATGTGTAAGTTTATTTCCCATATTTTCAATACAGATCCTGCTTTTTCTCCTTGAAGGCTAAAAATAATGTAATAGTCATTTATTTTACGTCTCTTTTTGCCTCTGGATGGCACTACAAGTCTATTTCATTGTCATATTTTAACTTCTTCATAACTATCATGACAAATTCTTAAGTACTTTAATTTCAACAAAGAGTATTTAAATTAAGGAGATCCATTATTCATAATTTTAAAGAGCTGAGATTCTCAAGTACCATCTAATTTCTTTTTATTAATATAATGATTTTTTTTATTTTATTTTTATTTATTTAATTACTTTTTTACTTCTCACTTCACAAAAATAGTTCATGCTTTTTTTTAATTCCAAACACCATGATTATTACTCCATACATAAATTTCTTTTTTGCATTCTGAAGATGTTAACCTTTGTTTTGTTTGAAACGTTATACAAATATAAATTGTTTGCTTTACTTGTTTCTTTCTACCATTTAGTGGCAAAATAGAATATGCTTATTATGAAACATTTTGAAGTACAGTCGCAGAAAAAAAAACTAACCGGCCAGCATTATTCTGCCATCATTCATCGGAATTTAAAACAAAAGGTAGAGGAAAGTGGGTAAAACCGGGTACCTAAGACTCGAAGGCCTGTTGGAGCTAAACTATTCGACATAGAGCTTGTCAAATTTTACTAAAATATTCATTATTTATCAGACTACATTATGTCTTTCAGGAAAAGTCATAGTTTTACTACTTTTTTTACTAATGATTTTTTTTGTAGAAAAAGTCAAACCACCCGGTTTTACCCCAGTAGTGAGGTAAAACCAGGTATAAATGTTAACGCTATGGGAAATTAGGGTAAACTAGATTTTCTGTGGAAAAGTAGCATTAATTTTTATTTTATGTGACAATTTACGAATAAAACAATTTTTTAAGATTTAACAATAGTTATAATAGTTGACAATTTAAGAAAAATGGCGATTTTTGTAAGTTTTAACAATAATCACAATAGTTGACAATTTAAGAATTATTAATGAAACTAATATTAATGGAACTAATAGTGAAAAATAAATAATATTGCAACTATAAAACGTAATTGTTATTAAAAAAATCTAATTATTAAATTAAATCAAAACTAGTTATTAAGTTAGTTCAAAATTCAATAAACAATTAAAATATTGAATTAATTACATGATAAAAGCTATAGCAATGGAACATGGAATTTAATATGGTCACTAGTGCATTGAAAAAATGCCGGTTTTGGAAAATTAGAATAGAACAGAATAAAAAAAAGATAAAAAGAATGAATCTAAATTTTGTACAAAGCAAGAAATTGGAAAAACATAATAGACCTTACTGAGTTCTCCTACTATTTATTGATCCAAAAGCAGAAGATGAAGAATGTATTCTACGTAATTCTTTATTCTTTACATTTCAAGCTAATTACAAGACAAACTCAGTCGAAATGATGATGTGTTAAATAAAATCAAACAATTGCAAAGATGTTGAGCAAAAGATTTTTAATTTTACATGCTTTTCAAGTTTTATATGAGAAAAAATGAATAAAAATCGTTTATTTGTTAATGAGTAAATAACGGAATAAATAAGTTTCAATTTTTTTTAAAATTATGACTAAAATAATTCTTTGTATTGTTTGAAAGTATCACAAAAAAAAAGAAAATATTGGAAATCTAAATAAATTGGCAATGCTTTCCATCAGAACATTTGACTCAAAGGTCAAATTGGAATGGCCGTCACAAACTACCAACTATATCAAAATCTTAGAAATTCCTCTTGGGTCAGATATCCGTGGTTTCCCCTAGTACCTGGTTTTACACCACTCTCCCCTACCAAATTTCAGGAAATAATGTCTACTAAACGATTTGATGTCTAAAAATTTCATAAAGGGTCGTCTACATATTCATAATTGCACTAACTTCAAAATTTCCAATGGCAGCACCCATTTTTTTCAATGGATTTCAAAATTGCATCAAAAGTTATGCTCAGATACCAAATTTTATCATTCAAACTTTGTTTCGAAATTATAAGCAAATAAAATTTTGAGTCTCTAATGTTAAAGTCAAATTTTAAATTTTTGCTGATGTCTTCAAATCTAATATAGTTATTGACCTAGAACTTTTTCATAGTAATAGTACGAAGTAGTATACACATTCTGCACCTATACTATTGATTTTAAAATAATTTTGAACGCAGAAAATATTTTATTAAATTTGATGTTTAAAAATTTGTGAGTGGCAGCACCCCCAAATTTTAACAGCAATCGATGCAGAAGGCTATTTAATAAGCCCATGCAAAATTTCAGCTTATTCGGGAAAAAGTAGATTTTAAGTGACATTAAATTTTCTATTTTCTCTGTAAAATGAAGCACTTATGGGGGTGTCCATATATTTAAAAAAGGTAACACCTTTCTTTCATTTTATGTAATACATATGCATCAAAATCATATTTTTTGGTGAAAGTTTCATTTTTGCAGAATTTTGTGATACATCTAGTATTTATCTATTGTAAAAAAATACATTGTAACTTTTAAGATGACGTTTAAAGAGCGAAATAAGTTAAAATTCTACCACTTGCATTTAAACACAAGCAGCAAGCTTCACTATCTAAATATGGAGATGGCCCCTTTTATATTGCGAACACAAAATGTCGAATATCTTTTTATCTTTTAATGATCAATTAACCAAAATTTATATCTTGTGGTATTTTTTGATGAGGAATTTATTTATGTCATCAAATATGGGGGTTGCCATTGGAAATTTTGAAGTTACTGCAATTATGCCGACCCCTTATGAAATTTTTAGATATGGAGTCGTTTAGTAGACGTTATTTCCTGAATTTTGGTATCTTTTGTTTTAATTTCTGATGAACAATAGCAGAATAATGGTGGGTGATTCGTTTTTTGTTTTTGTTTTTCGCAACTGTACAATAAATAAGGAAATACATGCACTCAGTATTTTTCTTCTCACAAAGAAATTTTCACATCTATAATATATAATTTCTTACCAGTCAAGTTTCGTGCATATTGTTATTGTAATCTATGTTTTTTAGTTACCTGAAAGAACAGCTTTCTTATATTGATGGTAAACGTATGGCAATTTTTGGTTGGTCTTATGGTGGTTTTGCCTCAGCTTCAGCCTTAGCAGATGAGGAAACTGTCTTCAGTTGTGCTATTTCAGTTGCCCCTGTAACTAGCTGGCTGTACTATGGTAATTAATTTTTAGTAGATTTTCTTTCACATATTGCTCAAACTTTTGTCTGCATTTTGTCTCTCTCTTGCAGGGGTGGCGCAAGAGGGGGGGCCAGGGCCCCCCATCGGGGAAATATTTTGTATCCGTCGGGAAAAATTTTTGTACTGAGTATTCAACTATAGTTGATAAATAATAATCTGGTGAGAATTTGAGACTAATTTCATTACACTCATCCCCCCCCCCCTGTACAGCAGGTCGGGCACATCGCCCTCCCCATCGTGCAAACTCTAGCGCCATTCCTGCTCTCTTGTATTCTTTTGAATTTATTTATTTTTATCAAAATTGCCTACTAAATATTTCATCCTGGTACTATTTTTTTATGTATTTAAAATTTTCTGTTGATTGCTTCCTAATTTCATTTTTCTCTGGAGAACTCTTACTGTTTGTCTGAGCTTGGTAGTATTTTTTTTACAGCAAAAAAATGGAAATAGACATGCTTAATTTTGATAAAAAAAAAATACATAATTTTTATAATATTTTACGTCATCAATCGATTTATTTAAGGTCTTAGTATGCAGTTTTATCAGTGTACGCAGTGCTATTAAAAGTGCAATTGTTATGTAAATGATTGTATGCTGATCATTTTGCATTCATCGCTCAACTATTTACTTATTTTATTAACAAAATGTTAGAAAAGATAAAAAATATGTTTATTCTTTTTAAATACATAGTTTCCAAATTTAAAGTAAATCACAAAGTACTTGTCTGTAGCAAAAAATTTCAAGAAAGCTTGCATTAGGTTAAAGTGCATAATAGAATTAAAAGAGCATGGTTTGTTGAACTTCAGACTCTCTTCCTAGAGAGTTTGCACTAGATCAGTGTTGCTCAAACCATGGGTCGCGACCCCCAAAGGAGTCGTGAAGAAAATTTTGTGGGTCGCTAGATTTAAAGAAATGTATTTGATAATAAAAAAATATATAAGGTTTTTCTTCCAAAGCTGTGGTTGCGATCCCATTGGGGGTCGCCAAAAATCTTACGCAAAGTGAGGGTGTCGAAAATGAAAAAAGTTTGCGCACCACTGCACTAGATTGAAGATCACTAGAATTCAAGTCGTTTTTCATTAAATTCCAAATTTCCATGAGAATAACTGACTCCTCTGGTATTTCAGAATATTTGAAGAAACCAAAAAGAAAAACAATTGTCAAAAAATTGTGTTTGTTCTTCTGTTTTTAAGATAGGCTTCAGTAATGAGATGTGAAGTATTATGTCTTTATACTCCATCTGAAGATGAAGCACTAAATCTTGTAAAACATATTCCAGTTTGTCTAGCAGATTGTAGATGCCCTTTGAACTCTTTAAAATTTAGTTTATCTAGGCTAATTTTCATTGATTCTGATCTTAGCAATGTACTTAACAATACAATGTACTTCAATTTACACTTCAGAAAGACATCAACAGATATTCCTGAAGTTTACTCGGAGAATATCATCTCTACAGAAATTCATTTTAATTTATTCTTTGTAATACTTTGTCATGGAACAAAGCAGAACATTACTTCTTTTTGTGAATTCACTTATAATTTCTAAATACAGTTTCTTCTGAATGGGAATTTATTTGCACAGCTTGATGTAATCAATCATTTCAACAACACTCCATCCTAAGCTTGTGTAAAGAAAGAGTAATAATGACTAAAATAAAAAAGGATAGAATTCCTTTTTAATTAGAATTATTTTTATTCTAATACTATGCAACTTTTCTATTTTATAAATAATACTATAGCATTTCTACTATATTTAACACTTTTATTAAAAAAATCTCTTAAACTTTGACAACATTATGTGAATTGCCATCATTATAAATTAGAATTTTCTATAATAAACAACTATTTTAGCTTTAAAAACTCTTTGCTTAGTTTTTAACCCCTTGGCATACGATTTTATTTAACCTCCTAATAAGATGCCACCACCCCATTTGGGATATTTATTATTATTTCAATCTATTTAAGATGTTAAAGGATACTTGAGACATATAACCGTGTCCAGATGATTTTTGTATTTAAAATTATTTGTTACGCTGACCTAAATACGGTTTTAAATAGCAAAAATTCTGTAATTCGATGTGTGTGTCAGAGACATCATTGTTTGTTAAGGGGTTAAATGAAACTGTAATTAGGATTCATATATTATTTACATCTATTATTGTTTTTTTCTCTCTACTATAGATTCTGTTTATACTGAACGCTATATGCAGAGCCCTTCACCAAAGGATAACCTTGTGAATTATGAGAAGTCAGATGTAATGAATAAAGCATCTAATTTTAAAGGAAAGAAGTATCTCCTTGTCCATGGCACTGCTGATGGTAATTTTTCATACTCATTTCTTACGTATACAATTGGATTAGACTCCAGCAGACTATCCAGCCAAGTTAAAGAAAATAATTCTTTGTAATAAAATTAGGAATAATTTACTTTGCCAAGGTGTTTCAAGAAGGCAACTGCTACTATCCTCCTCTGTGCTTTATACATTGCTCAAGTTAAGACATACTAATTTTTGGCCCTTTTATATTAGGCCTGCCTTTTCACATTAGCATAATCATTTATCAGCAAACAGTAGTAAAATAAGTTTAAATAATTTTTATAAGAGTTAAGCTTACATTTTAAATTAATATTTTGTTTATTTTAAAAGTGTATGCATTCATACTGTACAGTGTACATGATTTATATTTCCTGCAAATGCCTTTCTTAAAACGTATGCTATAATTATATTCTTGGACTTCCTTTTTCTGTAATACTTTTTTAAAACACACAGTACAGTGCAAAACAAATGTTTATAACGTACTGGCCTGTACTAAGATCAGAAAATATGAATAAGAATGGGTTTTGTATAACAGGGTGTTTTTAATGGTATGGGTGGTGTGGGAAGTCATGCCATCCAGAACTGACTTTCTGCTATATTTGGCCAGATAATTGAGAGTAGTGTATTCATTTTTAGAAAAATGGTTTTTATTACTTTGACACTGTTTTTACTAACACCTATCTATGAAGAAGAACTTAGACATTCTTTTGTAACTCTCTATAACTGGGAAATCGCAGAAAGTTTTTAAAAATTATGTGTTATTAAATTTGAAAAGGGTTTTTTTCCCTACAAAATTAATAAGCTAATACTATGTAACCAACAGCTGAAAATTCAAAGAGAAATATTACTTCCATGGTTGAATTGAAAATTTATCATATATTTTAATGGCATTTTAATTGTATGTAACTTTCTAAATTCAATACTTGTCCACATTTTTTAATAAATTAACTTCTTTTAATATGTTAATTTTAAGATTAATGATTTTTTTAAATAAATCAATAATTTCTCACCATTGAATAATAATTTATTGTTTTTCTTAGCACCAAATAAAAACTATTTTTATTAGTATGAAATAAAATAACACTTTTTCTAATACTTCAGTTTGCTATTGCTATTTCACTCAATTTTTTTAATGAATTCAATTTCTAGAAGCATCAGGCTTGAGTGCTGCTTTTTAAAACATTCTTGTCAGTAAATTACGTATACAAAGTGTGTTTCTTTTTCAGACAATGTTCACTGGCAACAGTCTATGATGCTTGCAAAAGCTTTGACAGATGCAGGGGTGATATATCGCATGCAGGTATGTGATATTTTCAATGCCAAAATCAGTAAAAGAAATTCATTGCAAAGAACAATGCTATCAAGTTTAAAAAATTTTTAAACAAATTCTGTTAAATCAGAAATTTAAGAGATTGTATACTGAATATATATATATTTGATTTACATTGTTGCAAATACAGTTGAACTAAGAAATCATCTGAACAGTGTGAGTCTGTTGTCTTGTTTGAAAATGAAAGTAATGTCATATTCACAGAATTTTGAAAAACTTTCTGTAGAAATTCAGCTAGAGAAATCTCATTAGAAACTATATATTGTTCTTTTTCATGAAGTATACATTTTAATTTTATTATTCATTCAATTTAAATATATTATAAATTACTTAAAATCCCAGTATATTTTTTGACAAAAGAAAATGATAATTTATATGTAAGAATGTTTAAAATCACTTATTTTTTACTTTGATAATTATATTTTATAAGTACAACTATTATAACTTGCAGTATATTTTATGGTACTTTTAAGCAAAGCAAGAATAAACAGATTTTAACAACAATGACAAAAGAAAACATTATGGGCTCAGTTTTCAAAAATTTATATATTTCACAATTCAAGTTGCTGACTTGTGACTCCGTAAGTATCTTTTTGGTAAAAATAATTTTAAGAATGGTTCTTTATGGAGAAAAACTACCAACCACTGGTATAGTTCTTGGTACTTTTTCCAAAATCAAATTATTTTGAATCAAAGCACTTAAAAAGGGGGTTTACATTTTTTTTTTTGTTGTTGTTGTTGTTGAAATCTGCTGTGCACGATATGTTATTATTAGTCAAGTGTTTCAAATTTGTTAACAATATTGACATCTCAGAGATTTATGTCTTTACAGGTTTATCCAGATGAAAATCATGGACTTGGACATGTTAAATTACATCTTTACCAGACTATGGATGATTTCTTAAATCATTGTTATAATGAAAACCTTAAAGAAGATTCATCAATTTTACAATCTGCATCATCAGATTCTGACCGATAAGTTTGAAAATAGCATCTCGTTTCCTGCCAAGGGCTTTCATCGTCATGTTTTGTACACAGTTTCATCATTGAGTTTGATTTCATCGTGTTGCTGTACACAAATAGTGGCTTCATTTGTGGTGCATTAAGTAATCATATTTTTATTGTAAATGTGAAAAACATTTCTCAGAATCAAACATATATGTAAAAGTAGTTAAATACATCGCTGTGTTCAGTTCTCCCTTACCCCTAAGTGTCAGTAGCAGACATGTATTGAAACATTTTCACAAGTAAATGTTTCAAATGATACTGGTGTATAGTCTTGATAAAATGCTGTGTTTGTATTTACAGTTGTAAATGTTAAGGTGCAATGCATTTTTACAAAAAATTATATTGCTATTTTTGAAGGATATATTTCATTATGAACATATATGTATACCAAATGTAGACATGTGGCTGATGATGCTTTTCAGTTTTGATTTTAAAATTTTTAGTTTGTTTGGGACATTTGCTCAAGAAACTGGTACATTATATTTAATAATTTTTTAAAATATATAATTTCCATCTACTTCTAGTGTAATTTAGTATTTTAATGAAAGTCAACAGTATTTCAAATATTAATTGAAGAGAACAAAAGTTTTAATTTTTACATTAAGAATGCAGGGTGCAGTATTTACTTTTAATCAGATTATTACTGGTAGAATTAGATTTCAATTTTTATTCAACTTTAAAATCAGCCTGATTTTAAACAGTAAAAAAAAACAACAAGTATTAGCTCTTACAATGCATTCAAAAGTTATTCTTTTTCAAAAGAAAGCTTATAGATGTTTTGGTTATATGACTTCCTTAGCAAGTAAACTATTTTTAAAAATACTAAAGAGTTAATAATGATTTGATTTGTTTGATTTCCTTTTTTGTAAAAATGGATTAAATAGTAATTTGTGTATATGTTTTAAGTCTTTTATCGTCTAAAAGAATTCCAAAAGGGTCTTATACTTCATCCTCTTGGGTCGGTTGTCTTTTCGAGTAAATGTTCTACACTCCCACATTTGTCTGATGAGTAATTCATAATGATACTAAGTGATATTAAAATTTATTTATTTTATTTTTTTAGCCTCAGCAATGATAGAAATCTTTTTTTTTTTTTTTTTTTTTTATATTTTATAAAGTAAATTTAGGACTAATTACTTCAATTATTCTTATAAAAATAAATGTCTTCATGTTAATATGTATGTTTGATGTGCTTTTTACCAACGCTTGTTAAATGACGAAAGGTTATTTTTTTATGATATTTATGTGTTGAAATTATTTTTAACTTCTATTTCTACATCATGAGAGATATTTAACATTTTATCAGCTTAGATGAGAAATTCATTAATTGGCATTTACACATCTGCCTTTGGAAACTAGTTTTTATTGAAAGTACCTTATGGGTCATTTTAATTCTTAAGACATTTCTTCATAGAGAACAAAATCTTTATCTGTCTTAGTTTTTATCTTAAGAGGAATAAATATTTTTATAAGTATGCTACAAAATTTATTTTCATCAATTAGTGAGTGTCTGCTCTAAGCTGATAATTTGCAGCTTTCGAATTTAAATCTACCATCATTAACATTATGGATGCATCATGCTGGTTATAAGCATTATTTAAGAGTATTACATTATTTCTGCATAAGTTAAGTGCTTTCTTCAGTGGAAGACTGACTTTATATCTATAGAAGTATTAAAATAATAATCAGAATACATTAACTTTGGCATTTTATTCTAAATATAAATAAATGTATGTTTAAAATTAATTTAATGCTGTTTTTTATTGCAGTCAACGATTTTGGTTCTATAAACAAGGGTGTCTAAAAAATGGCTGGCCCATTTTTAGCATGAATAATTAAAGTACTGTTGAAGATAGGAATGCACCGTTTGCTGCATTTTTATTAGAAAAACAGTAGGTTTTGAAAAATAAGTAATGTTCAATTGGTTACAAATTTCACCACTAGGTGGCGCTGCATGTTGAAAACTAAATAATATTTTCAATATAATCACCCTTTGCAGCAAATAACATGGCATAGTCTCAAAAGAAAATTAGCATATACTCATGCATTAGTTTATACAAGATGGTGCCAGGCTACGTTGCAAGCCCGCTGTATTTGTTTTTCTAAACAAACACTTTAATTATTGTGTCATTGCCCAACACTATCGCAACCATACAGAAGCAGGCTTGGATTAGCCCTCCAGATTTGAATCCTTGGGATATTTTTCTGTGTAAACACTCGAAAGACCAGGTGCATCAGCAAAATCCACACTCTTAAAGTTGAACATTCATCTGTAATGCATTTCATGTAACTGAGACACTGTCATGGATATGTGTTAATTTTTGTTTGAGACTATGCCACGTTGTTGCTGCAAAAGGAGGCTCTATTGAAAATATTGTTTAGTTTTTCAACCTGCAGCACTACCTCATGGCGAAATTTGTAACTATTTGAACATTATGTATTTTTTAAAACTTACTGTTTTTTCTAATAAAAATGCAACAAGCTGTGCATTTCTACCTCCAGCTGTACTTTAATTCCTCACTTTCAAGATGGGGCAATCATTATTTTTTTTGACATCCCGTACTATCAATATGTTTAAAATGTTATTGAAAAGAAACTGTCTGTGCTACCTTATTATTTTTCATTTCAGGAAATTTTTTTCTTTAAAAATTGGAATTGTTTTATAAGAAATTTTAGACTTAATTGCATAAGGTGGAGGGAATATGTGCATGTTTTAAATATTTTTTGTGCAATAATCAACTAGTCTTAAATAAGCACTGATGTGCAAAATTTAAAAAATGTAATTATAATTCTCTGTTCATGAAATTAAGTTCTTATTTTATGCACTTCTATGTTCCTACATTTAAAATATAGATTTATAATCAATGTATATTTCTGAAAAATGGTCATGATCACAAATGTTTTGAGTATACATAGACCGATTCAAAATGTTAGATGTTAATATAAACTGAATTTTTTTAAAAGTTTCATATTTTTAATGACTTCCTCATCAGTTTATTACTTATGCATAAATGATTTTCCTTCTGTCAGAACTGAGAGTTTTAGAAATATATTTCTTGTATTGATTTTTCCCCCTTGTTTAGTTTTCTCTTTAACAAAAATAAACTTTCAAATAATGCATATTATTTGAAACATTCGGTAATCAATTTTATGAAATTCTTGATAGAAATTGTAATCAACCAAATACCTCCTTCAAAGGATGTGCATATTCATTTCAAATTTTTCTTAACATTGGATGCATTTGTAATAAATTTGTGATCATAAATTCTAATTTTAAATTATGTAAACATTGTTTAAATTTTATTTGTATGTGTGTCTAGAATTACTTTAGAAATTATTATTGGATGATGTTTATTATTAAGATTCTAAAATGTTTATAAAATATTTTATCATAATCTTATTATAGATTTATTACATGTTTTTTGTAATTTTAAGTTTATGAAGGTAGTATATTGATTACAATTTATATTTTATATGCAAGTAAATGGTGTAAGATTGTTTTGTAAATAGTGTATAATCGTTGAATCTAGCAATTGTTTCATATATTTGTAAAAATAAATTGTACTTTATGCAATTAATTGTAAACCGTCTTTTTTTTTATATTTATTCCCCATATAGTGTCATTATATTAATCAAGGAAAACAGTTGTATTAAATATGTGCATTTCTCACTTGTTTGCTTGATCACTTTTATAAAATGTGAATGTACAATGAAATAAGAATACGGTGCTTAAATAAATAATGTATCAAGTTTAGTTTCTAAATACATTTCAGTTTCCATTTTAGAGTTAGTATCTGACGATACATAAAGTTAATTTTCAGGCAGCTTACATAACTTTGTATCATTTACGTAAGGAAATGAAATGTACATTTCTTTTTGTATGTGTACAATTATAGAATTGCTTTTTTAAACATATAGATGTTGAAATGGATGTACAATTTTATATTTCGCAGCAAAATTCAAAGTGTTGACTTTTGTGTTCCTTTGGGATGGGGAAAATGTATATTCATGTTATCTGTCAAAAGGTATGTAAATAAATCCTTTTTTTGTGTACTTTGTATGTCTAATTTTGTAAAAGTCAGACTGACACATTATGAGTTAAAGTAATTTTATCTAATAGCAAATTACCATTCAAAGGATATCTAATCTGAAACTTTCTATGAGGCATTTTTCAGCAATGGTAACCTTCGAAAACTGGCCATGTTTTTATGGAACCAAATGCATGTGGTAGAATTTGTCATGTTCTTAATACTTAAGTATTAAAATAATCATTCTGGATTAATATACTTTTATTCATAGATTATTCAAAAATCATAGTTATGCTTAAGTATCGCTTAAGCGATCCGACAGTACGAGTTCATCACTCGTTAGCATCAACACTCATCGACCAAGTAGTGTTGAGTTGTCATAGTCCTACTGACATCCCCTTTTGAGATGTGAAATCTTTTACACAATTTTCAAAATCCACTCACAATTATAAGTCTAGAATACACATACAATGCCATAAGACTACAAAGAGAATTACACTGAAAGTAACAATTTTATACATAATCATTTAAATATCTTGGTTTATGACAAATTCGTCCACTTCTAGTGGTTGTTACATTTGTATCATTCATAGTGATGCATTTATTTTGAATTGGTCCATTAGTTGATCTTATTAAATTATCAGGCATGGAATTATCATTATCAGACATGCTATAATCAGACATTTCATTTAATTCACCATGGGATTTAATTAAATATTTTCTATTCCTTTTCAATATTTTACCAGATTCGCTTTTGACAGTGTAAGATCTCAAATCTTTATCAATTGATATTACCTGTGCAGGTTCCCAAGTCTTATTTTACATGTTTTGCATGCGTACATTATCTCCTGGGTTTAATCTACTCAAAGATTTTGCTGAACGATCATGAAACTGCTTTTGAATTTGTTGACGCTTGGTCAACAGGCCTTTGACATTATTAACTACTTCTGAGTTTAACAGTTTGTTTGTCACAGGCAGTTTTGTTCGCAGTCTTCGACTAAACATTAACTGAGCTGGAGAGAGATTCAGCCCTGAGATTGGTGTATTCCTATATTCCATTAGACCAACAAAATGATTTTTATTATCCTCTTTTGCCTTTCTCATTATTGTTTTCACTATCCCTACTCCCCTCTCAGCTTGGCCATTACTTTGATGGTGATGTGGACTAGAGAACTTATATTCAAAATCCCAAGTTTTAGCAAAATCTATGTACACATGACTATTAAATGGTATATTATCGGACACAACAAAATTTGGAATCCCATACCTTGAAAAAGTTTCCTTGAGAACATTAATTACTTCCGTAGCAGTTTTATTTACTAGCTCCGAAACTTCTATCCATTTAGAATAGTAATCCATTACTACCAAATAGTTTAAATTTCCAAACTCCATTATGTCCACCCCTATCTTCTCAAATGGTCTGTCAGGAACAGAATGAGGTTGCAAAGGCTCTTTAGTGTTAGAACGCCTAAACTTTTCACATATTTCACAGTGTGAGACTATTGTTTCTATGTCTCTGTTTATGCCAGGCCAGTACATTATCTCCCTAGCTCTTTGTTTACACTTTTCCATCCCAAAGTGACCTTCATGAATTAATGTTAACATTTGTTGTCTTAAAGAATTAGGGACAACAATCTTATCATTTATAAACAGTAATCCTTCATTAGTATGTAAATCACTCTGAGATTTATAGTATTGTTTCAATTCTCGAGACCAATTTTTGGTTGCTACTTTAGGCCATCCCTCCTTAACAAATTTAATCACTGTTTGTAATTCTTTGTCCTGATCTGTCTCATGTTTAAACTGAGTTAATCTACTTTTACTCATAGGTAAATATTTAGTAATACTGTGTACCATATTACTCATTTCAGGGTTATCTTTAATCTGGTTATCACTTTTAAAAGCGCGTGATAATGTGTCTGCCAAGTACATTTGGTTTCCAGGTACATATTGCACTTCATAATCATATTTTAGGAGTTTTAATAGCATTCGCTGTAACCTGGATGATATTTTGGACATGGGTTTATTTACAATGGATGCGAGTGGTTTGTGATCGCTTTGTATAATCACATGACGACCATACACAAGATTATGGTACTTTTGAAATGAGAAAACAATTGCCAAAAGTTCTTTTTCTATCTGGGCATAATTTTTCTCGCATTCTGTAAGACTCCTAGACAGGAAAGAAACTGGCTGCCCATTTTGTATCAGACATGTACCTAGACCATCTTTAGAACTGTCGCATTGTATTGTGATTTTTTCTGAGCCATTAAATACTTTTAATACAGGGGCACAACTAAGTAATTCCTTAATCCTGTTAAATGCTACAGTATGCTCATTTTCCCATCTAAACTCAATATTCTGTTTTATCAATTCCCTTAATGATGCTGTAATTTGAGATAGGTTGGGTATAAATTTAGATAGGAAATTCACCATCCCTAGCAATCTTCTTACCTCCCCTTTTGAACTAGAAGTAGGCATATCCACTATACCCTTAATGTGCCCTGGATCAGCTTTTATACCTTTATCTGAAATTATCTGACCCATGTATTTTATTTCTGTCATTCTAAACTGCAATTTATTAGCATTAAATTTAATGTTAGAAGCTTCAACTCTTTTAAGAACCTCAGTTAAAGCAGCATCATGTGTGACTTTATCAGTGCCCGTTACAATTATGTCATCAAAATATACTTCCACACCATCAATATCGCCAAATAGCCTTTCGTTTCTCTTTTGGAAGACTTCTGGGGCTGATGCAATTCCAAATGGAAGAACATTAAATTTATAGCGCCCATGAGGTGTGTTAAAAGTGCACAAATCTGAGCTTTCATTATCTAGAGGCACCTGTCAGAATCCATCCTTAAGATCTAGAACAGTAAATAATTTCTTCCCTTCTAGTCTACAGATTATATCCTCAGCAGAGGGGATTAAATGATGTTCCCTTTTTATGACTCTATTTAGATCCCTGGGATCTAGGCACAAACGTAAATTACCATTAGGATCTATGAATAGTGAGCTTTTTTATATTGAATAAAATAATTGCAAAATTAAGGGGTTTTTTTCTTGCATATAACTTTTTAAATAAACATTTTTCTAAAAAATTAATGCTACTTATTGAAAGAGGAGAAAATTTCACTCCAAAAATATATATATGTAATAATTTCACTTAATTTTACTTTAAATTCTAATATTATATATTTTAAAATCTTAGTACAATACTAATGTATTCCAAAATCACTTTTCTTAAACTCCATTTTCGTTTTATTTCCCACGCTGGAGGTATATTAAAGCATGCATTTTGGCATATTTATTACTAAAAGAATACTTAAATTGCTTCCACGCGCCCTCAGAAAACCAGACTCAGCTACTTGTTGGCACCAGATTTTGCCCTAAAACACCTACGTAATTTGCTAAAATATCTAATATTCCCTTCACTTTGATCACGTATCTGTATGTTAATCCCCTATCTGAGAGAACGCAGGGATTTTTCGATCTCTTTTGACTTGAAACTTTCATACAAGATGTATGTATATCTGCCACTCTCCCATATATTGATAATAAATTAAAAATAGTTATTTACTCGGCCTGTTCATTACTTAACGACTACACCAACAAAATTATTATTGTATATATATATAATGTTTTTATAAAACCACAATTTAATATTCTAAAATCTTTTAAAATTACCACCATGTCCTCAATAACCTAGAATGCTGGCTAGAGCACAGCCAAGTATGGAGCACACACATTCAGAACAAATAGGTTTCTAATACCCATCTAAATAAAAAAAATTGATTGATTACAATGAAACTACTTCAAACTACAAATTTTGTATGTTTGTAATGAAAAAATATTACTTTGAATATCAGTTATCAAAACATTATCTTTTGTGATATGAAAAACTACTTCATACAACATTTTGCTCGTCATATTTTAAAAATTCTTTCAAATAAAATTAAACTACAAAATCTAATTTTCAAAAGAGTATTTTATAAGCTCTGCACAATATATATACATATAGCAAATTATAAAATTTCAAATAAATAATTGCAATTTTTAAATAATAGTTTTTCTTTTATTAACTTCTTCAACTTGGACTTGGAATATTTTAGATTACAATAATCATAAAATATTTTTATAGTAAGATGCTTAATACATTTCTTTTCTGAGATCAAACATCAAATAAATTTAAGACGGATCCAGAGCAAAGGAAGACGTTTACCTCCTGACTTTCTTTCATAAATATTTCGTCTAAAGGAAAAAAACAAATAAGGTAATTTAGGATTATTAAGACAATAAACTTACGACAACATTCCTCACGGATTTTTTGGGGGTGGGGGGATGTGTTAATGATGGATGTTAAACATATCTATGATGTCACTTCCATACACACCAAAGAAAGCCATTTCATTTTTATGGAAGAATCTGTTGGACAATTTATCCATATTTCATATGTGCAGTAGAACAATTTTTTATTTAACCAAACCTCCTTGATGATCATGGATGTCCCCCACCCTTTTTATTGGTGTAGCTTGAAATAAAATTCATCCATTGCTACTTCATACACACACGTTTCTGTTTAAATACTTTAATAATATGAGCAAGTATTATGAAAAATAACTTTCTAATAAACAGTTTTTTTCATTACTCATAAAGTTATCAATTAAACTAAGTACTTTTAAGGAGCAAAAAAATTAGGGAAACAGTTTGCAAACTTTTAAATGTCCATGTAAAAATCTCAGATTTTATCCGAATAGATAAATATAAGAAAATATTTTTAGTGGATATTGTTTGATGTGTTCAGCATTAATTCATAAGAACCTATTTAGTTTAATTTTTGATTCCTACAACACTGTCCTATCTTCTAATAAAAGAGAAAAAAAATCAAGAGAATGCAAAAAAGAAATTTACTCCCTCCCTTATAATTAAAGACCACATATTGAAACATGAAATCTAATTACAATCATAATTTCATATTTGAAATAAAACCACTCTCTTCTACAATTACAAAAAAATAATTATCGCAAGTAGTAAAAAAAACAGCAAAAAGTGGACACATCACAGCACAATAAAAATAATTTCAAAACTAATTTATTGAAAGTGTGAATACACTTCTTTCAAACTTAACAAGAGAAAATCAAAACCAATTGAAGAACATGTGCTTCACATATATTAATCTACATAACATGAATAATTTTCTTGATTCCATTCACAACACAAAAAGCTGACATGGTTTAATTGTAACAAAATTCTGAACTTAAAAATATCTGAAATGAAACTTTTTATCATCTGTGTATCCTTAAGAATATTCCACAAGTTAAATATTCTTTTACTTTAATGTAATCTGCAGTTAAATGAGCAAATCCAGAAAGAAGCACAAACAGTTTTTTTTTTTTTTTACAGAAATTGTAAACATTTGTGCTAATAATTATTTTAACTGAAAGTATACATTTTCAACTCTTTATAATAGTTTATATTACATAACAACAAGGCAGATTTACCAAGTGAAAAGGAATAAGAACATTATTTTTGAAAAAGAAATACAAATGAAAAGAAATGATAGAAAAAAAACACTTCTGTTTAGCTCTGCAGGTTTCGTGGTAAAGATAAATGTTATAGATATTTTAAGTGATAATGGGAGTAAGAATCACATTGTTTTTGAAAGGAATAAAGATGAAGGATAGAAATTTCTATTCATGTAATTTTTATCTTGAGCAATTAAAACCTTTCATGCATGAGATAAAAGAGATTTCATAATTTTAACAGTTCAGAGATGAATCTATTTTCCTTTATAGAGTACTTGAAATATATCACTACAAAATGTTTGATTAATTTGCAAGCTTTTCAATGCACATTATTTACACATACACACAACAATATACATATATTTTATAACTGTCACTACAACTAATTGCACATTTAGTATTCTGAAATTGCATCCAAAATGTCTTGTCTGTATTTACACAGCAAGTATTCTAGAATAATAATAAACATATACTGCTATTAAACTTATGCAAACTACAATAAAAACATTCCATAATGGTATTACTCATAGAGTAATATTCATAGTTACTCACAGAGTAATATTCATTAATTTGCACTTCATATTATTCATTTTTATATAGGTTCAAAAATTTGAAAAGGACCTAACCCTAGCAAGTAAAAGATGGGGAAGAGGCTGAATAATGAGACTCTATTTAAGATTCTATTCACAAATTAAATCTGTCCAACGTAAATCTTATTACATAAGAGTAATTGGTAGTAGACATTCACAAACCCATAACATAACTGCACACCAAACTGTAGACAGTTACAACATAGATGGCCATAGTTGGTTGAGAGTAATTAAAAATTTGTACTTGACATTGAATTTTTTTGTCATGCTGCTAAAAGTTTCTTTGGAATAAAAATCAGTCACAATATTTAAGTAGCAAAATATGTATTTGTTACATTTGCAATAATGTTTTTCTCCCGGCAGAGAAAAAAAGGAAACAACTCATTCAGTGCTGCAAGTTTTTTTTTTTTTTTCTTTACACAACTGATATATTCCTAAAATTTTAATAATACGATTCCTTAATCATAATTAAGGAATCGTATTTTATCATATAACAGAAATTTTTCTTTAGACTTATATTATCTAAAGAATGTTTAAAAATCAACAAAATATCTTATTCATTCAGTTTGAAAGATTTTAAAGTTTTTTGTTAATAAAATTGCCTCATCACCATCAAAAGTGTCAACAAAAGATTTTTCTTTATACTGAGAATCATTTCACTACAAAAACGTTGATCAAAGCAATCATTATAATGATATAAAACTAAACACTAATTCATGCTTACCACTTTGACATTTATGAATTTGATATAAATTTAGTTTTGTGTGGCATAAATTGATATATTTTTTATTTCTCATACTTATTATGACTATTAGATAGCTATTCATTCCAAATGTATATATAATTTTCATGCTTACTTTTTATTAGTTTAATTATTTCATAATTCAGATAATGAATAATGTTTCACCATTAGAAGGCTATATTTTTTACCTTAAAAAAATAACAATAATTTAATACAAAGTGCTGTTTTAAAACAAGACTATATTTCCAGTTTTAAACCAGACAGTCAGACCAGCATTATCATATATAATCAAATTTACTGAAGTTTACAATTTTAGGAATAGTAACTAATTGGCTGACTAATTATTAATGACACAATGAAGCTGCAAAATTTCTCTTAACTTTATCTATTACTCATATGAAGATATTATGAATAACCTGGAGCAACTGCAGAACAAGGGCTCAAACAATACAAGGTTTTTAGAAAATTTATTATAGTTGTCTTTACAAATAACTGAAAGCCAAAAGAACAAAAAAAATCTGCAAGTCCAAAAACTCAAACAACAACAGGGAAAGTTCCTAATAAGTCAATATTCATTGCAGCAGACTACTTAATCTAAATACAAGATTTCTACACATTTTAAAACGAAGTGATTTATTTATAGTGCATTATACACTGTCGGGGATCAATAGCATTACCTGTGGGAAAATAAAATATCATATTAAGTTACATAGAAGAAAAAGATATCCTATGAAACAAGGAGAAAAAGCTTGAGGCCTATTATATGAAAAAAAATTTCCAAACCTTTTCTATCAACCAAATATTTTCACACCAGATTCTGGAAACAGCTTATTATAGATATGCCATTCCTAGCAATGATTTATATTACAAGATTCAAGTTCCAGTAAAACTAGAATTAAGGAGAAAAACTGGGAATTTAAAATTTCCATTGCTTTTATATGCGCAACATTCAGATAATTGGTTATACTCTCATATGATTTATTTAAGTCTAGATTTAACTTCAAAGTGCAGTATACGAAAACACCTAACAACTCTGAAAAGGGTTTGAGTACCATCACCAACTTTATTTGTAGACCCCTTAATTGTAAAAAATTAATAAGAAAAAACAAACCTGCTACTAGAAGGAGTTTAATTGAAAGATATTAATATAAGTAATAATATTTAGTTCAATTTCCGATACACTGCAAATTAAACGTTTATTACATAGAGAGCTATACTTCAGAAATAACAATAAAAAATTCTGGTAATCCATGAAAAAAATTATAAAATGATTGCTTTTCACTGTCTGTAGTGTAATGTGACATTCTGTTTCTCAACATAAAGTACAACACATCATTAATGTAAAATTAAAGGAAAAACCAACAAATTTTCTTAAAATCTATTTTAAAAGTTAAAAAAAGAAAATCTTAATTCAGTTAGGAAAAATTATATTAAAAATGCTTCTTTACAAAAATAGATAAAAGATTGTCCTTTTAATTGCAACACTTTTCTGCTCTTGAAAAGTTACTGCAATATTGCTTGTAACTATTAGTTAACAGACGGAAAGGAATGGATTTTTTTAAAACTGGAATGTAAATTGTCAAAATACTTGTCAACTCCAAATTACTGATTCAGAACACTGAATCTCAAGGATACAAATAACACTATGTCAGTTAATTACACAAATCTAACTAACAATTATGTTTACAATCTAAAGTTCCACTATTAAATTCTAAACCATCTAAGTTTCCAGAATTACAGATCCATATTATACACGAAAATATACAAACATTACTAAAATATCCTGTCTATATGTTCCCATTTATTTAAGGCTGCTTATAATAAAAGGCAACTACGGTTGTAAGTTTGGAACACATCTGAATTGTTCTGTCATACACTACAGAAGAGTATCAATATTCATCGGTTCTCATAATAAAGTGCAACAGTTCCATTCATTATGAGCAATTACAATGGTGAAATAATTAGAAAACAGCATATGGACCATAGCAATAAATTATAAGATTTTCTTCAAATTCTGACTTCCATGAGATTCTCTATCTACTTGAGCTTGCAAGTACCTGCAGTTAACTAGTTCCTGTTCATGAGTGCATTTTATATTGTCAGCCTTTTATTTATGATATTCACACTTTTAGACAAATCATTTACTCTGTATTTTACTGAATCAAGTTTAATAAAAGATAAAATAGTATGATAAAAGGAATACATGTCCCATATTTACAGACAATTCAACAAATAGTTGCTTCAGTGGCGAATTCAGGGGGCTATAAGGCTGCAGCCCCCCCCCCCAGAGCTAAACCAAAATTCTTGATTTTATTTAAAATCCCTACAACTGCTTGTTCTTAATTTTCATTTTTTTAAAAAAAATAATAATAATATCGTAACAACATTGCTTTCTGGTTTGACAGGCTCGAAAATTTTCCTACTTTTCTAGTCATTCTACTCGTATTTGTATTGTTGATGTGGTCGTAAACATTTTTTGGCTAGTTATTTCATTGTATTTTTTATTAAATTATCGAAAGTACTGTAGTGTTCTCTTTATGATTTTTATTGTCAGGTAAGGAAAGTCTGTAAAGTTAAAGTGTTTTGGTTTACACAAGACATGAGGTTTGACATTCGTCACTACGATACAAAATTTTTATGACTTCAATCCCCCGACCAAAATCCTGGATTCACCACTGAGTTGCTTATTTTACATTTGTATACATCAAGGTTTCTTAAACAAAGATTCCTGACCCCAAGTTAGACACGTGCCAGAATTTGGAATTGTAAAAACATTTATAGCGAGCACTTCCGACATAAAAGTTGAATTTGATCAATAAAAACAATTCAAAAATTCATCTTGATTCAGGATGTTTCTTTAAAACAACATTTTAAACGCTCCAAGAAGAAAGAGTTCAAGAAACCCAGTTTGGCAAAAAAAGTGAATCATATCAAAACAATTTATGATTAAATGAATAAATAATGCAAAAATCTTCATGTTGAAATATGTGCAAATACTAATAATTAAATAATTAACAATAATTAAAATGCTGCCTTAACTTTTAAATATAGCATGTCATATAAAAAAAGATATAGCAATGAAATATATAACATAACAGAATGCCATTAAAGTATTTCTGAATGTTAATTATTAAATTTCTTATGCAGCAGGATCTGCGAGTAAAAAAAATCCATAACAACTTTGTCTTTTCTGCAATAAATTACATTCAATTATCAATAATGAATGATTTTATAAATTCTGTTCATACAATTACTAGATTAAAAAATTACCTCATTTTATAAAAATTAGGTAAATGTAGACCTTTTAATAGAAGAAATAACTATGCAGAATATTACACCATAAATTTTATCATAATGATAAAAACATTTAATCAAAATACAATCATGCTGATGGGCTTAATGATGCAAAATGTACAATTGAAACAGGTGGCTTACAAAGCTGAATAAGCACCAAGTTTTGTCCTAAATATATAGTCAGTTTTCTGTATCAAGTTGAAATCACTAATATAAAACTTGCAATAAGAATTGAAGAAAAATTGAACATGCTACAACTAATGTGAAATTCAAAACAAAATTTGGAAGTTTAAATTTCACTGGAAATTCCAAAACTTAATTTTATTCTTTTAAAATCATTTGATAAAAAATTTAACTGATAGTTGTCTCATGAAGCTTTTTCATTTATACCATAAATATTTTATATTAAAAGAGTAGTTAATTACTTTTTATCATATTCCTTCCCTTCTCTCTCTTTTATAAATCAAATATGAAATAAAATCTTTGTTTCGATAGACTTTAAAATAAGGTTTAACTTAAATGTAACCATTTTCAGATATGAAAATGGTACCAGAACCAATTTCAAAACTAAAGAGTTGAAATGGAATTTTTAATCAATCTGATTAACTAAATTCCCAATCTTGTGAGGGGAAAAAAATCTACTTTATTTTTTTACATTGCTTCTTCTCTCTGCAGTATGATTTATTTTGAATTAAAAATTTGATACTTTTCTGCATACTGTAATAATACTAATTAGGTAATTCCAGAGAAAAAGAAATTCATCTAGATAGGCAAGCAAACCATTAACTTTTCATTTTTTTAAATTCTTAAAGCTTTAAAAAGAAGTATATTCAGTTAAAAAATGGATTACAATATATCTACTAAGTTGTTTGAGAGATAGACAAAAATTATTTGCAGTTCAATTTCATTTAGTAATTGCTTTTTGAAAAAGCTTTATCCAAAATAATTTTTGCTGATTAATGTCTATGTAGTCAAAACCCTTATAAAAAAGAATCCACATAATATATTTCATTTTAGAATTAATTCAGGATAGATAAGATCTACAAATATCCATTTCTCACCATTACAATATAAATGAAGGATATTGGCAACTCTCTGAAAAATACGAAGGATTAGAATTTTAAATAGAAATTTTATGTAGTTGCTATTAAACAGAATAGTGAACATTGCAGTAAATAATAATTAAGTTCATTCAGTCAAACCAGACTGAATCAATTCCAAAAAAACATTCATAATTATGTAAAAAATTCTTCAAATACCCTAAATTCCAAATATTTTGTCAACTTTACTTTCAGCAGAAGTTTTTACTTTTGATTTCTTAATTTCAACAAATAATTATTTTTACATTAATACATATTTCCACATTTAATTCACAGTTGAATAAATAATAAATTTATTCATGCCACAACAAATCAAGTAACTTGTACTTGAATGTATAACATATCAAAATATACAAAGTGAAATTATCCGAGCAATAATACAATGGAACCAAATTATTTTACTCACAAAATTCGACAAAAATCCTAAAAATATCAAATAGAATTATCATTAGCAAATCAATAGTCCTAAAACTGTACATTATAAATATGTGTGTTACAGTCAGAAAACAGTGACGTAGCCATGTGTCTGAGGGTAAGGCATCTGGATAAGGTCAAAATCTTTATTTTTGCCAATTTCTTTTCTCAAAGTATGATTTCATTAAGTTTTGGCAGGACTTCAGACTAGGCTCTTTCTTTATATATAAGTACCTTATATATGTATGAAACAGTATGATTTTTCTCATTCGTCATTTCCATATAAAAACTTCATTATCATCAAATTAATCACTGTTGTTTCAAACAACTCCTTCTTTAATAAAGATCTTAATTACTTTTCAAGAATTTAATCTTTCCAACTTTTTAAAATTATGAAAATTAATATATTTTTGGATAACATCAGACAAATTTGCAGAAATTTGTTACAGAGAGACTTATTAAATAAAATGAGATTTCTTAGTATAGGGGGGGGGAGAAGGACTTGACAGACTACAAGATGGACTCTACGTGAAAATTTTCCCATTTATACCTTCCTAAAAATATTCAAGGACCTTTTAAAAAATATGGGAACCAAGTAATTGAATTTAATAAAACAAATGGTACAAATGAATACCTAGGTTTTGATAAAGATCATGCATAAATTGGGCTTTAGGATAACTGGCATTTGTGCTTAATCACCCTAAAATACCAAAAAATTATGGACTTGGACTCTTGTGGGCGACTTCATGGTAGGCTGGTGGTGGCTCATTCCAGATTAAACGATCATCCCCAATAATATCCTCATAAGATGGAGGTGCATCCTCACTTCTTTCTCCAGACCTTTCTGTGCTTGATGGACTTGATCGAGGGCAAAAGTCAGTAGTGTTAGAAGAATGTAAACCCAATAGGTTATGATGAGTTTCTATCAAAAACACATCAGGTAGCGATGAAGTGAGATGTCTATTGGACCTCAAGTTGCTGCGAGTATAGGACACTGATGGCAGCGGTACGGTACGGCTAGTATTCAACCGGTAACAGCGATCTCTGGAACCACTCATACTTACATTTTGCTGCTGACGCGAGCTAGTTCGGCTGCGCATTTTGGTGAAAACACGAGATGACAACAAAATAACAATGAAAGCAGCACCTCCAAAAAATGTTCTCTTAATGTTTTCGTGACATATGCTGCAACCAGAATACCTGCTAATAGTGGCACAATCACACCTACCAACACAACGACACTTATGATGGTTATCTGCAAGTCGGCTACACTGTTCATCAATATCACAGACATCTCCTTCTCTTTCCAAGATTTTATAGCAACGTTTATTATATGACAGAAGATTGCGAGATCCAATATAATGGGTTCCATTGATGCACTTGCACATGCCATCTGTACAAGCAGAATTGGAGTCATAACCTAAACAGTCTTCAGTTAAAGTGCAATGGAAACCAAATTTAATTTTCTTCCTGCAGACAGCACTTTCAGGATCTGAGTGAGGCACATAATTGTAATAATCATATGGACAGGAACATACACCACTCACACATAATGCAGTTAGTGGGCAATCTCGAAAAGATGAACATTTTTCACCCAAATTTTTACGAGATGTTCGTTTTCTAATTTTAAATTTAGTAAGTGGTTTTTTAGTTGTTTTCAGGTTACTCCACAGAGCTGGATCTAGAAAAAATAATAACTGCATATTAAATTTTTGTAAATGAAGTTGAAGGGGAAAATTACAGTAAATGGAAATTCAGAATAGAATTAAATATAACTAATTTACTATGTAACTTTCACGCTGTGTTTCTTATAAGACCTTATAAAAAAGTTCAATAACCAAAAAACAGATATTTTTTTAAAAAGCATAGCATTTTAAAGATGAGGTAAATTTAAACATAATTTATAATTATTTTCATTGTGATTATTTTGTAAAGCCTTGTTTTTTGTTTATTTTGCCATGTTTTACTCTCGGTTACACTTAAAGGATTAGTACACTCTTCTACAAATCAAAATTTCTATCAATGAAAAGACACAAAAATAATAGCAAAAAACACATTATAAGCAAATATTTCTGTATAATTAATAAATAATAGAGTTTTATTTCAATCATACTTCTAATATCAATAAAAAATGCAATAACATGAAAAAGGAGATAAAAAAAAATTGATGAAATGATAGAAATAAAAAATGAAACCACTGCAATAATTCATTTAATTACTAACCAGCTTGCACATCCACATTAACCATTTTATTAGGTCTGAGATTTAATCACTGATTTGAATTAATGATTTAAGCTGCTCAATTAGAGGAAGAAAAAAATCTTAACCAAGATTTTACTTACCAAGTTCTGTAGTCCAGATATAACTTTCATTAGTTTCTTCTGTAATTAAAGACTGAGAAGTAATTTGATCAGTTTCATAAATCCGAAAATTTGAGAAAAAAATAAATAAAAAACTAGCAGCGCGATTGTAATTTGCTAACATATTCCCCTTAAATTACCAAATGGTATAAGTTCCAGGTTCTTTATTCATAATGATTTTCAGCACACGAATAACATGTTTTGATTACCCTGAAAAGTAGAAATCAGTCTACAAATTAAGTAACAATAATCTAAACAATTGTTTTTTCATGATAAATCATAAATTATATAATATAAATTTTACCCTTGCATATTACAGCCCGTGTTTGACATTTGAGAATACAGGGATAAAACGAAACCCCTTGAAACAGAAAGCAGCGATTTTTGCGCATAGTGATTAGACCAATCACAAACACGTAGCTCCCTTCATCATTCAACGTTTGATTGGCTCAGTTGTGAGGGTTGTGACTGTCGCTACATGTCAATTGTGTTCTGATTCACCACTGAATTGTAAACTAATGTAAGGAATGACTGAAATTTGTGGTGTTCTTCGCATCAGCGTAATGTTTTGAAGAATTTTATTGAAAATTAAGCGTTAATATATTAAGAATTTTATCCTATTTCTTAATGTATCATTGATATAAACGTCGGCTATCGGCATATGTTTAATACTTGTTTCATGGAACTAAAAGTTTAGCATTCACATAACCACAATTTATGTCATAATATTGACTCTTAAATATAAACAGATAAAAATGGAAGCTGAAGATATTTTTTACAATAAACAGGAATATATTGAAACTGTAAGTAGAGAAATTCATTTGAATTATTAATCGGGATTGTATGATACAAAACATTTTTTTTTTTATTTTAGTTTTTTAAAAAATGTTTGTTTGCGATTGATAAGAACCTTAGTACAAATTTCAGTTGCAGTTGTCTTGTTTAAAAAATGTAACATTATTATGAATTGTTCACCTAAAAAAAGAAGGAAATATCTGAAGTTTCTTATAAATCTATTGATCTTTCTGTTTAGTAAAGCAGCAGTTCTTATAAAAAGTTTGAGATTGTTTCATTAAATTATTAAACAAATTATTTTTCCAATTCTGTTTTTGAATTTTGATTACACTCAAAGTGTGTAAGAATTAAGTCCTTTGATAATCTTCAACTTTTTTGTAAATTACCAACTTGCTCATTTCATTATGAGATTTCTCCTAAAAAAGTGAATTGTAAAATCATTCTTATTAATTATACATCATCTTCCAAAAATAATGCAAACTGATTTTTAATAAGAGAAATATTTAGAATTTGTCTTATTTCTTCGATAAGTCTCTAAAATTTTATTGGATGAGCTATAACGAAGATATTGCAAATATCTAGACCATTTTGGTTAGGATATGAAAAATCCTCCCACAAGCAGACAACAAAAGTTAGAACAATCTATAAAACATTTATGATTTATATAGTGACAATTCTTTTAATCCTGTAATGAGAAACTTATTCATTTATATGCAAGGTCATAACTATATTTTGTTCTAGTATATTATTTATGGTTCAATATATAATAAGGATAGTTAAAGTAATTTCCGTTTAAATTAGGCAATTAGAATTAAAGTTATGCTGTGGTCAAAAATGGGATTTTTGTCCTGAAAATGTAAAAGTTCATCTTCAAAGTACTTCTTATGTCCCTTTCAAGTTATGCTCTTAAATATATGATATGTTCCCTTGTACTAGCTAGACACAAATTAAAATAAGCTTGTATTTCAAACGTTAAATTCAAATTGCTTTAGATATCATTCAAGGACAAGAAATAAGAACACTTGAACCATTTTCAGTTGAAGTTAGGCAGAATAAAAGGTTATGGCATGTCTAAAAACAAGGTTTTTCAAGAATATGAGCCTGTGCGCATATATATATATATTTTAAGTACATAATTTTTCTGTCCTGAAAATGCAACAACTCATCATTGGAGTGCAGTTTTCAAAGTTATGCACTTAAATGTAACAAACATATATTTTTATAGAGTAGGCACAGTTTAAAATGAATTCTTTTTCTCAAAGAATTCAAATTTAATGTAAAATTAAAAATTGCCTATATTAATCGATGACGAGAAGTTAAGACATTTAAAGTACTTCCATCAAAATTAGAATAAAAGTTATTGGATGAGGTAAAATAGTATTTTTAATGTATGTTTCCTTCAAAAACACAATTTTGATTCTGAAAAAATAATATATATTGCAATGTTCTAAAAGTAGTAAGAGTAGCCATGAAAAATAAAAGTCAGTATGTCATATGGGAGTCGCTGAGAAGCCAATGTGGTGTTAAGTCCAAAAACAAATATTGAGATTTAATGTAGTAATATATTTTGTGTTAATTTTTTAAAATTTTTGGTTCATTATTTTGATTTGAAAAGTATATAGAATCCTTTTTCAAAGGGTAGGCGTGGTAACAAAATAAGATATCTCCAGGAAGTGAAATTGTCAAAAATCAGAAAATATAAAAAAAACGGACTTAACTGCATTGGCATCTGGGTGACTCGTATTTTTATTGTAATATTATATATTAGAATGTAATTTTCTTCAGTAAAATCTAATTAATGTGTTTCTTAAAATTTTAGAAAAATCATGATAAACTTCTTTCAGATATAAACTCGTACTTTCTGCAGTTGGCAGTTTACTTGATTTAATCTGGAATAAAACAATCTTTAAAAAGTTATAATGACCTCCCCCCCCAAAAAAAAAACTATTAAAGGTAGTATGTGAGTTAATGGCTAATCCAGGGGGGCTATTGGGCTGCAGCCCCCCACCCCAGAGCTGGCAGAATTCTTGATTTTATTTAAAATAACTGCAACTGTTTGTTCTTAATTTCCCTTTAAAAAAAATTAAAAAACGTGACATTGCTTTCTGGCTTGACAGGCACAAAAATTTTCCTACTTTTCTAGGCATTGTACTTGTAGCACTGATGCAGTCGAAAACATTTTGTTGCTAGTTATTTCATTGTATTTTTTATTAAATTATCGAAAGCAATGTAGTTTTCTCTATGATTTTTACTGTCAGGTGAGAAAAGTCTATAAAGTGAAAGTGTTTTTGGTTTACATGAGCCATGAGGTTTGATGTTCGTCACGACAATACAAAATTTTTTTTTCCTCCGCCCCCCCCCCCCCCCCCGACCCGAATCCTGAATTCGCCACTGATGGACACATTGGACTGGTGGGACAATTAGGTGACATCTGCATACATAAATATCCTATAATTGATGTTTAAATTATCATTTAATTTTTAATATAATTATCACTTTAAAATCCATAATTTTTAAATATAATTATTAATTTATTAATTAGTTTCTATACCTGATTGGCAAATATTTAGGCATCCCATCTTCACTAAAATTGGCCTTCAAGCCAGAATAAAATTTGATTTCTTCTGTTTGTATATGATAGATACTTAACATAACTATTAATAATTTTACAGTATCTAAAATATGAATTAAATGTGTTCCTCTTTTGTTAATTTGGTAGCAGACAATATGTGTGCCAAATTTCTAAAATACATATTTTGGTAAAAGTTAAGTTTAGGGTACGGAGCCTTTCCTCCTTGCTTTGCATCAGCAACTTTTTGTCGCCAAGGGCAAGATGGTTTGGTGATGTGAGGACGTTTGTTTTGAGTGACCAGTGAGCATTTTATTTTTCTCTTGCATATGCGAAGCAGGCAAATTTTTTTAACTAAAAAAAAATCAGCGGCTTCGCTTTCTGCAAAGTCGGAAACTAGTAACTTCGCTTCTTTATTGAATGTTACAAATCTAGTTTATTCCAAAAACGAGAATTCCTGCACCATCCATACACCACTGTAAAGCAACTTTTGCTTCAGCTGTCAGAAGTTTGTAATAATTCGATATGCTTCCAATTTTTCCAGAAACATTCTTTCATAATGAATTGTATCTTGTTGAAGAAATTCAAGAAATTGCAGCCGTAATAAACACCACAGTTGTTTAAAATACACGAATTAAATTGTCAAAATTAAAACCGTTAAATTCCAAACGAAATACGCAAATTCTATTATAAATAGAATTTGCCAATAAAATTTAATTAGCATTAATAAAATTTAAATTGGCGCATAGCTGACCAATCAAGATGCAGCTTCCAACTGCAGAACTCTAATTGAATGATGTGCACACCAGACACTAATTTGAACATCACTGCGCAATAGGGTGGGCGAAAAAAACCTTTTTCTCTATTTTCGATAATGGGTAGTGCGGAAAAGGTGCCATTGGTGACACAAAGTGCACATAAAAAATTTGAAGTGTGTAGGATAATTCCTTCATTTGCTGCAAATGCGTAGAAATTTCAGAAAATTCTGTTTTTTTACATTTTTAACAAATTTTGTCAAAATGTTGAAATACTATATTTGTCCGTATTTACATCTAATAATTATATAGTTTATCAAATGATCTGCATTTTTATATTAACTTTGTTCTTACTAAAAAATCAAACAAGGATGCAACTATTTCTTCACCCTGACCGTAACAAGGTGTCACATGTCCCAAATATTGAGAGCCAGGTTCAGACAACAAAGCAATATGTTCTTCGTCTTTCTGTTGTCGACGATGTCACTTGTCCTTTTTTCCAATGAATAATGTTTTATCTCTTCTTCCATTAAAGAATACGCTTTTAATTTTTAGTCCATCTAGATCTTCTTTCTCCTGTATTTTTTTCCCTAGTTTCTTTTTCTTTCTTCGGATATTATTCTTATCGACGACGAGATTCTTATCTTCAGTGAAAAGTCCTGCATCTTGCAGCACGGCTGAAGCAATTAACGCCACATCTCTCTCTGATACACCAGTTCTAAATGCAGCAGATGAAAGGGAAATGCGTTTGCAAGTGTCTGGAGTTGATGTCCTTTCGAATTCTACTTCGTTCCAGTCGGATTCTTCATAGCGGTCGCATAATGAAGTTTCTGAAGATTTCAATAGCATAGTAGACTGAACGCCACTCGTTGAGGGACCAGACACAAAAGTACTTGAACATGCAGCCCTTTTCATTTTCCTAGCCACTGTTTTTGTACAGGCTTTGTCAGTTTGCTTGTCAATATTTCAGATACACATTTCTTGAACAGTTCTTTGATCTGGCAGAAACGTAACCTCTCGCTTTAGAACTTTTATGGCTCTTGTCACAGATACAATAGTCCAAATTTTTACATTTACAAGCTGAAATGACCAAGAGAGAGGATTCAGCGTTTTGTATAAATTTTTTGCGGTTCTTCTTCTCTTTTATGCCCTTACGGTGAATTGATTTCTCCACCGATCGGCACACTTTTTGTAATAGTCTTTAATTTTTCCGTTAACAGTTTGTTTGGAAACTATAGATATGGATGCCTTTATTCAGATTGCCGTAACTTTTTCACCTACCATCTTAACATGATCATCCACTGGTTGAAGATAAACATAACGATTTTCATTTCGCTACCAGTAGAAGTGGCACATGATGCCAGCATAATTTTGCAACTACATTTCTTTTAATTCGCATGGTGCTTCAAACAAGTTAATATTTACACTACTGCGTGTCTTTTGGGCCTCCGATCTAGCCATTGGTAAAATCGCCTTTATAAAGGTGCTCAAAACACGATAATAGAAAGTTCAAAATGAAACAAAAGTACTATATCGCACAAGACAAGTACTACATCGCATAACCCCTCCCTCCTGCCCCATCGTTTGCAGATTTGCAGTCGCTTGTGCTTCGCCAACATAATGGGGCATCACTGAAAACAAAGAAATGAAGAAAAAGACAGATCGCGCTATATTGAAACAAAATACTTTTCCCATTTATATTCGAGAAAGCAAGAATTTAATATTAATAAAAAGCTAACTTATAACGCATCTAAAAAAAATGAAAATGCAGAACATTTCACATACTATATAATTATTACAGGTAAATAAGGCAAAATTTGTTAAAAACTTGAAAAAAAAACAGAATTTTGCTGAAATTTCTACACATTTGCGGCAAATGAAGGAATTATCCTATTCACTTCAAATTTTTTATGTGCACTTTGTGCCACCAATGGCACCTTTTCCGCACTACCCATTATAGAAAATTGGAAAAAGGTTTTTTCGGCCCACCCTACTGTGCAACCAAAACAAATGTAAACATATCGCTAAACCGTCTTCCTCCTGGTGTCAAAAAGTTGGCGATGCAAAGCAAGGAGAAACGGCTCCGTACCCTAAACTTAACTTTAACCCATATTTTTGTAACTTTTCCCTGCAGTGATTTGTGGCATAAGGTTTCTATATTCGGCACACTTGTACACACTTAGCTGGCTGCACAATGATATTCCCCATTATTCATGCTTGACAATCTGCTGTCAAATTAATGGAAAAGTATCAAATAGTTAAGCTTATTATAGCTTTAGTCATAAAATATACATAATTGTACAAGTTAGCAAAATGTCTCGTACCCTAAAGGGCATGTCAGCCAAATGGAATATTATGACCAGTTGAAACTTTCTGTGCTTAGAAAGTTACTTCCTTATTACAAATATAGTACATTCTGTTTTGTTTTTTACTATACTAAAATGAAACTTTTTTCAAGGCCTCTGGGAATAAGGTTAGTCGGCAATCTGTTCTCTGTGGAAGTCAAAATATAGTCTTAAATGGAAAGGTAAATTGCTCAACAGTTTTTCTAGTTTAAAATGTCTTTTCTCTCCCTCTCTATCTTCTTCTATTGGTGAAAAATTTATTTTTCTGCATTGTAGACAATAATCCAATCTGAATGTGTGATAAGAGGAGATCTGGCTAATGTAAGGATAGGAAGGCACTGTGTCATTAGTAAAAGGGCTGTAATTCGTCCTCCCTTTAAAAAATTCAGTAAAGGGTAAGTATTTTTAATTCTCATAATTAAACATACTTAATAATAGTATATTACAGATAAAGGGGAAAAGTTGTATTTCTTTATTCACTCAAACAGTAAATAATTGATTACAAATAATTTTTCTGATATTCATCATTTCTTGTTGTAAAGCTTATTAATTGTATATTATTTAAAATTATCCAACAGTTAAATTTTCTTTAAATTTTTTTTTATTGATTGGAAAACTTTTACCTCAACTTTTGTAATTCTTTAAATATTTTCTTTTTAATTCAGCTTAAGTACTGTAATAGAAGTCTTTTATGATAACAGTCAATGTCTGTACCAGATGTTATGGATAAAAAAACTTTTTAATCATTTTTAAAGTAATATTATTCAAACTTGAAACTGTATTTTAGATAGTCATTTAAAAAAAAAGTACTTGACTATCTATAATCAATTTTTGTGGGCATTGACAGAACATCTACTATTAAATAATTGTATCTCAAGAAAATGTATTTTTCATCTATATATAGTTTTAACCCATGAATGCGCTGCATGATTTGAGGGCAGTTACATTTTCACTTCCGTGATAACCAATTATAAGACTAAACAGCAACTTTACTCCAAGGGCTTTCTTATAATTTTTTTTTGTCCATTTTATTGTTAGTTTTTAACAGTATTGATTTGTTTATTGTTTTCTAGGAGGTACAGCTTAATAATTTTTTTTATATAAATGGTTTTTAACACTGCTTTCAAGATCCTCTTTTTGACAATCAGGGTTTAAAATTTCACTTACCTGCCGATTTATTTTCATTCCCCTCAAAATGTAAAAGTGTAGCACTGCAATCTTTTACCATTTGCTAGTCTTGTATTTGCAGTCCTTCTTTGAGGAAGTTGATCATTATTTATTGAGATTCAGTTTAATTTCAACATAAATACATATCACTTTATGTGTAAGTATGGTAAAATATGAATATATGCCTTTGCTTTTTTTTGCATGAACATTTTGGTATGCTGCTGTCAGGTTGATTGGGCAGAAAATTTCTTGATATTTATTTCCATGCAAAATTTGACAGCATTTAGAGTGGTTTCCCTACCCCATCTTCTTTCATCTTTTTAATTACAGATTCAAACTGAGTTAAGAGTCCATTTCTATTAAGGCATTACAATTGTTAAGGAAAGAAAGGCCATCAAATAGATGATCCTAGGTAAATTTTAGAAAAATATGCTGAAATGTAGATTTTCTTGATTTAAAAATCATTATTCAAAGAAATTTAATGAGACAGCAGAGATATATATTCAAGACAAGCACTATTAACATAGATTTCTATTATTTAATTGAATTTTGATATAAAGTAAATAAAAGTAATAAACTAAAATGTAGTTTTCTAACAAGTGGTATATACATTTGGTTTTAATAATCTCACTTTACTTTTATTATAATTACATATGATGCAACTATATATGAAGGAATTAAATCAACAGGAGTTAAAGAATTCAATTATTTTTTTAGAGTAGCTTTCTTCCCCCTTCACATTGGAGACCATGTCTTTATTGATGAAGATACAGTTGTGAATGCTGCTCATGTAGGTTCTTATGTCTACATAGGAAAAAACTGTGTAATTGTGAGTATAATTGACTCATTGCCTTTTTGTAAATTATATTGTTTTGTATCAATTTATTTACTATAGAATGGCCGAAATGAAATTATTTGTCTCTGTATAGTCTTATTTGTCCCTCTATAAAGCAGGTCTTATGAGTAATTTCCATATAAATATTAATAACCTTATCAATATCAAAACTTAAGCTTTTAAGGTAATTTAAATATTTTGTGTACGTCTTTAATTTTAAAAAGCACTATTTCATATAAGAATTTGGTATACAATAAATGCTTTTTTGGTAGAACTTATTGAATTATGGGAAATATAGAAAAATATTTAATATTTTAAGGAATTGGACATGCATATTAATAAAAAATTTTAGGAAAAAGACAAATGAAAAGTATCCTAAATATGCATTAATCATTTTTTTAAAATAACTATTATTGATTGCTGAATTTTTATCATTCCTCCTTAACAAAATAAATAATGGCAGTTCCCATAGATAATCCAAATGGAAGCATATTCAGTGCATTATCAAATATTACCTAGCCTTCCAAAATATGTTGAAAAGGAAAATGCTGTGATTAAATATCCTATAATACGACTAAGAGTTTAAAAATTTTAAAATATAATAAACTATGATTTAAAATAAAGAATAAATAGTAAGGTTTTTTTTATCTAGTATTTTTGCAAAATTTTATTCAATTTTTATGATGCGCATCACTTCAGAATCCCCATAGGTGATTGATATTTTTAATGACAGTTCTGTTGTATCCTCTTTCATGACTACACGTTTTTTCAACTGTTGTTTGGTATACTAACAGCTTTCATGCTAGATGTGAACTAAGATTAGTAACTTTTGAGAAATTAGTTATGTAAAATTCAACAATGTTTTGAATGTCCAAATTTCTTCTGTCCCCCCCCCATGTTCGAAATTAGTAGAGACTGATCATTTGTATCCTCTCAATATCCTACGTAACTTTTGCAATTGCAGTACCGCCTTAATTAAAATGACTTCATTCAATAAACATGCTGTGATATTTATCTTTAATCAATTTTAGATCAGGGGTTCTCAACTTTTCAAATTTTGTACCACATAAATAAGAATCAAAAATATATGTACCATTTTGAATAGTATGGCTGAAAATTCCATTTCCAATTATATATTGTGTTGAAAGGCATTAAAAATTTTCTCACTTCGTCAGAAATATACATGTATCAAGCAAAAATTCCATAACCAAAGCAATTTTTTAACCTAAACTTACATAAGTTATATTATGTACCTAAATAATAAATTCAAATAAAATGTTAAAAGGGGCACATTTGTATTCATTTAAATCTTTTGTGTAAAAATTTTACCACCAAAAATAATGTACCATAGTTTGAGAAAATCTTATTTTTAGACCATTAAAATTTGTTATTTTTCTGAACTTGGTGTTTTTACATGACAGTTTATGGGCTTAAAACTTCAGCTATTTCTGCATCGTTAAAAGGTAAAACCATTTGACCATAATTTGCAATATTGATAAATTTTGTAAAAAACTGATAATATTTAAAACTACAAGATCCATTCTATTAAATTTAGATAATTAAAGATTAGATCATGTCTTAATTTTATTTTAAACATACTTAGAAATTTTTGATACAATTATAGGGTCGAAGATGTGTATTGAAAGATTGTTGTATGATAGCAGATAACACCGTGTTACCTCAAGAAACTGTTGTGCCTGCTTTTTCCATGTACTCAGGATCACCTGGTAAGGTACATAATTAATGTTTTAAATGCAAAATTTTGTTAACTAAAAGTTCAACTATTGAAAGGTTTAACTTAAGAAACTGCATAAATGTGTCATCCTTGAGTATTACTAAATTCTTATAAGGATAATAAATTACATGCAAAATCAATGAATAAAGTTGTGTGTCTGTTCAGATTGATGTGGAAATGGGAGAAAACTTTTCATGTTTATTTCTTAACAATAAAATTGTTTCTGTAGTGGCTGAGTAGTATGACTTTCAAAAAAAGATATTTATCCACAATGTTACAACAATCTTTGATTGTTCTGCTTCATTACTTATTTCATGTAGATAATATTGACCACATAAGTAAAATTAGAAAGCAATTTTTAAAAAACTGTTAACGACAAAAATATTTAATAGAAACAATGTTAAATGTTTTGTGATGTACTTTCATTTAAATTATATTATTTTCAGTAGATGATCAAATTATTTTTAAAGTCAAGTTAAATTTGTACCTCTTGCAAATATGGGTAAAAAAATGTTAGATTATGCTTCATGGTTTCAAGCACAGTAAGCATATTGTGTAAAATTTAAACAATTTATTGATATCAATATCCGAGTCATTTCATATTGATTTTCTTTTTAAATCTTGATAAGTGTTTTCTTCTTATAGGTTTGTATACTAAAGAATTACCAGAGTGTACTCAAGACCTCATGATGGACTTCACCAAAGGATACTACCAGCATTTTAAGGCATTGACACAAAACTAAATTTATTATATTTATGAATTAAAAAAAATGTTACATTGATACAAATTGGATCTTCATTCACTTTCTATCTGTAAAGTAAAGGGAAGAAAATTAGATACAAGAAAGCTATTGTGAAAACACACTGTGATAACATAATTTACTATAGGTTACTTTTTTTATAATTTTGATTATGAAAATACATTATTAAATTTTTTAAATGTTTTGTATATTATTTATCAGTTGTAGCTACCAAGCCATAATTTATGCTGTCAGCAACAAAAATAAACAACATTTATATAACTATTTCAATTCATGAAATTTCTTATGGTACAAGACATAATAAAAAATTATATCTACAATTTATATAAATGAGTGTAACATGTTGAGTGAAAGATATTAAACCCTTTACACTCAAAGTACTTCCTCTCGGAGACAACTGTTGGCTCTGAATACCTAATATCTATTTTTTCCACTTATAAATTCTATCCAGCAACCTCAGGCACTTATGATATTTTATGTCATGTACTGCTGTATTTATTACCTGTTACAGTTAAAGTATGGAATCCGTTATTTCATGAAATAACTGAATTATACTCTTTAATGGTAACATCCACCTATAAACTGCAACATATTTAGTTAAGGGGACATACAGGTAATAGATCAGAAAGATAAAGCAAAGTGTTTACATATAGATAATCTGTTACTTATGCAAATAGTGAAAAACCTAATGCAAATCAGCCATAAGGTGATTTTTATTAAAAACTCGGCAAATAACTTTTGAGAATCATATATTTATAAAGAGAGAAATTTTAATTATTTTTGTTTCAAATGTCTTTCTAGCTCAGAATAAATGCTAAATTTATTTTAGCTTTTGTTAGTGTCCCAATTCAGTATTCATAGGACCAAGGAAAATACCAGAAAGCATGGAAAAAGAGAATGTAAGAAAATTGTACACGAGATTCCATACAAAAAAATTGTGCATAATCAACAGCAATGTTTATTTATCCCTTGCATAGTAGCATGATGTTATATAGCCTTCTACATTATATTCAAATTAAAATGTTTGATGGTTCAGTGAATTTCCAAAAGTACTTAAAAATTAGAAATGACAAACATATCGATTTTAAAAAGACTAAAATATTCAGCTTTTCACAGAAGACTATGTTGCTTTTTTTTGCACAAAATTAGTATGTATAATTCACTAACTTATATATTATCGTTGTCAGTTTTAGGCACACACCTTAAGAAACCTGTTAGTTTTAAATTTGACTTGGTAGAAACTTGGGTATCAGTTCTGGAAAGGCAGTCTGAAGGATAAATTATTAAAAATTACTCTACAAAAGTGTTAAAAGATCTTTATGTATGATCCATGACTCAAAAATATTAAAAAATTGATAATTAAGAAGTGAAAGAAATCAAGAAATATAATAATTAACTGATTCAGGTTAACTGCAGACATGACACATTTCCGCGGATTTCCGCTTTTTCGGCATCGAATTTAATTATTCTTGGGATGGATGCAAATCTGCATTAAAATTTTTGTTAATGTGTTGGGGGGGGGGTTGCTCACGCAAACAAAAACTGTGTGCCATGTGAAATTTTGCGTATGGCTCTAAAGCGAAAGAGTTTCGAATTCATAAGATATTGCGTAATCCTGCCGAAAGCCGCTGAGCGTCCGAGTTATGTGCTTTGGGGTCAAAGTTTAGCATTGGGAGGGATGCCTAAAAGTTGTATTCTTTTCTTTCGTCCAATCGTCTTTTGTTCCATCCAATCAGAATTCATTCCGAATTCTGATTGGTTGAAAGAAAATCTTCCACAAATTTCTTCCGATCCGAATTTCGTGAAAAAAAAAAAGATTGTTAACTCTCCGTGAAGAAAGCCATTTTATATTCGCGTTCTTTATAACATTCGTTTCTTCATTTTTGTTAGTTATTTCGTTTCATTTTTTTTTTTTTTTATAAAGTTTTCGTTCCTTAGCGTTTGTCTATAAACACAGACATGACACATTAGTGCGGAAACGCGGATTTCAGCATTTTCGGCATCGAATTTTGTCATTCTTGGGATCGATATAAATTTGCATTAAAATTCTGGTAATGCATTGGGATGGGGGGTGCGCTCACAAAAGACGTGAATAGCATGCAAACAAAAACTGCGCCGTGTGCACATTCAAAATAATGTCAGATTTGATAGATAAAAGATCAGGTAGAATGTATATTGAAACATATTCTTCAATTTAGAGTGTTAAATACAAAATGATGAGCAAAAAGCAGTCTGCTTTTGAATATTTTAGAAAAAAGATTTTTTTGCGTGATGCTATCGATAGTAACGTGCAAAAATTTAAGGTTATTAGGCAAATGGTACTAGGAGGAACTTGATAGTACGAAAATAGATATGAGAAAAAAAATCAAAGAAAGAGAACAAAATTTAGAAAATGGAGGAAAATAGCAGACTGGAGCATAAAAGAAAACTTGAACTGTTAGTTCAAAAAATGAGAAACAAAAGTCTTAATAATTATGTATAATCAAAAAGAGTTTTTACATCACCATATTTTTTAGTGAGATAATTTTTACCATAGTTTTAGTTTAACAAAACTTTATACGCAACTCATTTTTCACAAATTAATTTTCTTTTAAATAATAATTATACAATATTTTTAATATCTCGAGCACTTTTTGTATAAATTTATTCATTTATTGTTCAATTAATCATACTTATTTTACTTCTCGGTGCTTATGTTTGATACGATTCCGCATTTATGAAGTTCAGCTTTTTTTGTTCCAAGCCTGTGTCATGTCTGTAACTGTTATTGAAGTATTTAATTTGAAAATATACCAGGAAGTTCTAAAAATGAACTTTCCAAAATTAATTGTTACAGTTTTCTATGGAAAATACTTACTTAATTTCAACCACTTTGGAACTTTCCCTTGGCTTTGGCTTGGAGGTTGATAAGGTTGGTGAGTTGCATTCGTATTACCATTATTTACTCTAGATTCGACTGCTGGCCTGTTTACAATTTCCTGTGGCATTGTCTCTTGAGGTGCATTTGAAATAATTTCTTTTCTGTGTAAATAAATAAAATTTTATTACTCACTGAAAAGTAAATTTTTTTCCAATTTTCAAAAGTCAAACTGCAAAATAAGAGGAAATCCAATTTATTTTACTAAAACTATTTTTAAGCTTAGCAATCTGTAGAATATTTTGTGACCTAAATATTTACTCTTTTAGTATATCTAACCATTAAATAGGCTTTCATGAAGATAGATTCAACATTTTGAAGCTTAAAATAATTTTTAATAAAACTACTTATTCATTCTTCTGAGATAATTCATGCCTATATTGCATATCCTTTCCTATCGACTCTAATAAAATGTTTTTTAGCAACTACAGCCACATTTTTTAAACATACTACTGTAAAGTATATCATGCTTCATTTTTTCTATGTCATTTGGCTACCAGAAAGTAAGGTATGAACTTTTAAAACTGATTATAGTTCCAGGTTTGTTTATTTTTTTAAGTTTAGCTATATTAATGCCCTGTTTTGAAGCAACAAAATATATTTTGGGACAGACCTCATACTTTTGAAGTATGGTCAAGAAGCATGAGGAGTTATAAAAGTGGTCTTTAATTTGCCTAATGAGCAAAATCGAAGTAATAATTTGCACTTCCACTGCTGTTTAAAAATGAAACTATCACAACCCTTAAATATGTAGCTTTGCATGCATGTATTATACCTGCAGCAGCCAGTTTTAAAGGTAAATATCAAGAGTTGTTTCTCCACATCAGCAAGGTTCAACCTTTTTATTATTTAATTTACTCAGAATGTGAAAGAAATTATGCTTATTCCAATATATAAGCATATTTCAACAAGGCCCTATTAAGCAGTTAGATGGAAATATTTTCTCCCTTACACCTCATTAACTCTGAAAAAGGTAGTTAACACAAAGTAAAAATTTCAGTTTGTGAGAGTTAATGCTTATCTGAAAGCTTTGTGCTAGTTTCATTTAGTTTCTGCTCAATAGAATAATTAAATATTACAAAAAACTAAACATTGAAGATCCTTAGAATATAATTATATTTATCAGAAATACAGTTGCATACCTAGACTCTGAAGCTGCAAGAGCAGCAGCTCTTGGATCTGATAATTTCTCCCTTAAATTTCCCACTAAGTAGCTGGGAAGCTGAATATCACAACCAAAGTAAATAACAGCTGCTGGAATTAACATTGTCTAAAAGAGAATTTCATCATAAGTACATGGAGTTGCTAAATTTAAAAAATGTCTATAACAAACTGTCTGTAATTTTATAAAATTGATACTTGCTTCTATTAAAGATTTTGAAGGATTCAGCTTTTCCTTTGGTGGAGTAATATCTAAAATAAAAAATTTTATTATCAAACATCTAAAACGAATTTCTAAAAAATAAAAAGTAGGTGTTGGCGCCAGTGCATCTGCCTTATGCCTGGTTCTTATGATCTTTTTCGGTTTGATTTATTGATGGTATTTCCGGTTTCATTTCTGTTAAAAATCATTCTGCACTTCACATTCAACCACATCGCAACAATGTGTTTCTGTTCTGTACATTACCTGCAGTGCATATTTTATACAAGCTCTCAATAAACAGTAGGCATTATATTAATAATGTTGAATCTGTTAAAAAGATTCAAGGCGGGGAGAATTTTTATCTGAAAAGTAATTAATCTTTTGTCTATTGACATCTAAATTTATTTATGCAGATAAAAAAACATTGTAGCAAACTAGCTGATAGCCCTGCGTTGCTCTAGATCCAAATTTTTTTCATAAGCCCGCTTCCGTTTTTTTTTTTTTTTCTAAAAAATTATCACCATCTTTCTCCAACAAACATAAATATCCTTTCAAATGTAACATTTTTATTACCTTATAAGAGTATGGTTTGAAAGAATATGCAAGGAATTTGGAAAAAGAACATTTATTTTAAACAAACCATATGTATACGGAATTTTCCCAACGTTGCTGATGAAAATTTCAATTTAAAAAATCTTAAGGACGAACGAAATGTCAATAAAAATATACATTGCAAAATAAAAAAGTCCAAAAGAGAGAAAAAAAAAAGGGGGGGGGAATGCAAGAAAACGATTTTTTCCGATGTTTAAAAATGAAAACACTGAAGCTAACTAAGTGAATAATTTCAAAAGAAAAAATAAAACCTTTTATTCAAGCCAACTTCCTTTAATAAGGCTCAAAAGGAATAATATATGTAGAGAAATAAAAAATGTGAGAACTAATAAAACACTGTAAGTGAATGAATAATAATGGAGAGGAAAAAGAAAATTGGCAAAAATAAAGAAAAGCGGCCAAATTTACCACTTAAAATTAAATAAAATTCTAATTTTAAAATAAATGTTACGGCATTAGCTCCCTTTTGTGCTAATCCATCACTGTGCCAAATTTGGTCCCTGTAAGTTAAATAGTCTGGGCGTGCATAAAAAATAAAAAAATGAACATACATACTAAAAAAAATTGCTCTTTTATATATATAGTTTCACAAGTAGAACTTCATTTTCATTTACTGTATTATAATTATTCACATTTTAGGCTATCAAATCACACAAGAAAATATTCTATGGGAGAATGTTTGTGGATAATTAATCATACAGTTGCAGTTCTGTATCTAATTTTTGTCAGTGAGTTGGTAATTTGTAACAATTAATAATTATATAAAGGAATTCAATTGATATGCATTAGAAAAGAAAACATATTACTCACATAAATAAAAATTCAAATGTCTATCTTCTAAATAATTTCGAACAAAATCCTGTACATCTTGAACTGTAAAGCAAAACCATATGAGTGAGAAAATACAAGACATGAATACAACATGAAGATATTTTTTATACTTTATCAGCACAATAACAATAGAGTTCATTAAGCTTTGATGTTATACAACTGAAATATATAAGTTTTTGTAAAAGAAAATGCAGTAATCGATTCATGCTACAAAACAAAATATAATTTTCAAACCTATCGATTTGATTGCTACACAAAGATAACACTTAATCATTAATATAAAAATACTTTTATTATAATTTAACCTGTTAACTGGGGAATAAACTTTTATTCAACTTGTTTCACAACGGGGACTTTTTTCTTCGCAGTGAGAAGTAATATCATCACACCTCAAGTAATAAAAAAAAAATGTTTTTAACGTATTGATTATATTTATTTCAACAAAATATTTTATGATATATATAAATCAAATATTTTCAATGTATAAAGAATAAACCTTTTAGCAGGCGTGTATGTGTAGGAAATACTTTTATTGTGGATCATATTACATATTTATATCATTTTTATATAACTTTTAATGCAATTTTTATTTATATAATCTGTGTTTAGAATGGAGCTAATAAATACAGGATACATAAGTAAAAGTTGCATGAATTTTTGTGAAAGAACATGATATAAATATGTAATATGATGCACGATAGAAGTATCTCCACCTGGAAGGTTAAAAATTTCCATGACAAAAAATGTAGTCATGCCCATTGAAGTAGTTTTCCTGGAATGACGAAAAATGATGTCATGCCATTGAAGTAGTCTTCCTGGTATGACGAAATATTTCATCAAACCCAGTTAACAGGTTAACTAGTGTTGAAATGAATGGGAAAATATTTCTTTTTCACCAAGAACATTTTGAAGTTGAGTGCAGACCACAAATTCGCAACAGGGCCAACATTTACTTTATTTAACTCGTGCACAAATAAGGTGGAGGGGACCTAATGAGACAATCTTTTATTTTGGCTACATTTTTATCAAAATTTTATTTTTTTACAAAATAAATAAAATGTATTGATTTTTAAAAATTGCTTAGCTGGGTTTTAAAATAATCTTATCAGTTTTTTAAAAGAAACTTTTTTTAGTCCTCACTCTTCCATACATATTTTATATCTAGATAGTATTACCAATATAAATTATTGAGTTACCTATGTATTTTTTGTACTTCAAAGCTTTAATTTATGGATTTACATTTCTTCATATATATATTTCTTGATCATAGTTTTTTTTTCATATTTACAGTTGAGTTCTAGTTGAAATTATTTGTAACTAGACTGTATCCTATTTACAAATTACATGATAATGTACTTTTACTCCTTTAAAGAAGTTGTTGTTGCAGATTTTGCCGGAAGCAATTGAAAACTCAAATGTGCAAATGGCATAATATGCATACAATTTATCTTTTTTCGAAGTGATAATAAACGAATATTCCTTGAAATAGACCTTAGTAAATACAGTCTGGTATTTCTTTTTAGATTCTTTCGATGACATCAGATCTGGACTGATGGAAAAAGAAATGCAAGCACAAAAAAATATATATATTTCGGCGATACTCCTAACATGAAAAGATAGGCAGAACAGATAAATTCTTTCTAGTGCGCTAAAGAGTCAAAGCAGTGCATGCGCCGAAAACCTATGGCAATAGTTACTAGTCAACAAGCTTGGACATGATACTGCGGCAGAGCAAATGAAGAATCTGTAGGGTAATGACATAACACATTCGAAATTTGAGGAGAATGTGGTTGCGGCAAGTGCTGGATTTTTCTTTTCGTCATTTTTATTATTACTATTTATTTGCTCCGATTCCTCAAAAATACCAAAAACCGGGAGGAAATTGGTGAGAATCGGGAGAAATTGTTAAAAAGCTGGAGATTTCCACCAAAAGCGGGAGAGTTGTTTGTCTGTGAGTGATTCATGTGTACATTAGTGAATTTGAAAAAAGAACTATAGAATCTTTGTTAGAAACTAGAATAAGAATTTTTATGTCAAAACTAGCCTAAATGGTAGAAATATTTTCAATCATCTTTTTTCTTCAATTTATTATCTGCAAGCAATTTAAATTACTTAAAATAGAAATTTCAAAAACTACGGAAAAACAATAATGAAAAATAAGCATTTTTGTTTTACTATCGACTTATAGCAATATTTATCTATTAATGCAAAATCAAAACTGAATGATCCTTTAACCCTTTGAGGACAGCTGCACGGAAAACGTGCAGTTCAATCTGGATGATATCTCCCAAATTATGTGGCTGCTCCGCACAGGCGTACTGTTTCTAGTTAAGCCTAATTGCACTAAAGCTGGTGTCATGCCGACATGACAGTCAGTAGCTAAAAGTCATAAGAGCGGCACGTATCCATGACAAATGGGAGAGAATGTGACAGTTGTCCTCAAAGGGTTAAAAAGCAACTGGCATATATTTTTTCCAGAAGATATTAGTTTAAATATTACCTGTTTCTGTAGTCTGGAACACTGCTTGTAACACTAACCTCTCAGGAAAATAGACACGAATAACAGTTTTCTTATATTGAGCTAATTTATCAAGAACTTGCCTCTGCCTTTGATCTTTTGTTAATAATGGTTGATTTTCCAATTCTAGTCTGTAAAAATATTAAAAGACTTAAAATTTATATCACACATATGTTTTCAAAATAATCATTTTAAATGAAGAATGGAGAGGAAATTTACCTTTCCTTTCTATATGATTCTAGTAAGTATCTTGCTTCATTAACAGTTAGCTCAAAAAATTCATCAGGAAGATCAGCTGTAAAATAGCACAGAAAAATATGCAATGTATTCCACTTATTTAATAAAAAAAATAAAATTTTAAAGGCTAATAAGGATCATTTTAAAAATTTATTTTGCTCTTTTTTCCCTTCACAAATAGTACTTTATTTCCTTTGTATAAGTTTTCAACTGCAGTTCAGACTAGCTAATAACAAAAAAAGCAATGTCAGTTGTGTTGCTTCAGCAATATTCAAGTCCAATTCTACAGTAGATATGTTTAAGGTATTTTAGTTTTAAGGTATAACAATTAAAAACTTGCCTGTTCTGTAATTAATGATAGACTACATAATATGCTGAAGACATGACAAAGTATTGTCAAAATTAATCATTTTAAAGAGAAAAGAATATCACACTGAATATAAATCTAGAAAAAATCGAAATGTTAAAAGTGTTCCTAATAATAAATAACAATCTTGTATATAAAATATTCTATCTCTGCTATATGCATCATATGTGAAAATACTAATTCTTAATTTAAAAAAAATCTAAGTCCACATTTCTTTCACCATATGAAAATTTCATTCTTCACCTCTCTGTTTGGCATTAATACAGAAAATATTTATATTGTTTAATGTTTTTTTAAAATCTAAATGGCTGAATGGAAATTCACACTAGGCGCAGTTTGCTGTATTCTTACTTTAACAAATTTTGTAACTTAGTAATAGCCAAATCATTTTAACACAAAAATATTTATACATCTTTTTTTTGCTGTTGTCAGGTTCATTATGAGATAATTTTTATTCTTTATGTTGAAAAGGTAACATGAAATCGGCAATTTTGCTTTTAATTTGTTTTCATCAAATTTAAATTTCTGAAATAAATTAGGCAATTTTCAGTTTGATGCATTCACTGAATACTGTGCAATGAAAAGTATAATTAACTAAAATATTGTCTTTTCCTGAAAAATTCGCAAATATATAAAGGTGCATGTTTTCTTCTTCTCTCTCAATATTTAATACTGTAAAAATTCTTGGTAGCAAAGAAAATATCTTCTAAGAAGTGTTTTCTTGTCATATTTTTTACAGAGATATAGCTGGCTCCAAACATTTTTTCCAGCCATATTTGCAATTTGAAATTTCTAAACAAAATGCAAAGCATTGGAGAAATACACCAAGTATTTATTTATTACAAATATTACAATATATAGAACATAAATACCTTTCTTTACTTCTGTAATATCATCTAAACTGTATACAACAGCATGCCTGCCACCAATCTGTTTTAAAGATTACAAACAGATTAATATAAGGTTGATTTCAAAAAGTATTAATACAAAAAATAAAAAATAAGATAATGATAAACTAATTTAATATCAACTTCACATTTACTGAATTATTTCCATTAGTATAAATAATAGTTACAAGACAAAAGTAATTTAATGAAACTCTTCACAATATAGTAATATTTTATTAGTTTATTGTTCAGCCCCATACTATTGCAATTTAGCTTTTTCTAATAAATGTAGTACATTCTACGATAAACCAAACATTACAACCATGGTTTAAAAGACAAAATGTTACACAGCTTAAATTATCTTAATCAACTAATAGATTTATACTTTCAATGAATACTCAGAAGTTCTAAGCATCATTTTTAACAAATATATTTAACCGATTGTCATATTTTCTTAATTGTTGATTAAAAAATAATAGCACAGAATAAAACTTTTCACAACTGCACATGATTTATTCTTAGTTATATGAAAGGTTTTAAATATTTTTGAGCCTTTTTCAATGTAAGTATTGTCTTTTAAATTGCAAGGAAGTAGAAAATAACAATCTAATATGTTAGTTTCTAGGAGAGACCAACATAAAATATACACTGATGTAAACATTCTACAGTACACACAAATTTCCAAACTGCATTTTGGACTACTGGAAATGTACCTGATACATTTTAACTGCAATCTGGTGATGAGGGATCTCTTGAGATGACATTTCATCTCAAATTTTCAAGCCACATAACCTGATTTAATGTGCTTCACACCACACATGTGGTAAATCTGACAGAATTAAGATTCAACCCAGATCCCCCCTGATCACAAAATCACTACATTATAATAGTAGTCAGTTCTATTATATGGAAAAATGCAATGAGATATGATTAATAATGAAAAGCTCAGCGTAAAGAAGACATTTTTTCCATTGCAAACATAAAATAGTTGTTTGTGTCTTCACAGCTACGAATTAGCAACAGAGATGATAGTATAGCTACCCTGTTCCAAACAAAATAAAAATAATTACTTTCATTAATCTAGACTTATCATATATATATATATTAGGGTGTCCCAAAAAAATGAAAGTTTTTTTTTTTTTTTTTTCCTTTTATGTCAAAACAATTATAAATAAAGTTTCATGTAATTTGAACCACAGCAACCCATGCCGACTTGCGTCTAAATGTGTCAATCAGTAATTGTGTACTTAAGACAGCAAACGCTGGCACATATCAGCCTGACACCTGTCTATTGCGAAGCACAAAGCAGCTGCAAATGGTAAAGTGTTGTGGTAGTACGTGCTTGTATAATTTTTAATCAATGAACAGAACATGGCAGTGGAATTGCATAGTTCTAAAAAAGTGATATTTTTAATAGGGGACATAAAACATCAAATAACGGGTTCAAAACTTCCCTCTAATGGACACGTTCTCGCAGTTTTGTTTTACAATATTCGAGAAGTGAATTTAACTGTTAATGAAAGTGCAAATCTCGCTATTTGCGAATGTATTATCTTTTGGGAAAAGGCACGCATATCTACCAAATTATTTGAGGAAACTTGTTAACGTGTATCAAGTTTGGAGAGACTTGCAAAAAAATTATAAGACGTATTAAAGCGGCGACAACAAGAAGTTATAAGTAATTTAGACAATTTGTTCGAAATTGCACACGCTTATGCACTTCAGTTAATGAAAATAGAGGAAGATAGGATGTCCTTGCAGCGCCAAAGAGAGCCTGGCCGACCCGGTCACTTGGGTGGAGTGGATAAAAAGCTGACCAACAAAGAGGAAAGGGCACGACTTCGAGCTGTCAGAGAAGATAATCGGCGAATCAAATATGTTTCTGCTTCAACATCCTCGGCGTCATACGAACCATTGCAAGAAGATTCCTCTTCGAATTCTAGTGAAAATATGGATTCAGAAGATTTCTCAACACTGATCGAAAGCTCAGAACCTGGGACAAGCAAATCGGTAATGACGAAATATTTTATTACCTCAAAGTTAATTGTTGAATTAGACAGGTGTCAGTTAAGTATGCGAGATTCTGTGTTTATTCTTGAAGCTACTATTGATGCACTTGGATGTAACATTGACAAATTTCCGATAAGGAAGCCTTCAATTCAAAGAATCCGAACAGAAAGAGGGAAGGAACGCGTAGAAAATACAAAAATTGATTTCCAAAACAAGGTACCTGATGTAGTGACCTTACATTTGGATGGCAAACTGCAAACTGGCAAAAAAAAAAAACCCACCAAAGAACAGGAGCAGGCTTTTTGGAAGGCGATCTTAGATAGGAATCTCGAAGACAAAGTCCAAATTCTCTGTTGTGATACTACGGCTTCGAATACAGGTCGTTTTAATGGTGCTTATGCGCTCCTCGAGCAAACATTTTACAGGGAAATGCTTTTTTTTGCTTGCCGCCATCATGTATAGAAACTGGTATTAAAGGCCGTATTCGAAGTGAAAATTAAACAAGTGACAACAAGCCCCAATATCCCACTCTTTAAAAAGCTCAAAGATAATTGGAGAAACATCGATCTCACTAAAATACAGTGCTATAGAGAAACAATGGAATTGTTCCGAACCGTACCTGAATTTGAAAATTTGTTTGACTTTTACCGCGCTGAACTTAAAAATGTTATGGTCAGAGATGACTATAGAGAGTTGATCGAACTTTCTATCATATTTTTAGGTGGAGATGCAGAAAAAAATTTAAAATCAGACCTCCGGGTGCCGTGCACCAAGCTAGATGGATGGCCCAAGCGATTTACTCCCTAAAATCATCGTTATTTAGTTCTCAGCTCAAATTAAACACCAAGGATAAGGAAGTACTATTAAACGTCTGCTTGTTTATCGTGACAATCTATGTTAAACCATGGCTTCAATTCATTTTGGCAGTTAAAGCACCCTACAAAGATTTGTGCTTTTTGAAATCTGTGAAAGCTTACAAAAATGTGAATGAAAGTATCTAGAAAGCTGCTTTACAGGAATTTAGCCAGCATTTATGATATTTGACTGATGAGATAGCAGTATTAGCACTTTTTGATGATGATGTGGATGAAGAAACAAAATTAAAAATGGTGGCAAATTTGCATAGAGAAAATTTCTCGACCCGTGAGAAAAGATACATTCCATCGAAGGAAGAACTTTGTGATTCAGGGTATGGCGAGTTTTATACATTGATTTTGTAATTGTTTATTTAGTTATTTATTTATATCACACAATTGTTACCTGTTATTTTATTTTTTACAGAGAAAAGTATCAATGATTTCATGTCAGTCAAAAGCCGGTCATTGTTTTCTAGACTCAAAATTGATGATAGTTTTCTCAACGAGAGACCCTTTTCATGGGAGAATAACGCTTCGTTTCTAGACGCTAAAAAGACGGTCTCAATGCTTAGAGCAGTGACCGATACAGATGAAAGAGCAGTAAAAATTATGCAGGTTTCATGGTTTAATAACTGTTGAGGAGGAACAAAAACAATTTTTGTTATGTTGCATACAAGAACACATGAAGATCTATCCCGAATGAAAAAATGCAAACATTAAAATGAAAATATGTACAGTAATGTTTCTTTTACTGTAATATGGTAATAAATATCTGCTTTGAATAAACTGGTGTCTTATGTACCAAAGAAACACACATTTTACAATCTTTCCATAGTATTCCCCGTACAAGATTTCATGTTCAAGTTTGACCTGAAGTCGGCACAGGTTACCGCTATCTTATTGCAATAATACATTTTATTTATATTACTGAAGTGAAATAGAAAAAAAATAGAGGTATATTCGATTTTGCAAAAAAAAAAAAAAAAATCCCTTGTAACTTGGGACACCCTAATATATATATATGAAAATGGGGAATGCTTCATTTACCGACCTCAGGTGCCAAAATTTCTGTTAGTAAAATTGCTGAGCATATTCTAGTTGTTGAGGGATGAGAACTGCCCCATAAATGAAAGTTTAATAATAATAAAAAAAACTTCTATTCAATACAGATGTTAGAAGGAAATATGTAATTTTAGGACTACATTTAATCAGTTTATGTAACTAATTTTCAGACATTACAACTTATTTTTAAGAACAGTATAAAATAATTCAAATAACTTAATAAATTGATAACTTATGTTAATAATAACAAAAAAATGCCAACTGACATAGATAATTTCCCCTATTTCTTCAACATCATCCTGAGTTTCTGAATCGCAGCTCATGCTTGATTTTTGGTCTGAAATATCTGTTTCGGTATTTTCAACTACATTCTCCTCTTTCTGAAATGAAGCAAATGAAGTAATTGAAGAGTTATCATCACATTCATCCAATGAAGGCCAACCTTCTTCTTTTGAAGAATTTTCGTTGTCATTGATATCCATAGGCTCGGTGCGCTCTTGTTGCACTATTTCTGCATCCAATTTATTTCCTTTTCCCTCTGACTGATAGATAGAACTTTTTTGTTCTACTGCTGCATTTTCTAAGCGAGCTTGCTTTTTAATTTGTTCTGGGACTGGAGAATCTGGAGGTTTGTAATCTCTGGAATCCCATACACCTATCTCTAATGGAGGATGTGCAGTTAAAGGTGCAGTTTCATGGGCTTGCTCTTCTAGTACTTCAGGATTCCTGTACAATAACCTAAAACAAAATCTATTATTACTAATGTATAAATATTTATTAACTACAGAACAATCTAAAATTATTTTATGGGAAAACCGCATGATTATAAATATGAAATAGGGTGAGAAAAAACTTGATGCTATGGATCAAAGACTAAGGCATCTGGATAAGATCTACATCTTTATTTTATTATACACTTTCATTTAACTTGATTTCTACATGTTTGTAAAGATCAAATTTTGTAGTCGTTTTCAGATCTTAAGAGTTTTGAAATTTTGCACTCATGTTTTCTCAATCAATACACTATTTTAATATTTTCATATCTTAATTGATTAATTTAATTAAATTTTGAATCCATACAAAAGGTTGTGAATTTGAGAAAAAAAAATGATTTCAGGATATTTAAAAATAATTAATTAAGGATTAAAGACAAAAAATGCTAATCATATATTTTATATAATATATATACTCTTTAAAATTGCACAAATAATTTCACAAAGCAATCTATTCTAATGTAACTAAATAAAATAACCTTCATGAAACAAAAAAATAAAACTTTTCATCTAAAATATGCTTTAGATGCCTTAAAAAAACATTGCCAACAATACGGGCTAGTCCACATTTAACATTTAAAGTTCCTTCAAACTTTAAGATAGAAATTGAAAAAAACTTTGTAAGAATTCAATGACTTCTGAATGTTCAATTTCATTAATTCTCTAATTAAATAATATAAAACTTATAAACTATGTCTCATCATTGTCTGATTAATATCTCATTTAACAAAATAAAATTTCTTAATGGAATTCAGAAATATAGTTATAATTATTCACAGATTCAAACAGCGGGAGTAAACTCCCCTAAACTTTCTCATATACTCCATAACAAAGGTGTCATTCTCTCTCTCTCCCCCCTAAAGTAATGCCATAAGTACTAAGATTTTATGGAATGTTTTGGAGTATAAAATTTTATTATAGATATCCCATACTCATACCTACACCAGGCGTTTCATCTCGAATTCCAGTGGCAAATCCAGGGGGGCTATGGGGCTGCAGCTCCCCCCAGAGCTAAACCAGAATTTTTTATTTAAAATCACTACAGCTGTTTTTTTCCCTTTAAAAAAAAAGTTACTACTTACTAAACTTAATTTCCCTTTTAAAAAAAGTGACATCTTTTCTTCCTGGCTTTTGACAGGCTCAGAAATTTTCCCACTTGTAGTCATTGTAGTCATTCCACTCATATTTGTAGCATTGATGCGGTCACAAACATGTTTTTGCTAGTTATTTCAATGTGTTTTTATTAAATTATCGAAATTATTGTAGTGTTCTTTACGATTCTTATTGTCAGGTGAATCAAGTCTGTAAAGTTAAAGTGTTTACATAAGCCATAAGGTTTGACATTCGTCATGACCAGAGTTTCTCAAACTGTGCTCGGCAAAACAATTCCCAGTGCTCCGCGAAAAGGCAAGACATGTTTAAAATTAATATTTTTATTAAACATAGTTTAAAATTTAAAATATTTTTCATGAAAAAAATGGAACAAAAATATTTGAAAATTTTGGCCTTTTGCACTCTCAGTGTGTAACAAAAAATCGATTATAAATCATTTATCATAGATCAGGTGAAACATTGACTATATAAAAAGGTAGTTGGCATTCAATGTGTCAGTTTCTCGTACACCAGTCGACAAAACAAATTTCCGTCAAAAGGCAATACCAGACAACACGGAGCCAGACAGAGACTAGTCTCTCTGTTTCCAGGTTTGCAGAAACAATCATCTTCGACGCCTTTCCAGAAGTATCGGAAATTTTTTTATTGCACATAAAACTGATTGTTTACTCACTTCTCAAATCATTCACATTTTAGTCAACATTCAGTAGAGAACTGACAAATTATAAAGTTCATTATATGTAATTTATTATTTCTGTAGCTTCTCGGATTTTTCGTTCTGATGACAAAATGGCTGCCTTCTGGAGGTTTCTTCAAATACTAAATTAGTGATACGGGGAATAACATCGATTTTCTTTCAATGGATCTCTGGCTGGAGATGGGTCCTTAAAAAACATCAACACTTCTGCCAAGCCAATTGGAATAGATGTGGGAGCATCAACATCTAAGAGGTATGTACTCGTTTTGTTTTTTTTTTTTTTTTTTTTTTCTATATCTGAATGGTTAGACTCATTACGATATTTTAAAATCTTGAAAAATTATAATCCCTAAAAATAAAATTTTACTATTCACGTATGAGATTTTGCAGTATAAAATTTTTTTAAAGTTTTACACTTTTACAGTATTTTCTTTAAAAAACCTTCAATGAATCTTTTTAGATGCAATATCTTATTTAAACATTTTACTGAATTTATGCTGTTGTTATATACAGCTAATTGTCATATTACTTTCTAATTGCAATGCGGAAGAAGATACAGGTGTTACTGCTGCTGTACAAGCTGGTTTTTCGAATAAACCATCGACTATGGATGCAACAAAACTTCTTGATCTTGAACTATCGAACAAGTTGCATATCTCTACTTCCTCGGATACAAGTTCCACAATTTAAAAACTTTGAAACGAAAGTATCATGATTCTTATTTGGATATTGGGTTCGCCGAGACCATTGATAATAAACCTCAGTGCGTAATTTGTGGCAAAGTCTTGCCGAACAGTTCAATGTTTCCAACAAAACTGCTTCGTCATTTTGAGGGGGTCCATCCAGAATGCAAGGATAAACCAATTGGACTTTTTCAGAACGAAATATATTGAACTCAGGAAAGTCCAGAAATGTATATCACATCATTAAAAACTGTCAACGAAAAGGCTTTGATGTTATCTTAATTAGTCAGTTACCGAATTGCTCAAGCTGGCGAAGACCATACTGTTGCTGAAAACCTTATCAAGCCTTGTGTAAAAGGCATTATCGGAAAAGACTGCAAAAGTGATAGACACAATTCCTTTGTCAAATGACACAATCTTGCGACAAATCAGGGATTTAGAGGAGAATGTGGAAGCTACTTTAATTTCTCGTATAAAATCCACTAAATTTTCACTTCAAATGGATGAATCAACCGATGTTTCTAGTTTGTCAATATTAATGGTAATTGTGCGCCATCCATATTTGGACTCTTTCATGAGGATTTACTTCTCTGCAAGCCATTACAGACTACCACAACTGGCACTGAAAAATTTAAATTATTAGATGATTTTTTCGTGGAGAATAGCATCCTATGGGATAACTGTGTTGATTGTGCAAAGATGGAGCTAAAGCTATGACTGGCAAGATGTCTGGTGCAATCGCAAAAATAAAAGAAAAAGCCAAGGGGTGCAGCAGTAGCCACTGCATACTCCATCGACATGCTCTTGCAATGAAGAAAATGCCACCTTTTATAAAGGAAGTACTGGCTGAAACTGTTAAAATAATAAATTTTATAAAATCACGACCTACGAATAACAGGTTGTTCAGAATCTTATGTGATGACATGAGTAGTCTGCATACGTCTTTACTTCTTCACACAGAAATAAGGTGGATCTCCCGTGGTAAAAGTTTAATCCACCTCTTTGAACTAAGGAATGAAGTCGGAATCTTCCTGAGAGACAATTATTTTGCTTTGGAAGAGAAGTTGTGTGATGAACGTTGGCTAATGAAATTGGCGTATTTGGCAGATATTTAAAAAAAATTAATTATGTTTCTCACTTCAAGGAAAAGCATTAACTGTTTTTGATGCTACTGATAAAGTGGAAGGATTTAAAAAGAAACTGAAGTATTGGGTAGAGTCAATCAAAACCAGAAGCCTGGATTGTTTTCCACTAACAAAAGGATTTGGAGAAGAACTCAAATCAGACATTCCTGCTGATATCTTAAATGAATTTGAAGTTCATCTCTTGCGTTTGATTGATGCTTTCAACTCTTATTTTCCCAAAAGATTGCATTAAAACATAAAAGAAAACATTTGGGTTGTAGAACCATACTTTATATACAAAAAAACCATTCTCTCTAACATCATAGGAATATAAATGCTTGCTTGATTTGACGTCAGATACAGCGATAGCATCAAAGTTTAAAACTGAGAAATCAATCTCAGATTTTTGGTGTACGCTAAAAGATGAATTTCAATCCTATTAGATAAAGCAAAACTTATTCTCCTGCCCTTCGCAACCATTCATTTAGTCGAAACAGGATGAAAACAAAATACAGATCAAATCTCAATGCAGAGCAAGATATTCAGTTGCAACTATCCAAAATTCAGCCAGATATAATCTCATTGTGCAAATAAAAACAGCCTCATTCTTCTCATTAAATTTCTGTTTCACGAAACAAAGTAAAATTTGTAAGAAATGTGATAATGCCAAATTAATAAAATAACAAATTGTGGATCTGCAATATTTGCCCTGAATTTATTTCCAACTTTTTTTTGCATGAGTGTTTTCTGTTTGAAATGGGAAATTAGTGCAGAAAAAAAAAATAAACGGTGAAATCTAATGTCCTGCAAGCTTAGATAACGAAACTACTTGTATCGTCAATGCTAATTTGTCATTCTATTTATTAAATACAGTATATTACTGCGAGATAAATTTTAGTGCTCCACGTTGAATTTCCCATTTCATAGGTGCTCCGTGATTGAAAAAGTTTGAGAACCGCTGGTCATAACAATACAAAATTTTTTCTACCTCAGCAACCCCCAGACCCTAATCCTGGATTCGCCACTGTCAAATTCCAATCTTAGGTTTAACCATAATTTCTGCAGCTCTTATCGTGCCTGGTTTGGGGTTGACCACAATTTTCTTTGACCTTCATAGACCACGCCAAATCGAAAAGAAAACTTACTGTAAACAACCGCTTGGCAGCAGTAAACTGCACCAACACGATAGCAATATGCAATTTGAACCCCTTTCTTCAACCAATTAAAACCAAAATTGGACACAGATCTACAATTAAGGTTAGAAGCATGCATAGCAAATTTAATTTATCTAAGTCATTGCATTTAGGAGTTATAGTGTTTACAAGCATGCAATTATACAGAATGACAAACAATCAACCCTTTGACAGATTTGATTCAAAATTTGGTATGGATTTACATTCCTGATGATAAAACTGTGTGCAAAATTTTATCTAACTAGCAATTTAAGTTTTTGAGTTATTGTGTTCACATGGACAGACAGACTTCCCATGGACTGATTTTGTCCAAAATTTGACAGAAACCTACAAATTATGTATAAAGATCACATACCAAATTTCAGCCCTCTAGCTTTAATAGTTTTTGAGTTATCGTGTTCCAAAATGGTGTTTTTCGCACTCTGGGAGGTCTAAAACATGGAGATTCATCAAAATCGAATTTTTTGACGATTACAATACTTTCTCTTTGTATACGAGAAAGTAAAAAGAATTTATTATATTTAAAAATAGCTAAAGCATTTCTTTCAGTGATTCAATTTTAAAACAATAATCTTAAATTAGATAAAAGTTAGAAAAATATTTAGTACAATTGTGTAAAAAATTATCTGTCCCAAGTAAAAGGAGACATCATTCACAAAAGGAAAAGTTGGAAGTATTTTGATCTAAGCAAATAAATTGGGAGAATTACATTTCAGAAATTTGTATAATTTTTAACAATCATAAAATAATTTATTAAATATTGTTAATATGGCTAAAACTTAGCATGAAAAGACTTAATTAATTAAAAACTTCATACCTGATAATAGCTTTTCCACTTGTTAAACCAAGGCTTCTTAAAGTAGTGGATTTAATAGCATCACCAATAATCTAAAACCAAAAATAGAGTTTATTGTAATGTTGAATATTCTATCTTTTATAATTTTTGCCATCTTCTTAACTATGGAAATATACAAAAATGCAAAAAATAGATTTTAAAGATCCTACTGGCTATCTTCTATACATTCAAATAGCATAATATAATTTTTCATCCTGCCTACTCAACTAAACAATAACATATATTCCTTTCTAACTTTACCATAAATGCTAGCCTAAAAATAAATGACATGCTCAACTTTGAGACAACTAAGCTAAGGTCAAATTATCAATAATTTCTTCCTTATGTCTGGTATGAAATGGATAAAATAATGGGACAAATAAAAATCATTGGAATGAATATAATTTCAACACATGCGAGAAAGATCACAAAAATTTTGATTCTATTTCAATTTTTTTTAACTATGAAAAAGTCCAAATGTAATTTATTCCATTGTTCAGTCATCTGTGTTTAATCACTGCTGAACTTGGGCATACAGACATTCTTAACAGAACATATTCTATGTAGAAGAAATGAATAGAGATTAAAAGACTAAAACCTTTTGCATTTGATAACAAGTTTGACCGAATTTCTGATGATGCAAAGATCATCAAAGAAGTGTTTATGAATGAAATTTGGCAGATTTGTGATTTGTTCTCAGAAAAGAATACATGGGCATTTTGTTATTAAAGAACTGGCATTTTCCTAAATAAGAATTTTAAAAACTTTTAGCAATATTGTCAGATAATAAAAGAGATCTATATAGAATAATAAGTAACTCTAAAATTTCAAAGATTAAAGTGCATATGTTATCTTTATAATATAAAAGGCAAATACCATGACTCACTAAACAACTCACTCATGACAAAATCTCCCAAACCACGGGGACTAGAAACTTGAAATTTGGCAGGTGGTTGCTTCTTGGGGAGTAAGTGAAAGAAAGTATTTTTGGAAATTTTAATTAAAATTTAAATTAATTAAAAATTACCTAAAATTTTAACATTTTTCCGGAATAACTCCGTAACCTATTATCGCACAAAAAACATTTTTACATTATCTTAAAGATAAAAAAAATTAGCTTTTCAATGACACCAATCTTATTTCCATGCAACAGTTTTTTCCAATTTTAAATAATGTTTCAAAATGTTTTAAAGCATGAATTGCAACAATGTTTTAATTGTTGTAAATAAAATTCAAACTAATCTCATTATTTCAGCAAATCTTTTATTTATGAGCTTTTGCAATTGTTACGGTTGTGATGGAATAATTGTTTTCTTGTGAAATTAACTCCAAAGAAGAATTTTCATTTTAGTATTCATTGCATTTCTGAAATATTTTATCGCACCTGCTTCAAAATAATATTTCATAAAGCGTTGCAACAGATATTTTATTTCAGGTTTGTTCGTTTTTAATGTGTGTGAGGTACACTGAAATGATTTTCGACCTTTCTTCAAGCATTTAATCTCATGCTTTCCTGCCATTTTAAAATTATGAGGCATGAAAACGCTTTCAAATTTTTGTTTACTGCATTATAGGTAATTTTTTATTAAAATTTTGATTAGGCCTAAGAGTACTGCCGCCAAAATCGAATTTCCTCAAGTGATAACTCATCAAATTTGATATTAGATTTTGCGCAGTTCGGAACTTATGGTAGGAAGCCAGCTTAACGGTACAGGAAAGAGTCATGAAGTTGGTGACGGGACATTATCTCGTCTATATATATAAAAAGGATATACAATGAGTCGCTCATCACAAAATCTCCCAAACTATTAGGCCTAGAAACTTGAAATAGGCAGGTGGTTGCTTTTTGGGTAGTAGGTGCTCAATAACAAAGAACTTTTCGAAATTATTATTTTATTTAATTAAAAATTACCTTTAATTTTAATATTTCTCCCCAATAACTTCGGAGCATATTGTCGCACAAAAATCATTGTTATGTTTAATTTCAATTCATTTTTAAAAATGTTTTCAAACACAGCGAGACAGAGCAAAGGTGTTGTTCACGATTCCTCAAGGTCACAGTTCTATTTATAGCACTAGAGAGGGAGGGAGGTTTGGTCATGGGTTACAAACTAGGGAGAAATGTTGAAAAAAAAATAATTCACACCAGTGGCAGCAAGGAGGGTCACTCGCCACCTACTTTTTTAGGGAAAGATTAAATTTTTATTTCATTTTAGCTGCCCAAAACTAGGAATTACAAAAAAGCAAGTGTTTGGGAAACTAACTAATTTTTTAATTAATTTTTTTTTATTTTGTCAACCTCTATACTCCCGGGTCCTTTAGATATCAATAAATGTCTTTTTTGCCACCTCACTTTTTCCACCCAATTTGGCAGCCACCCCAGGAGCAGAATTATATCCAGTGTTCTGCAACATGACCTCAAACAGTTGGGAAATGTTCTGCAGGCAGTTTATCCAAATTTGGCGAACCACAGTGAAGTGCAAAATAGATACAGTGAAACCTCTTCGAACGGCCACCCCTGCATAGCGGTCACCCCTCTTAATGGCCAATTTTTCGTGGCACGGATTTTTTGGCCTATAGACCTAATGTTAAAATAACCCCTAGCAACGGCCACCCAACCCCTCTGAACGACCGCCGGGTGGGTTCGCCCATCCCATTTGACAAACGTATCGGTTCGAGATTTACTTTTTAAACTGAAAAACGAACCTGAAAAAATGGTTTTTCCAAGAAGGGTAAAAACTTAAAACAGTCACAAATTGTATCCTTTTTTCAAAAAATGTAAAAATTTATTAAAGAAAGTACTATTTCCTCTTTAGATAAGTCTCAAACTTCATTTTAAATATGAAATATGTGTCAGACTTGTTTATATTATGTATTACAGCAATTATCTTGTAATTGTAACGAAAACCCTTCAGAGCGGCCACCCCCTCTGAGCGGCCATTTTTCTCGGAACGGAGGGGTGGCTGCTCAGAGAGGTTTCACTGTATAAAAATACTAATTAACCAGTAGAATCTTTATTACTCATTAATGACAAAACATTATATTAAAATTAATTATCTAAAACCAAGGCATACATTCAGAATTTGAACTTCTGTCAATGACTTTTGAAGTCGGATACTGCAACATTTATGGGGAAGTACTGTTCACAAAATGTTTATGAAAATTTGGCCCATACATTGAGACAATTGCCGCTTTTAACAACTTTCTGACAGATTTATGGCCAGGTGGCCACCATTGGAATAAATAAACATTCTTTTGTCAGTTGTTCCAACTGAAGCGTCATCCCCATCGATTTCGGAGGGTCTTTTTTTAACAATTTTGTCAATTGTGGATCCCCACGATTCACAAATTGCTTCCGACACGGGAATAGAAATATAAATACTATAAATTTCAATAATCTGGGGATCTCTGATCCAAGCTCATTAATGGCCTTTTTTTTTTTTTTTTTTTTTAACAGAGCCTTAATCAGAAAAAATGAACCACTTTTTCTGCACTCTTCAATATTTTTATAAATCCAGTCAATAAAAATAGTATACTCAAAGAACAGAGATTTTTTCTTCTTCTGTGTGTGGTACACATAAAAAAAAACTGATATGAACATTATAAAATTTGAAAGAACTTCCAATTCTATTTTCTGGTCAGAATTCACATCATTTTTGGGGGAAATCAGATATTCGAAATTAAACAAAACATTTGTTCGTTTTATGATAATATCTATGTCATCCCCTCTTTCAAAAATGAACCCTATATTGTTCTAAAAAGGAATCAATGTAATTTACTATTTTTTGTAAATCTAAGCAAAAGGGAGTGATTTACAAATTTTCACAGGTAGAACGCATTTTTTTGGAGCTCACAGGAATGGAGGGAAGGGGAATTCCCTGAAATGTACTTAGTTCAGAAAACATTTGTGATGAAAGTTTTGTATTTTTAAAAAAGCATGATGGCAAAGCCGCTAAGATTTTTTGAAATTAATACATGCTTTCAGAATTACCCATTTGTGTTAATTCGTACTTCATGATGTGAACATAAGTTTTCAGATTTTCTATGTGTCTCTGATATTTGAAAGGCAATAAATTGGACTGCTGGATACAATATGATACCGACGCATAAAGAGTGCCTCGCTTTGATTGTTTTGCAGAACATATCGTGTGTTTTTTTTTTTGGTGTGTGCACATTTTTTTTTTTTTTTTAATGATGAAATGTTCTGCAAAGACCACAGTTGTTCAGCGACGTACGTCGCACTTTTAAGCACTTTCTGCTTCCGGGGCAGCCACTGGTTCACATGGGGCCACAGTCGGGTTTTTGTGACCATATTCAGGGTTAATCATTCTACCATTGAGTGATAGATGAATTGAGTGAGAGTTATATGAAATGCAATATTTAAGTTTCGTTAGCTGTGATGCATCATGCAGAATTGTATTGATGGCATTTTAAAATTTACGTCTTTATATATTTTACTACCTGCCAAATACAATAAAATAATCACTTTTTTGTTCTTTTTTCCCTGAGTTATCGCGGGTGAAACTGTGACAGGGAGTGCTATAATTAATGTCAAATACAAAAATATAAACTAATTTAAACAGACGAACCAGCTGGTCACCAAAGGCGGCTAGTTTTATATATTTTACTCCAGCGTTCAGGACAAAACTTTCCGGCTGATTTTAGGAAATTATTTATTGTTTTTTACCATGATTTGAAATGAATGAATAGAAGTAAAAATGTCACAGAAATCAAAATATTCAATAGTATTTCTTATTTCTTTTCAAAATCTGTTCGATTATAGAAAAATATGTTTCTACTCCAGAATTATAAAATTTCTAGATAACCTACCTTACTTAAAATTTCTAGATTATAGTAACTCACCTATTATTTATAATAGATAAGAATAATACAGTCGTTTATATGTTAGAAGCATTTTTTTAATCATTCTAATGTCAATAGAACTTGTATTTTCTTCCACTATGGACGAGTTTTCTGGTTTGTTTACTTACAGTAAAAACCTTGACTTTATCTGCTTGTATGTTGAACTTCCGCTTTGAAGATCCATTGACTTTAGCATTACACCGGAAATACATAGTACAGGCATATAAACAAATCAGAAAACTCGTCCATAGTCAAAAAACGATTTTTTTTTAAATATAAATTTTGCATATTTGTTTTTAAAAAATAAATCTACTGATATTGATTTTATAAGAACGGTTTGTGAATAATGTTAAATTCAAGAGTTACCTTCTGACGCATATAAATGCAAGCAGGTTCTCCAATCTCTTCTACACATATTGATTCAGACCTGAAAAAAAAATTCAAAGTTATTCCATTTCTTAATATTTTTTTTTTATTCCAGACATTTTGATAAAACATAATTCTTTGAATATTACTTCAAACTCTGTTCTAAAACATCATAAACAGTTGCTGAAGGTGGAAAATCTTTTGTAATTCGTTCGCCAGATTCCAGCTGCAAAGCAACAGTAACCAAACTGTCAGCTCTTGATCTTGAAGCTGGCTGCAATTCCAGTTGGGCATTGTTGGGTATATTTGCAAAACGAATCGGTAAGCTCAAATCAAGAATCCTACTGTAATGGCTGCAAAACAAAAACAAAATTATAATATTCAGCAATATTACATAATCTAATGACTTCACCTGAGCCATTTTTTGCATAACAACTTGCAAATTTTTTAAAATACTATTCTGAGCCATTTTTTGCATAACAACTTGCAAATTTTTTAAAATACTATTCATACAGAAATATTAGCAATGTAAGTTACATTGTTGTAATCCAAATTTAGTTACATACATATAGGATGCAATTGTGCTTTTTGGAACCAACCACCATTCTATAGATTTGGGGATCACTACTGAAGACTACCAAAAAAATATGTACGAGAGTGGTTCAAAAAATAAGGTAACAAGTCCTCTGAGAGGAAAAAGGTTTATTCGTGAAACAAAGAGATAGACAAAGGTAGAAAGGTACCGGTACATATTACTTTTCCACATAGTTAGAGCCGGACAAACACTCAGTTAGCCCGTGCCTCGGCACGGAGTAAAAAAATCGAGGGGTGCAAATGAGCACAAAACTTTGAAGTAACTGCTCAAGTGATCTATATATACAACTAGCAGTACGCCAGATAGCAATTTTAGTTTGAAGCAAAGTTGCAGCAATCTTGCTCTGCAAATCTGCAAGCTTGCAACAAATTTGACATGACAAGAGTGCAAGCTTCAAACAAGTTTGCAGCACATTAACGTCAGCTTCGAAGTCACCACACGTCAAATTTGCCACAAATTTGTCACGTTAAACTCATTGCAAACTATAGCAAAAACAGAGTACAACCTCCCCAGATAGCAATTTTAGTTTGCAGCTTTCTGCAAATTTGTCACGACAAGTGTGAAACAAGCTTGCAGCAAGTTAACGCAAGCCTCGAAGTCACCATAGGACGAACTTGCAGCAAGCTTGCATTGCAAACTCATTGCAAATTATAGCAAAAACAGAGTACGAACACAACCCAGGATAGAACTCACGACCTACCGGTTCGGAAGCTGACGCGGAAACCACTTGGCCACTTAAACTCTGAGGGGAGAAGATAGATTTCGCTAATGCATCGTTCCATTCGATTCGTATACGATTTATTTTAAACTATCTTCTTGATTTCATTAATTTTCTCAGTTGCGAATATGATTTGAAGTCAAAGAGATAGCGATTTTCGCTAATAACTACGTTTTGCTAGTAGAATAAATTATGAAATTAGAGTTCAAAAGTAATTACTTTAAAATGGGACAAAATGTATAAGTTATTATTTTTAGTGACTGTTTTTTAGGTTTAATTTTGTTTATAAACGTTAAAATTTCAACGTTAAGAAAAAGGCGATAAAGTTTTCTTTATAAAGTGGGAGTTCTAGTAAAAAAGTTAGTTTTTTCACAAATTATCATTGATATATTGAATTATTTAAAAAAAAGGACTGTCTAGGAGATGCTATTAAAAATCGGATATTTTTTTTAAAAAAAGAAAGATCTTTCTCTGTTTCAGTGTCTTATCATCTTTGCAGAAAACTTGCATTGCAAGGAGGGGTGGCGCTAGTTGTCTATTTTCGCCCGTGGCAAACTTGTGGCAATCTTGCCTTGTAAGCGAGAGTGGTGATTCTGCCAGCTTAATTTGCAGCAGTTTCGCTACAACATCGACGCGTCAAATTTGCCATGCCAAGATAATATCAAGTAAAAATCAAACTTGCTGCAACCGTACGTGCTATCTGGTGCCCGCGGAATCAGGAATTCAACAAAATGGGAAAAAAAAACCGCCCACAGTGACATGAAAAAGTTCTGAAAACAAAACGAAAGATACACATTATTGATTTTCCCGCATATTTTTATTCGCAATAATGATATTTCAACTGTAGAAAAACAATACAGAGTATGTTAATCCGAAACAATATTAAAAAATTGCAACGTGAAAATGATTATTATACAGCAAGTATAATATAATATATATAAATTAAGACACTGCCGAAGATAATAATCGAAGTCATTCAGTTGAAGGTTATGACGTATCCTGCACTCTGCACCGTCAGCCAATCACAATTGCCAGCAACGTTTCAGAGAAGTGTTGCGGGAGGAAACTCGCTAGAGGAAAAATATCTTTCAACTGACCAGGAAAAAATTAATCTAAAAAAAACGGGAAAAGATATTTTAACCATTCTTGTTTTAAATCCGACAGAACTGTTGCAGTTATAAGCTGAAAAGAATTGAAAATAATAGTGTTATTAAAACGTTGGATGCAGCAAATTTAAAAACAAAAATAAAATTTCGATGGCAAAACTAACTATTTTTTTAAAATTTCTCAAAATTCAGTAAATTATGTTTGAAGCTCAAAACAAACTTCTTTAGAACAAAAATTGTTTGTTCTATCCGATGGTGCATTGTTTGTTTTTCAACGATCATTAGAAAAGATACTACAGCCGTAAACGTGCCAAAAATGACCCAAAACAACACAAAACATTAAATAAAAAATTTTCTAGATTGAATTTTAAAATTCCGGCTTCGAGGTGCATTGAGTCACCTTTACGACTACCTGTGTGCCAAATTTCATAGCTGTCAGTGCGATAGATTCGTCTGAACATCGCGCGCGCACACACACAAACAAACATTGCATTTATAAGTATAGAAAGGCAATGAATGTGTGAATTTTGCTCCTAACTTAATAGTCCAATCAACGAAAGCCAAAAATCGACGAATAGAAAAAAAAATGGTGTAGTTTTGAAATTTGGCACAGTTGTTGGGGGTAGTGTCCTAAACGACATACTAAAAGTCCCCGCCGGTGGGGGGTGCCCGGGGGTACAGGGGAGCGTTTCGGTTTTTCTTAAATATCTCAAAAACTATGGGTTCTATCAAAAAACACTCAATTACAAAATTAAACTACATGAAATTTCCTACAAAACAAGTCCTACTTTGTTTTTGTAGCATCAATAGTTTAGAAGATACAGGGGGATTTAAAAGTTAATCTTTCTAAAATTCCTTATTGTAATTGTAAAATCGATTAAAAGTGCTGAATCAACAACCCTCATAATAACCTCATGCCTATATAATAATTATACAAGGGTAGTATTTCATGTGTCGGAGGGGGGTAATAAACCCATTTGATGAACAATTATGCTCCCTTCCTCCCCTCACATCTATTCCCCTTCGCAAGTTTCCTTCTATTCGTAGTCCAGTCAACGAATTGTAAATTTTAAAAAAAGTTGTAGTTTTGAAATTCTGAATTCGGCACAGTTGTTGGGGAGAGTGCCCTAAACGACATACCAAAAGTCCCCGTTAGTGGAGGGTGCTCAGGAGGGTGAAAGGGGGGGGGGGATTTCTCAGTTTTTCTTAAATATCTCGAAAACTATGGATCCTAGCGAAAAAAAACTTAAGTAAAAAATTAATGTAAATTAACTTTCCAATAAAAATAGTCCTACACATTGTTCTTAGGATGAATAGTTTAGATTATAGCAGTTTGAAAAAGTACATAATTACAATAAGTGGTTGAAAATGTTAGTTTTATTTTTATGAAAGAAAGTTTATATTTTAAAATAGTGGCTATATCTATAACAATATATCTATAACATATTATATCTTTCTATAACATAATATATATATATATATATATATATATATATATACATACATAAAAATATGCATAACCCATTTTTACACTTGCTCGTAATTAAATTTCACCATGTTTTTCTAGTATTGATCAAGTTCGAGAGGTACACCTTTGGTACAGGTACCATTAAAGGTGCCAAAACAGAAACACATTGCTAAACGTGTGTTGCTCCGCCGCTCCTTTCGTTGGAGGAATTGAGGAAAGATCAGCTCTGATCTTGGTTGATGATTTGAGAAATGCTTCATATCTACGGTTATTCAAATCAATGTTCAATGGTTAATCAACGTTCATCAGCAAAGGCTTTGTACTAGGAACATCTTCTCACCGGCTTGTGAGATAACATCTGGTGATGCTGAGGGGTTATAAAAGATGTCAGCAATGTTTTTATCTGGTTTAGTTGATTTTTTAACACTGTAACTATAGTGCTTTGCTTTTTCTATAAATATCTGGTGTAATGTCGTAGCCACGAAATGCATGGAGAAGGAGGACGGTTTGGGCAAAAGAAAGTTCTTTCAGCAGCTTTCTTGTAAAAAATAATTTAGCTTCAACTTTTCCCTTGCCAGGCTTCATAAAATAAATGTTACTTTCTGGTGATCCCAAAGCAATCAGTAACACGACTAGGTCTACGTTTTTCCCTTGGGATGAGAAGTTGCTTTCTCTAACCCAGATTTCATAATATAAGTATCAGCATCCCCATCCCCATCCCCTGTAGAGAATCTCGTTTCAGTTCCTTCAGCAGCCATTTTCTGTTTTAGTAATTGTACATGCCTAGTCTTATTTCTTCAATGGCGAGATGTTTCTGTCGAACTGTGACGGACTGGTTGCGAGCTTTTAAGTTAAACTCAGCATAGATATGTAGATTTAGATTATACAGCCTAAATACACTCATTTGGAGTGTTAACAGAACCAAAAGACTGCAAACCAAAAGCATTGCTCAAAGAATTTTACTAACTCTTCCAATAAGTGTTGCATCCGGGGAACGTAGTTTTTCCAAACTAAAAATAATCAAGACTATTTGCGAACAGCAACATATTGTAGGGTCTTAGCTCAGTGATACTAAACTATGAAAGATTTCACCGGACACAGCAATATCAGGATATTAATTTTTAATTAAAGATTCTTGATTAATTGATTATATACAAGAATGTACAAATTAACATCGACATAAATCAATTCTGCTTAACTCAGGACGAGATAACGTAAACAAGTCAAAGTTAAATCTGGATTCAATCGCAGATTTGTTATGAATTCACTCGTATGTAAATTGAAAAGTTCTACTCAAGGCGAGTACAAAGTCCGATGGCCGGAAGAGCGATTTGAAGGATTAGACCGCTCAAATATTGACGTATAACCACTAACGAGTTATACCGAATACCGAAAAAGGTAAATTGTAGTGAAGTAGGGCACGTTCACTTCGAGACGAATTCCTAAGAATTCCTCGGATGCTTTCCAGCTCGCGACGAGCTTTAATCAGCCAAAGGTTGGCTTAACGGTTCATGGGACAAGGCCCGATCCAACAGCTTCTCAGACCGAGAGCTGCCTTCAAAATTCTCGATCACGAGAATTTAATCTCGAATCTCCAAGCGATCTCTCGATCATCTTCAGAGTTCCAGTTTAAAAACACCTTTGACCCTGCCCTCTGAGGCGTGGTCGAAACTTAAGTTTTTGGTGATTTGTCGGGGGAGGAGACAGCTTCCCCAATGACAAATCTCTGTCCTGGTTCCCGCATCGCTATTGGCATCAGCCACAACGTAATGCGTTTGTGCTGACGACCTGGGTGATCTCCCGTGGTCAGTCGGCGCGGCGTTTTAACAAACCCTTCGGGTGATGTAATCAGGAATCGGTCTTTACGACGTCCTGCTCCCTTTCTTCTGGTGTCTTCAGCTAGCTATCTGGGGGTCTGGTCAGACTTTCTCGTGAGAATTTGCTGCTGCTTCCAGAGACCTCACAATATCAAACAAGATTGTCAGACCTCGCTTATACATATTACGGATTGAGTCTGAACTAAGTAACAGTTTAGATGTTTCCGAGTAATTAGATACTTCTCTGAACTAAAAGTTCGTAAAAAAAATTCGTCTGAATATATAATCCTGTAAACTGTTTTTTTAAATGAAGTATTTTAAGTGAAAAATTATAAGTATTTGTGTCAATTACTGAGTTACACTGGTTTTTGGACGTTCGTTAAAAAATGCAAAAAAAGACCATATACCTATTTCTTTTAGAATGCTTACATTATAGTTCCATAGGGGCGCAATTTTTTACTTCACGGTGCGGTTCGAAGACTAAATCCGATCCTGCACATAGTCACCATGGTTGTTGAAACATTTGTGTCACCGGTAAATCAATCCATCGAAACCGGCAGAGAAGAAATTAGGATCCAGGTCACGGAGGCACTTAACGGCGGCTTCCTGAACTTCGGCCTCGGTTCTGAAATGACGACCTTCCAGGTGCCTCTTCAAAGGTCCGAAGAGATGAAAATCACTTGGTGCGAGATCCGGGCTATAGGGAGGGTGCTCGGCCGTCCTGACCTTTGCTCGTTTGCCACATCTGTTCTGTATTCCCCCCCCCCCCCCCACACCACTATGTCGCGCCCGACAACTTTATTGAACACATGAAAAACAATAATACAGATATGTGGTTACAGAATACAATTTGAACATATTAAAAAAGAGTAGTTTTGAGTTACAATGAGTTTTACAAAATTATATTACCATTAATTTTGCAATTATACAGGGTGCTTTATTGCAAATGTACAATAAAGCACCGTTTATAGTTTCTCATTTATACGTCGTTTCATCACAGTCCCGATTCATTGTAACGATAAAGTACTTCGTTTATACGACGCAAAGCTTCGATTATACGTTATTTTCTCCGTTCTAAATTGTGAAAAATTCCTCCTTTCTAGTACGTGAACTGTGATAAAGATATCATGACTTCGAAATTATTCACAATTCATGAATTAACAGAAGACAAATTGTCTGCAGGAGTGGCGTTAGAGTTCCCCCGACGGAGGGCACGACTTGCTGTACAAGCGGACGGGCGTAATGATCACCCTCTTAAATTATCGCCAGGTCTTTATTTATCTACTAGTTGAATAGCCCGTTGCATGAACGAACAAAAATTTGTCCCGAAGGGGGACACACCATCCCCGATAGGGGGCCCTGGCCCCCGAACCCTCCATTGGCGTCACCCCTGATTGTCTGGTGCTAATTTAAGCGATGAAGAAATTATTCCACCTTTCTTTCAAGACTCAACGGACTCCGTTGAAAAACTTCAAATGAATTTGCATGAGCAGCATTAAATTTGTAATAATCAGTTGTTTAGTAAAAGTTCGATTATACGTCTTTTCATTTATACGTCGTTTTACGCCAGTCTCTTGAAAGACGTATAAACGGTGCTTTAGTGTATATCATTTCAAAAAAAATTCATACAGAGACAATAATGAGAAAATCCTAAATTATGCGCGTAATAGAAGTTAAATACGCTAAGAAGTTGGCTCGCAAAATCCCATTTTGAAAAGGCACCCATCAGCAAAATTGTAAGGCGCTAATCAGAAAACAGGTGACTTTTCCCCCCTCAAATATTTAATTTGGTAGGTATTCTCGGTGGGCCACAGGCTCTCAAACAACCTAGTTAAGGTTCTAATGCGGATCCAAATTACTTTAGCGCAGGGCGCTTAAATTTGTTAAGACGCCCCGGGTGCCATGTAGATAAAAAGTTACTGCAGTTACGGCACTTATAAAGCCAAATATGACAAGGGGGGGGGGGCGGAAAAATAATATAATGTCCCGAGCACCATTTACGTTAGCTAAGCCACTGATGATGGTTGGAGGGAGGGCGAAAAAATCCTATTACGTCCTGGAAGCAAATTATCCTAGTTACACCACTGCCCTTGATTAACTAGTAACTTTAATAATTTGACAAAAGATATTATTTAATTGATCAAAGTTTACTTTGAATTTCAATAGAAAAAGTAGTACAAACACTGCAAAGCAATCATCAGAAACGGTACAAAAACGAAAATGAAAAATTAAATTTGACTATAACTGCATTTGTAAAATGAAATCTAGACTCAGAAATTGAAAACCGAGCTGCATATAAATATAGTTGCTTTAACAAATACAAAAAAGAAAAATGTTACCGTATATCAAAATCCGATGGATTGATCTTTTGTTTCTTGCACGCTTCTTCCAGAATCTAAAACACAATGCAAATACAATTAATTAATACAATATGGATTTCTAATAATGTAACTTTTTACCAAGAAACCACATCTCACATTGAAAACAAATATGCAATTTTAGCAGTAAAAGTACTAATAAATAGGACTCCATTGCATTTCAAGAAGCCCCCAGAAAGAAGTTGTATTTTTGACAAAAATAAAATGTCTATACAAAATGAATCTGTTTAATAATTTGGAGGTATTTTAATACCATTAATGGCAAGAACAAGATATATTCATATTACTTATTTTATTGGAATCAGTACTATAACTGTAAGTATTTATGCGGTTGGTCACCAGGGGCGTAGTGGAGCCGGAACGCCGTTCCGGCACTCCTTTTTTAAAAGAGAAATAAATAACAAAAATTGTGAAAACGTCCTTGAAACAGCGCGATTTTTGTCACCCAGGTTAGAGCTTTCCGGCACTGCTTTTAGAGTGTCCCGATACTGCTTATTTTGCGACTACACCACTGTTGGTGACCTACTCCAAAATACGCATTTTAAGACACAACTGCTTTTGTAAACATTACATAAAAATTATAATCCCACACTTCTTTCCACAATTCATCATTACAATATGAACTGTCTGCTATGCAACAAAATGAAGTTGGTGCAATTTTGCTTAGCAAACTACATACATTCAGACAAAATTTGGAATAGTTAATCCAAAACCATAAAATGGCAGCTGATTCCCGATTGCATAGATAAGTGCGTTCAATTAAAAGTTGACAATTTACATAAAGATAAATTAAAAATGCACATATTTACAGATTATTTGCATCAACGAGAATTAAACGAACGATCATTTGCCCTTTATAAGAAGCAGTTCTTTTTATTAAGAAAAATAAAATCAGACTGAACTAGTTGCTTCCCTGCAGATCGATGTTTTCTAGCTGTTATATATGCCACACCATGAAACGTCTATAATATATTTAAGGCTTCCTCTTGCGGTTCAATATATTCCCAGGCTGCTACAACAGCATTTACACTATCCTAATTATAACATCAATGAGCTCACTTGACTGTTCTTTAAGCTCATTCCTATCTTTGTTTGCAAGGTAGACTATTACATCGTCCGTCATAAAACTGCTTATCAGCAAGTATAAGTTGTCCTCCATTGAAGAAACAATTCTTTTCCTTTCAATCGCCTTAACCTTGGAATGGTGACGTTGAGTCAAATTGACTCCTCCTCTCACTCAAAATGCGATTCTTCAATTGCTAGAAAACGAGAATTCCCCTTCTTCTGCTATGTACAGACGTTGACACATTAGAGTGTCAAATACCGAAGCGTATAGGATCTACCGTTTTTAGCCCAGAAGGATAAGTTTAAAAACTCGGAGAGTCAAATTGACTCACGTTAGCAACAGAGGAGAGTAGGGTGTAATCAATTTGACTCCACGTTACCATCTAGCGCTGAGTGGGATTAGTTTGACTCCTTGATTCCATTCCATTCTTTATCCTACGAATCTTTGATACCATTTACCATATTTTATATTTGCTTTTTTAAAGTTTTTTCTACAAAATTAGTAAAATAGATATTATTGAAAATGTTGATTTTCTCTCAGAGAAAATGTCGAAAATATGAGATCTTTATACTATCAGAAGAATTATGTGAAGATTCTGATGAAGATATTGACATTCCTGATTCAAGACTGTGGTGTAGTTGAAGTTTACTTTTGACTATTTTATGGGTGCAATTGAATTTTTACCAAAATATATCTTTATAGATTCTTATATATTTTATATTCGCTACCCTTTTTCCAAATCAAAGCTTTACATTTTGAAAAGCAAACTTTTTTTGTAATACTTTTTAAGAATTTATTCATATACTAGCTGATATACCCGGCCTTGCTCGGGATCAAATTAATTTTATGTCTAATATTTATTTATATTTTCATGTCTAATACAGTGACCCCTCACTTGTACGCGCTCTCTTTTATGCGCGTTTTTCACTTATGCGCGTATTTTTCGCGGTCCCGGCCAGGGATATAGGAAAACAATGACAACTCTTATTCATTTATGCGCCGCATTGAAAAAACACTTCTCACTTATGCGCGTCGCAAACATTTTCTTAGTTCAAACAGTTTTTTTTCAACAGAACAAAAACCCTTTTTGCTCTGCTTCTAGGAATGCATTTCCTTGCCCTTCCTCTATTTTTGAGATTCCAGGAACGCATTCCTCTAACTTATACACAGGGGTGTACAGGGGGGTTCTTGTGATTGACGTCACTAAAAGTCGCATTTATACAGCAGCCAATTAGAGGGGTTAGTACGGTACGTAAAACGTGGCATTGATCGCTAACAAAAAGAACCATCTTTGGAGTTTTGATTAGATGGTTACGTTTTAAAATGGCGAAAAGAGCGAAATTGTCGCTTTCGTTTAAAATGGATGTTATTAAAAAATTCGAAGAAAATCCTTGTACCTCAGAAAAAGCTTTAGCTGAGCATTTTAACGTCCCAGAATCGACATTGAGAGAGATTTTTAAAAATCGGGAGCATTTCCATTTCAGGGTTCATACACATTTCCTTAAAAGAAAATCAAGGACTTTTAAGGACTAAAAAAAACCAAAAAATAAGGACCTCTAAATTGAATAAACTTAACGAATTGTCGCACGCATTTTTAAATAAAATGTCTCATCTTTTCAAATTCAACCTACTAGATGATAAAGTATAATATAAAACATAGAAGATACATTATAAATTTAACACAACAAAACTCCTAAAAATATGAGTTAATAAATTGATGAAAAAAAAAACCCCATGAAACTGGTAATCAAATTAAATACCCTATTGGAAAAAATTCAAAATACCGGTATCAAAATGATACCGGAACCAGTAAAAATGATACCGGAGCCAGTAAAAACATACTGGAAATTTTAAAGCCGGTATGAAATCATACTGGAATTTTTGAAACCGGTATGAAACCATACTGGAAATTCTGAAACCGGTATGAAACCATACTGGAAATTTTGAAGCCGGTATGAAACCATACTGGAAATCTTGAAGCCGGTATGAGACCATACTGGACATTTTGAAGCCGGTATGATACCACACTGGAAATTTAGAAGCCGGTATGATACCATACTGGAAATTTTGATACCAGAATAAAAATATACTGGAAGTATTTAAGACAGTATACTGGTTTAAATACTTGTAATAAGTGCGTAACAATAACTTAACTACTTGTAATATAAAAAGTTTGATTAACCATATATGTGTATGGAAGTGGATCCGCGGTGGGAGAGAGATAAGCCCCCTAAAGTAGGCGTAATCTAATTTTTTAAAATAAAATTAGTTATCACTAGGGGGCTCTGCCCCTGCTCGCGAAAGCTCGCCAATCCCCCGGAGGATTGCAATCCTCCCGCGTTTGCTACGCAAACCTTGCTCGCTTCGCTTGCTACAATGAAAAAACTGCGTGTCCTAGCAAATATATATATATATATATATATATATATATATATATATATATATCCTGTTTAAAAACTTCTAATGCTTTTTCTATCCCCATTGAATTTTTCATTGAGTGGAAATGGAATCTTTATTACCTTTTGAAAAGTCTTTCTCCTTCCATTATAATAATTCCGAATGTTTTGATTCTTTTAGCTTTTCTAATATTAAATTTGCTATTGAAGACTTAAAAAGTAAATTCATCATCACTCCTATCGACAAAGCTTCCAATAACTATGCTTTTATTTGCAAACAGCATTACTATAATCTTCTGGATAAGGAACTTCAAAATTCAGCAACATACAAAAAGTCCAACTTTAATATGAGTACAATATCCAAAAAAATTCTTGCTTTCTATAAATTCTTCAAAATTAAGAAATTTAATTTTTGCTTTCCTTATATTACTATTAATCCAAAATTTCATAAAAATCCTATTTCTTATCGTTTTATCACTTGTGGAACTTCTTCATACATGAAGCAACCTGGTTACATTTTCTTCAATCTGTTAAAAAAATTACTGAATGTCATTTGTTCAGAAGGTTTCACTTGGATTATTAACAATAATAAACCGGTTATTGATTTCATTCACAATAATAAGAACAGTATTTCTTCTATTGAGACTTTTGACTTCAAAGATCTTTTTACAAGCATTCCTTTAGCCACTCTTCGAGAGGTGCTTAACTCATACTTTTTTGATTACAAAAATATTCTCAATATTTCTTTTGAGTATTGGGATAAATTATGTAATTTTTGCATATTTAATAATTTTATTTACAATGGGGAAAGTATTTTTCTCCAATCACATGACATTCCTCGAGGATCTTCATTTTCTTCTATTACAGCTAACCTCTTCCTTCATTATTTTGAGAAGAATTATTTACTTCTTCATCCTCAGGCTTTCAGATTCGTAGATGATCTTATTGTTTTTAATCATGGATCATTTAATATTACGTGGCAAAATATTTATCCTTCAGCCTTGCTTCTTAAACTAACAAACTGTAATCAGTTTGAAGCGGATTTTTTAGATCTGGATATTAAACTTGTTGATAATAATTTTTGTATCGATATTTTTGACAAAAGAATGGATTTTAATTTTTGTGTCAACCGACTTTCATATTGGTCTTCTAATATTTCTATTAAGATTTATAGAAACACTATTCTCTCAATCTTCTCGCATTAGATCTATTTGTTCGAACGAAATTTCAAAATCTAGACAATTAAAGCTTTTGTATGATCAACTTTTAAATAATGGTATTCCCGAAAACTTTGTACGACGATATCTCAAGCAGTGATTACGGAGCTACTGACAAAGCCTCTTTCTCCTTATCTTTCTTTTTCCTCTGTTTGGCAACAGCAATAACTGGTTTGGCGTTCATTCTCCTCGTGGTCGCGGTAGCTTTTTCCTGGCCATGGTAAGCATATTTCGCTTTTATTTTATTATTTTTTATGTTACGGCTGTTTTTTTATTTTATTCTAGGTCTTTTGTATTCGGATTTTTTGTATTTGTATTCGGATTTTTTTGTATTTGATTCTTTTTAAATCTTCTTAAATGTATTTATTTTTTATTCAAGAATTCTTCCATTTTTATTTGTCTTGTGCTTTTAGAGGGGATGACGGCAATTTTTAACGGATTTCGTTTGTCGTTAGCAGAAAAAAGCACAAATTAATATCATGAGCGAGCTTCTCTTCCTGACGAGCGGCTCGCTATGATATTTTTCAATTTTATTTTGGTTTTTGTCTATTTTTGCCATTTTGTCTTGACTGTTTTTGAGTTTTTGTCTTGTGTTTCTAAGTTTGTTTTGATATAATATATATATATATATGAATCAGCTTTATTTTGCTTCTGATGCTTTAATTTAAATCAGCACAGAATAAAATATTTTAGCCTCAAAAAGATATTTTTCTTCAAATAAAACTTACAAAGAAAATTATGAAAGTGATAACCAAATGGATAAGAGTTGCAAAATTAAAACAATATAATTATTCTAAAAACTAACTCTGAAAACAAATTAGATTTAATATTATTAATAAAGAGATTGTGGTCTTACATCTTATCACTATGAACATAAAAAAAGACAGTATTATGAATAAATAAAAGTCGTAAGCTGATTTCCTTTTAATGCTTTCACCTTCGTCAAGAAAGATTAAAATTTTTTGGCCCTGAAAAGGACCGTTTTTCATGTAGTGAAAGCATCAGGAAGTCAAATTCAACAGGCATTGATGTATCAGAGAATTCTCTTAAACATTTTTTTTAAAAAATGATTCAACTCTATTACACGATGTATATAAACACATACATAAAATCATGAATATATGCATTGTAAATACAATATATTGCCCTTCTGAACATTACAAAAAATTTCATTCCTGTATATACAAAACATTGCACTTTTGAACAAGACAAAAAAATATCATTCCTGGATATAAGAAACATGATTTGAAAAATTTCCATTATTATTCACCGTAAAAGTCAGATATCCTTGCATAAGACCCTTAATAAATGAGGAAATTTGCACTACATCATTACACTAAAAAAAGAATTGTCTTAAACAATTGATATACATTTTTAAAAAAATTAATACTGTATTGCAGGTCAAAATTTAAATTATATACAAAATATAAGCAACATACATATAAAAGGGTTATGTTAATGTTCACGGTATTTCTCTGTAAACACAATTACATACCTCTTTGGTCGAAGAGATAATTGAAACACTCAAATGACCTGGCTCTAGACAAACCAACATAAAGTTGGCCATGTGTAAAAACAGGATTAGTTAATACCAAGCACACTTTATTAGAAGTTTGGCATTAGGATTTATTAATGGTCATAGAAAATGCCAAACTTACAGGGAATTGTTTTCTTTTAAAACTAAAAGGAATATTATTGTCTGATGGGATGAGCGGTATTCTGGGAATTAAAAATGTTTCTTTTGAGTTCAACTCAATCATTTCTGCTTCACTAACGTTACGCTGTAGTTTTGTCACTATTAGCCTTGTTGTACAGCCCATTGCACAGGCCTTTTGAAGACATCAAATTTTGAAGTAGCATTATCACTGCACTTTTTTTTTTACTACTTGCTGTTGGTTTGGCAAGTGAACGGTCAACCTCATGATTACCTTACATGAGATTTTTCTGAGAGAGAAAATTCAATGAGTCTCCACATCGCTTCAGGAGCACTTACATATCTACATTACTTACATTACATATCTGCATTACGAACAGCAAACCTGTAGGAATAATATTGCAACTATGTAACCCCAACACGTTTTGCAGATCTTCTTTCTTCAACATGTTCCAAGTTGGAATTCCAACCGCATTCTCCATTCAGAAATAGAAGAGGATAAACCATAGGATCGCTGCACTGATTAAGTGGTGAAATATTTTTGTTTGTATTAACTGTTAGCAACTGGATAAATGCAAATATCTCGATTTGCTGGGGGCTCTACTTCATCTCCGACAAATATTGCAGCAACCTCTGTCCTTGCAGTAGGTGCATTATACCTGCGCAAGTCGAAATCTCGATGTTCCATAAAAACCATTTTAATATTTACAGCTGGATTAGATTGCATCATTTGATGCATCTGCAGATATGATTCCGCAAATGGATTTATGCTTCGTAATAAAGCGTCCAACTTCTCCATTACAGAGTGAAGGCAGGCTTGATTATTCTCCATACGTCTATTCCTTGCTTCACTGGAGTCAGATATGTACAATTGTCCATAGCCAAGTCTGTTTCGTTCATTTGAACAGAGAGGAGAAACCATAGGATAAATCTGACCATGTATGTGGAAACACTATGGGCATGTTCCAAGAGGTGCCTTTATGTCAGCCGCCATAGATGCAAAGGCTAATGCAGCATTATATTCTCGAATTTGCTGTTGATAGTTTTTTGCTTCCTGTGAATTGCTGCAGAGTATTTCCTTGAAAAGATCAGGAGCTTCTGGATTGATTTGAAGGCTTTGGGGGATTTTTAGCTGCAAAGGCTATCATTCCCGTATTCACAAAAAGTTCAGATTAAAAAATGTCGAAAAACTTCATGTTTTGGAGGAAAAAATGAAGGTTCTGTTTATTTCTGAATTATCAGTTACGACCGTTACAATTGTAAAAAAACCGGTCGTTGCCATCGGCAAAAAAGACTTTTCCGCCACGTACTATTTCCGCCTTAGAGTTATATATATATATAGATTATAATACATGTTTAAATATTATCTGCTTTTTAAAAATTATAACAAACCATATATACTGATATATTCAAAAATAACGAATTTCTCTTATGCCCTGCAATTGACAAATTCGAAAAGAACTATCTTAAACATTTTTCTAAAAGATGATTCAACTCTATTCCGCGATATATACAAACACATGCATAAAAATATGAATATATGCATTGAAAATCTGTATATATAAAACGCTAAAGCGGAAATAGTACGTGGCGGAAAAAAGTCTTTTCTTACGATGGCAACGACCGGTTTGTTTACATTCGGCTATGGTCGAAACGTGGCGGCAATGCTGAAAGTGATTCTTTTTTTTTCAACATTTCGTTAATTTCTTCATGCAAATGAGTCTGCAAGACCTTTATTACAATCTGCGGATGAACAGCATTCGGACATTTAAATGAAAATTTTGATGAAACGCACGCTTCAAAGGAGATCAGCTAGAAATAAAGCTAATAAGCTTAGGCGAGCCAGAAAACGTTCTGATCAACTTAGGCAAATCGTGTTGATTCTCAAATTGAGGTGAATGTCCCGGAACATATCTGTAGCAATATGTCTGATGTGTGCGAATTTTGTGATGCATTTTATTGCGAAAACGAAGTGAACTCCAGAAAAAATATACCAAATGCTGTCATGGTGGGAAAGCTCATCTGACAGAAGCTCCTGATCTCTTCAAGCAATTACTCTGCACCAATTCACAGGATGCAAAAAACTATCAACAGCAAATTCGAGAATGTAATGCTGCATTAGCCTTTGCATCTATGGCGGCTGACATAAAGGCACCTCTTGGAACATGCCCATAGTGTTTCCACATACATGGTCAGATTTATCCTATGGTTTCTCCTCTCTGTTCAAATGAACGAAACAGACTTGGCTATGGACAATTGTACATATCTGACTCCAGTGAAGCAAGGAATAGACGTATGGAGAATAATCAAGCCTGCCTTCACTCTGTAATGGAGAAGTTGGACGCTTTATTACGAAGCATAAATCCATTTGCGGAATCATATCTGCAGATGCATCAAATGATGCAATCTAATCCAGCTGTAAATATTAAAATGGTTTTTATGGAACATCGAGATTTCGACTTGCGCAGGTATAATGCACCTACTGCAAGGACAGAGGTTGCTGCAATATTTGTCGGAGATGAAGTAGAGCCCCCAGCAAATCGAGATATTCGCATTTATCCAGTTGCTAACAGTTAATACAAACAAAAATATTTCACCACTTAATCAGTGCAGCGATCCTATGGTTTATCCTCTTCTATTTCTGAATGGAGAATGCGGTTGGAATTCCAACTTGGAACATGTTGAAGAAAGAAGATCTGCAAAACGTGTTGGGGTTACATAGTTGAAATATTATTCCTACAGGTTTGCTGTTCGTAATGCAGATATGTAATGTAAGTAATGTAGATATGTAAGTGCTCCTGAAGCGATGTGGAGACTCATTGAATTTTCTCTCTCAGAAAAATCTCATGTAAGGTAATCATGAGGTTGACCGTTCACTTGCCAAACCAACAGCAAGTAGTAAAAAAAAAGTGCAGTGATAATGCTACTTCAAAATTTGATGCCTTCAAAAGGCCTGTGCAATGGGCTGTACAACAAGGCTAATAGTGACAAAACTACAGCGTAACGTTATTGAAGCAGAAATGATTGAGTCGAGATCAAAAGAAACATTTTTAATTCCCAGAATACCGCTCATCCCATCGGACAATAATATTCCTTTTAGTTTTAAAAGTAAACAATTCCCTGTACGTTTGGCATTTTCTATGACCATTAATAAATCCTAAGACCAAACTTCTAATAAAGTGTGCTTGGTATTAACTACAGTAAAAGCTTAACTAACCGGCATGCTCGGGAAATGCCGATTTCTGGATAGCTGAGTGTAATGGGGAAAAATGGGGGAGAATGTAGCCTTTTTTTTTTACCGATTCCGATTCTATCCCTTAACCATTATTTTTTTTTTTTCGTTGTCGATTTTGCTTTTTCAGCGGAAGGTGAGGAACTTTTTTTCCCCTTTGGTTTTCACTTTTGCTTTTGATCCCCTCCCCCCGTAAAAACAAGTCTGTGTACGTCACTGTACTGTATATTGCTTTTTTTCCTTCTACGACCCTCCGTGAGGAGCGAATGTTGCATTCCAGAAATAAATTGCCCATGTGAATGGAACAGTTTGGGCGCGCTAAATTCTGGCATTCTGATGTAAAATTTTTAGAAAAACTCATTTTCTAATTTTTCCGGTTAGTTGAGCTTTCCGGATACTTGAATGCTGGATAATCAAGAATTTACTGTACTGATTTTACACATGCCCAACTTTTTGTTGGTTTGTCTAGAGCAGGGTTGATATTGTTTCAGTGATCTCTTCGACCAAAGAGGTATGTAATTGTGTTTACAGAGAAATACCGTGAACAGTAACATAACCCTTTTATATGTTTGTAGCTTATATTTTGTATATAATTTAAATTTTGACCTGCAATACAGTATTAATTTTTTTAAAAATGTATATCAATTGTTTAAGAGAATTCTTTTTTTAGTGTAATGATGTAGTGCAAATTTCCTCATTTATTAAGTGTCTTATGCAAGGATATCTGACTTTTACGGTGAATAATAATGGAAATTTTTCAAATCATGTTTCTTATATCCAGGAATGATATTTTTTTGTCTTGTTCAAAAGTGCAATGTTTTGTATATACAGGAATGAAATTCTTTTTAATGTTCAGAAGGGCAATATATTGTATTTACAATGCATATATTCATGATTTTATGTATGTGTTTGTATACATCGTGGAATAGAGTTGAATCATTTTTAAAAAAAATGTTTAAGAGAATTCTCTGATACATCAATGCCTGTTGAATCTGACTTCCTGATGCTTTCACTACATAAAAAACGGTCCTTTACAGGGCCAAAAAATTTTAATCTTACTTGACGAAGGTGAAAGCATTAAAAGGAAATCAGCTTACGACTTTTATTTATTCATAATACTGTCTTTTTTTATGTTCATAGTGATAAGATGTAAGACCACAATCTCTTTATTAATAATATTAAATCTAATTTGTTTTCAGAGTTAGTTTTTAGAATAATTATATTGCTTTAATTTTGCAACTCTTATCCATTTGGTTATCACTTTCATAATTTTCTTTGTAAGTTTTATTTGAAGAAAAATATCTTTTTGAGGCTAAAATATTTTATTCTGTGCTGATTTAAATTAAAGCATCAGAAGCAAAATAAAGCCGATTCGTATATATATAAATTTTACAATATTTTTGCTAAGACACGCAGTGTTCTGATTATAGCGAGCGAAGTGAGCAAGGTTTAGCAAACCCGGCATAGCAAACCCGGGAGGATTGCAACGCAATCCTCCTGGGCGTTGGCGAGCTTTAGCGACCAGGGGTCAGAGCCCCTTAGTACAATATATTACTCTTCTGAACACTTCAAAAAATTTCATTCCTGGATATAGAAAATACGATTTGAAAAGTTTCCATTATTATTCACTGTAACAGTCAAAACATCCTTGCATAAGACGCAATAAATGAACAAATTTGCACTACATCATTACACTAAAAAACAATTGATATACATTTTTAATGTAATCAATCTGTAAATCACTGTCACTATTTGTAAAATTTTAACATATTATTATTATTAAACACACTTTTCTTTATTCTTCTTTATTTTGATGTTTCACATTTTTTTATTGAATGATTTAATTATGTTAATTTGATAAATCCTGTGCTCCATAATATGTACCTAATCCAGTACAATTCTGTAATGAATATTCTAGTATGATACCGGTTTGATACTGGTTCTGGTTTCATACTGGAACCGGTATCGCACCAGATCCAGTATGATACTGGATCCGGTATGTAAAGCACCGGTTCCGGTATGATACCGGATCCAGTATCATACCGGAACCGGTGTTTCATAAGCCGGTATATTTTTTTTGTACCGGAATTTTTTTTTTTTTTTTCCAATAGGGTATCTTTTAATTCCAAACTTTTTTCATTCAATTTTACATACAAGGTATTTATTTTAATTTCTTTTTCAGAAATTGTTTTTCTTAGTTCATGCGATTGAATAAATAAATTTATGTCCTTTGACTTTTCAGCCTCATTAATTAAATCATTTGCTTTCTCATTTGTTTGGTGTATCTCCGTTTGGAGGAACATTTTCTTTTGTTCTAAAAAATCTATTTACTCCTCTAGAGCTTTTCGTTTCAGTTGTTTTGTTTCAGTCTTTTCTTTGGATCTTTCACTTTCTAAATACTGCATGTATTTTGCTCTAGCAGAGGTGGCAGCCGTCCTCATTTCTTTAGTAATTTTTAAGTCATAAATAGCCAGACAGCTTAATAAATTCATGATTTACACGCTGGGAAATATATGAAGCATCTTTTAAATTTTCTATTTCCAGGGCCTTGTTCACCGAAAAACCTCATTGTCCATGTGACAGTAAAAAAGTATCAAGGGAATCGCTCTTTGGATTGAAAGAAGTAAATTCAAATGAATTTGGCTTTACAATATTTAACAGAAAATCTGCATAGAGTAACAAAATTTCATCGCAATCTTTTTCCAAAATACGTTTATTTTGCGACAACACAATCAATACCTTTTTCATTTTTTCCTGTGCTTTTTCGGGATATCCAGACATTACTTGTGGATCAAATGCAAATCGCATATCTTACTAGTGCGTAATTCACAGGACATTTCTGCATGAAATGTTTTATCATCGTTATGATGTTTTTCCGACTATCCTATCTGAGTGTGAAAACATCCTTGTCTGCTAATTCCTTATTTTTCATCTTTTCTTTTATTAGTTGCTCTGCAGCAAATCCTAAATACACTTAACTTTTATCATTATACAAGTTTGGGTCACTGAAGTTGAATTTGCATAAAGTCTCAGGTTTCTCAGTTCTTTCATTCTCTGGTTTCAAAATTTTCAAATGTTGAATGCAATCATTAACAAGTTTTAAAAAGATCACTGGCAAAAAATGGAAATAAAGGTTTATCACTTTGATACTGTTCTAAAAATGGTAATAGCACTTTTGACAATCATTCCTATGGAACCATGGACCAATAAAGGCCATCTGTAACTCCTCCCTTATTTCCCAAAGTGTATGCGATGGATATGGATTCGTAGAACGCGAGCAGTGTCGTCCCCATTCCACGAGAGCCACGTCGACCGAGATTAGAGCCGCCGAGAACGAGGAATTAGAAAAATGATAATCGGTGAAATTTTAAATTTTTTAATAATGGCAGATTAAAAAGTAAGGACTTTCAAGGACTTTTTAAAAATGGGGCATAAAAATAAGGATTTGTAAGGACTAACTGTAAAAGTAAGGACTTTTAAGGACTTGTAAGGACGCGTACGAACCCTGCATTTTCTTTGTGTTCTTAAAAAATAATTAACGGAAGTTACACACGTATTTCCATTTTGAAACTAATTTTATTTACATTCTTCAGTCGTATATACATAGTATTAATTAACAAATATATGTACAGTGTATTGATGTTTCACTTTTAAGCTCCCTTTTGTGGTTTTTCACTTATGCGCGTTTTTTTTCGCTGTCCCCAGCGCCCGCGCATAAGTGAGAGATCATGGGTATTCAACAAATTATCACCACTATACAATTCAATATAACTATTTAAAGATATAAGTTTAAAAAATATCAATTTGTGTACAACCCCTCATCTTTTAGCTTCTCTTCGACAGGAGCTAAAATTCTGTTCGTTGTAATGCCGATATCTTTCTGAATACTAATGATATTGAACTGAATATTTTTATATAAGTTGCCCTATATATCTGGCTTTAAAGTTGTGAAAGAAAAATTAAGCTATGTTTCGCGCATGCGCAGTAAAACATTATTTACTAAAAATGTTCATAATTCCTGTAATATTCAACAATTCTTTTCCAAAGTTTTACACAAATGCTTCTCTAACATATTGTCATCTTTTCCGTAAGTTTCGTATAATATAACAGAAAACTCTGCATGTTATAAGCAAAAAACAGGTGGAAAAATTTGAGACTTTTTAAGAAAACCTTTATATCTTCCCAAATATTTGAGCTGAGTTTACGAAAATTCCTGTAAATATTATGCACATTAAACATTACCATTTCTGAAAGTTTCATCTTGTTATCAGTATTCTGTGAAGCGGGGTGGGCCAAACACCTTTTTGTCTTCATCAGTTTGTAGACGGTCCCCTAATTACCCTCAGGACCGAATCTTCAATGTAAAATGTGAGTTATTGTCTATTCTTTACATGTCCGAAGTTTAATGGTAGTCGGTTAAACCATTCCGGAGAAATTCTAAAAAATGTGAAAATCTGCAAGTGTCCGGATACTTTTGGGCGTATAGTGTATGTGTTTAACAGAAAAAGTGAACTTGAAAGCAAACTCGAAGTGTTTGAATAAGGTTTATTTCTTTAAGTTGGAACAGTTTTTCATCTGAAACAGCTTTAAAATAGTTTTATGTTTTGATATTTTCGAAACTGGTAGAAAATTAGAATTTACGTTCAATTTTGCCAAATTTCACTATGCATGAAAAACTTAATCAAACCTAAGAGATTTTTAACATGATTGCTTTTATATTTTGTTAATAATTGCATTCGACATTGAAAAAATATGTTCAAAACGTAGAGTGAATTTGAAACATGTTTAAAAATATGAAATCATAAGCTTTGTGAAGGTGTGTGGACATGAATATATTTAAGTGAAAGTGTTGAGGTTAATTATGTATTGAAATACTCAATTTTCTGATAATCTTTGAAAATTCGTAAGCAAGCTGATTTAAGACATGTGCGAGAAAAAAGATTCAATTGAGACATTTGTTTGTTAAAACAGTGTCAAAGGTTTTAAGTTTAAGAAAAAATTTCAATCTCGAAGTTCTTGAACAAGGTTTATTTCTTTAAGTTGGGACAGTTTTTCATTTGAAACAGTCAGCTTTAAAATAGTTTTATGTTTTAATATTTTCGAAACTGGTAGAAAATTGAAATTTTAAGTTCAATTTTAACAAATTGCACTATGCAAAAAAAAGTTAACCAAACCCAAGATATTTTTAATGTGATTACTTTTATATTTTATCGATAGAATATTCGATAATCATATTCATTATTGGAAAAATATGTTCAAAACGTTGAGTGAACTTAAAACATGTAAGAAAACTTAATTGAAGCTAGCTTATTAGAAGAATATTACTAATATAATAGCCCAGATCCTCCGGTAACGCTCTGAAATCACCAACAACAAAAATCGCGCCATAGCACTGCGAGACGTTAAACAGCATTATTTCATTGTTAGAGAACCTAAATTTCAGTAATTTTAAATTTAAAAGAGTAATTGTCGTTTCAAATTTAATAGCTCTAAAATAGTGAAATAAAATTTTCTATCGATTGATATAAAATTTATCTCGCTATGATCAACAGTTCCCGAGAAATTTTAAATTATATTAATCCTATATTTCAAATTAATTTCCGTTTTTTCATAGAAAGTAGTAAATTACGTTATTGGTATATCATGCGCGTGATATAGTTTGGACGCGAAATTGTATCTGCATGCAATTGTGGCGATGTTGTTTTCTTGCCAAGAATTAAATTAGTCACCTGTGAAGTGAATCTACCATTCGTTCTCAACCGCCGCCAGTTCCCGTTAATTCCAGCTTACACGATGACTATCAACAAATCGCAGGGGCAAACTTTCGATCATGTTGGAATTTACCTCGATGGGCCTGTCTTTTCACATGGAACAGCTCTATGTTGCACTTTCAAGGTCTAGGATTCCCAATCACGTTAAAATTTACACAAAGACATCTGAAGTACAAGGAAAATTATTAAACAACGAAAAATGCTTCACACGGAATGTTGTTTACCAAGAGGTTTTTTAAATAAAGAAAAATTTAAATTATATGTAAATAAAAAAAATATTTCCTGTCATAAAACATATGTTTATTTTAATTGTTTTCAATCAATGTTAAATATTTCTTTCGCATATATATCTATTTAAACACGTCAAATTTGAAGGGAAATCTCTCGAATGAAGAGGCAATTTGAACCAGTCAAAACATGACGGGTGATTTTCTAGTATTCTAATAATAGTGATGCAATTTTTACAAGAATTAAAGTCTAAGAATATATAAACTTTGTCATATTTTGGAAAAGTGAAAGAATGCATGAGATTTAAAATTTTCCCTAAAGCTGATTAAAAAGTTCATTCGCTAAGATAATATTTCCAATAACAAAACCCATGACTTGCCTTTTGTTGAGTTCGAACCCACCCTTACACAAGTTCAAATGAAAACATGAGAAGCAAATGTCAAAAATAACTATTTTTAAAAAGACATTATTAGCACTAGATTATAATATTTGACTACAGTTATCAAATGGTTTGTTATCTCCCCCTTCAACTTGGGAGTGCCCTTATCGAGAAGTCTAATGTGCCCGAAAAAGAAAAGAAAAAAAGATAAATAATTCCTTATCTGAGAAGTGGGTGTGAGGGGGAGATAAGTGGTCGGGAGAGAAGGGGAGAGCCTCCACAGAGTCTCCTCAAACCCTCAATGTGGGTGAACTCTCATTTTCAATATACTGCCGACGGATATCGACAGTTTTTATTTTATATGGCAGCTTATGAAGTCTAGACTTGCAAAGAAAGGTCGCCTGCCCCCCCCCCCCCCTTCGAACGAAATCGGAAAAACATATAGACAATGAACGGTGGAGAAGTGTTTTTTCGAATTCGTTCGAAAATGGGGGCTGGTGGGGGGCAGGCGAACCTTGATGACATATCTAGACGTCATAAGCTTTCATATGAAATAAAAATTATCGAAATCCGTCGAGTGGTTGGGGCTGGCGAACTGGCTGAAGGTTTTACCATATTATTTTAAATATACAGCTCCCAACAGTTCCATCACAATGGCGTGTCAAAAATATTGTAAAATACCTATTGTAGGCGATGGAAACTGTTTATTTAGGGCAATATCATTCTTTATTTATGGACCTGAAGACTTTCATGCCGAAATTCATGAAAAAGTTATCAAAACATTAGAACTAGATGGGGTTTATTGAAAGATCTTACAATTTTAAAGGAATCTGTTGTCTACAAAGAATACGAAATATACTATGGTTTTATGGTCTGTTCCACTGATCTTCATGCAATACTTAAAACTGAAAAAAGTAGTGGCTGAGAGCTTCGAAGCAGCGAGGTAGCAGGACAGTGCTGAGCAAAATTGGGGCTGGCCGCAAACATGCCAGAGGGCGGCGAGAGCGGCTAGTTTATATTAAGATTTCATACCTACTACTGTGATGTTATTTTAGGATTTTTATTTCTCAACATTAGTTATGTAATATTATGTAATTCTTATTTTTTAACACATTCGCTGGCATGATTCACGCCTGCTATTCGGACCTTCTATTTAATTAGAGGCGTATTAATCGCAGGCGTGTCAATGTGCTTGATCGGAAACGAACGTATTAATATTTATGAAGGTTACTTTCTGCCAACAAAAACAAATTAGTATAATTTTGTGTTTATACCAAATGAAGACTAATAAATTGATATTTAGTTATACTTATTGTATGTTTGCTTTTGTTTTAAATATATATTTTAAACTATCTTTTCTTTCAAAAACGTTTTCATTTTTATTTTAAAAACAAATTATATACTTGCTTTAGTCTTAAATATATTTATGCATTTGCTTTAAACAAAAAAATATGTATAATACAGTCACTATTTTCTAAAACTACTTATCCTTCTGTTTCAAATATATACATTTAAATATTATACCTACTCTTATTTTCAATTTAAAGATTACATTTGCTTTTATTTTATAAGTGGCTAGCTACCCATTTCTGTTTTAACCTGATAAAGTTATTCTTTAAGCTTTTTTTTATTTTTAAACTTTAAAAAATCGCGATACTTAATATATACTCAAATTTTTATGTGAAAACGTAATTTATGCACTACACATTTGTAGTTAAATAAATTAAAAATGCTTTATTTAACTTATGTGTTGATATATATGCGCCAGCGCTTAAAAATTGATTTATCTTCGAGTCGGAATCGAACTGACTCAACGTCATGAAGGGGTACTGCAGTAACGTTACCATTCCAGGGTTAATGCAACATGGGTAAAGAAAAATCCTAAATGAAACTCTTGATTGATTAAAAATCAAAAATATGCACAAAAAATTAACGAAAAGTTTCCAGCGACATTCACTACCTCAGTGAGTAAAATTGACTTCCTTAATTCAGACCCAATGTCGGTTAAAACGAAGTCGGATACGTTAGTGACAGATAGTGGTATTACGTAATTTTTCCCTCCTGCAAAAAACGTATTGTATAACAAATTTGGTGCTTATTGCAGCACACCGTGAAATGACAAATTTGAGTAACTGTTTATTTATTCATTTAATATATCTGAATCTTTTTGCCAAAAATGCACTGAAAGAGCAATCAAGATTAATAGTTTGATAAGTCCTAGACGGATTTATTCATAGAGTAAAAATATTCGAATCAAGGGAATTTCGGACAGCCACATTTCCAGTTCAGTTAATGTCTCTAAGTTGAGAATAGTAACTTAACAGAGGTCTCAGTGACTCTCTATTCTAATAATTCTACTGAGATGTTCAATGAAGATTATTTGAAATAAGAAAATAATAGAAATTCGGTTCGTTGCTCTTAAGATTCACCCTTATGATGTGTTTGGCGCAGTATGGCCATATCTGGATCTTGCGCAATGAAATCCTAGCCCTCACTCCGCAGAAATGATTCATGTAGAAAATAAGAGAATTCATTTTGCTGAATTTGGAGCATCTGGACATTTTTAAGGTACGTTGATAGAGGAGTAATTTTAATAATAAAAAACAAACAAATAGCTGAATTTTTAATATTTTACTTATCTTCAAAACAATATAATTACCTTTTCATGAAATACACTTTTAAAGCAGGAAAAAAAATAGCTTAACGCTCCAAGTAAGAAAACTAGCTGCCCAGAATGGACCAATGAGTTCCCAAATTGGACTCGCAACTTCTTTAAGCTCAATTAAAGCAAAAGTATCTTGACTTTCAAATTCATACCAGCACACAATGTATGAACCGAATTATGATGATTATGCGTATTTTATGCACTGAATCAGTTCTTCTTCCGTTGTTTCCGCACATATTACAAAACCACAAAACATTAGTTTCTCTCTCTCTCTCTCTCTCTCTTTTGAACCTATATTTCATATCTTTAATGTACTTTTAATCGATCTTTTCCCGATTTTCGTAGGTGTTAAAAAAATTCATTTGTTTTGGTGTGTTTGATAAGACAATAACTTTTTAAAAACAGTTCAACAAATTTTTCAGCTCAGCAGTGTCATACAGAAAAAAAATTATATAAATCATAAATGTTATTGTTTTTCTGATTAGAAAAGAAAAATGCTATGTTTTCAAAAGTAGATATATGTTTTGAGCGAAGGATAAAATTGCACGCACCCATTGCATTTGTAAATTTAAAGTAATGTTTCTCAAAATAAATTAGACTGCTTTTTACTTTCTGGTATACGAAGTATACAAAGAGAAAGAAAGTATTGTAATCGTCAAAAAAATTCGCACTCGAGATTTTGACGAATCTCCACGTTTTAGACATCCCCGAGTCCGAAAAACACAATTTTGGAATTATGTCTGTGAACTCGATAACTATTAGAGCTACGGGGATGAACTTTGATACGTTATCCTTTACACATAATTTGTAGGTTTCTAGCATATTTTGGACAAAATCCGTCCATGGGAAGTCTGTCTGTATGTCCATGTTAATGTGAACGCGATAACTCACGAACTTGAATAGCTAGGTGGATAAAATTTGGTACACATTTTTAACAACAGGAATGTAGGTTTTCATCAAATTTTGAACCAAATCCGTTAAAGGGTTGACTGTCTGTTGGTCTGTATAATCGCATACTTCTGAATGCAATAACTTCTTAACCAAATTACTTCGAAAAATGAAATTTTGTATGTGGCCTTCTAACCTTAATTGTAGATCTGTGTTAAATTTTTGTGTCAATCGGTTAAAAATTGCGTTCAAATTGCATATTCGGTTGAAATTGCAATTGCTATTGCCAAGCGGTTTTTTACAGTATGATTTCCTTACGAGCGGCTAGATGGAGCGGTGCACCTTACACGCCCACAATGTTCATAGCGAATCAGGATTCTTTTTGATTTGGGTGACGGTGAACATTTTATTGTTATCTTGCGTACGCGAACCGGGCAATTTTTTTTTTTTTTTTAACTTATAAAAACATCAGTAGCTTCGCTTTCTGCATTGAATGTTACGTATCTACCTTCTTTTAAAAAATTCCAAAATGAGTTCTAGCCGCAGTTGTTAAAAATACACGAACTGAATCCTGATTGGCAAATAACATTGTGGGCGTGTAAGGTGCACCGCTCCATCTATTGTTTACCAACGGATTCGGAAACCCTTTGCGCATGCGCCGGGTGGAGTTTTTTTCGTAAAAATAGGGGGAAAGTGAAGAATGGAAGTGTGATGTTACTGAGCGTGATTAACACAGAACTCCGGAAATGCGCTCATATGTCTCATTGCCTGACACCCCTTTCCGGTGTAAAATCGTCCAAGAGTGGTAGTCTCGGAATCCGATGCTGAACAGTAGCCGCTCATGATTTTCTTTCGCCTTGGCGCGGTCTACGAAGGAAATAGTAGCGAGCGGCAAATGCGATTTTCGGAAATTATGGCAACCCCCCTAGATTGAAACTTCGTTTTGACATTCTCCAGATGGACGACTTGGATTAACCACAGGTATGGTGAAATCTTGTATGATATCTATAATAAAATTTCTTACTCAAAAACGTTAAATAAAATCTTATTAGTTGTGGTACCCTCAGCGCGCATAAAAATTGCGAAAATACGCAATTTTTTTGCGCGCGAAATGCAGGCCAAAGACACTTTTTTTTTTTTTTGCAAAATATCAAGTTTTTGGGAATACATAAATTTTATATGTTTCATAGTAAATCACCATTCATAGTTTTTTTCTCAAAATACCCAGGCCTTCGGTTATATACCCGAAAAATATTTACCTACCCACTGGGTATTTTACTCAACCCACATCACTGGTCGTATGCGAGAAAGTTTCGGGGAGGCCACTCCCGCTGGTTCTTCGTTTGATTCACTTAATCTTCTTCTGTAAAAAAGGGCACGAAATGTTTTAGTAAAACTAACAAATACTTTCACGAAATCTTCTGATATCGAGCTTGAAAAATAAATTCTACGATTTGAAGAACGTTTATTCCAGAAGAAACTCTACAAAAGAAACTACAAAAAAAAAATGTTCAAACAGGTGAAAAGGAAAGGAACACATCATTTAACCAAGATCATAATTGTATTCAGATTGAGACGGATGATAAAGAAGGTTCAAGGTTTAAAAGAGAATTCAGCGGCTATTAATAGACACAAACCTGTTTCATAGGAGTGGAAATAGAATAATAATGACCAGAGCGTCTCACCTTGATACTATTTTAAGTATAAGTTTTCAAGGTGACTCTCAGACACGCGCACTTGTTCCGATGATATGAAACGTCTTATTGCAGCTGAACACGAAATTTTCGGATTGCGAAAACTCAAACAATTTTTCATTGATATCTGACAGCATGTGCCTGTATTAGATATTTTTTTCATTGGTTTATCACAACTGAAAGCTTCGGCTGTTTACAGAAAGAAAAAGAAAATCCCTTTCGGCAAGCTGGAAGGCAAAGGTAGATAACGTTAAATGTTACAAAAGTAATGAAATATTACAATATTGATCAATAAAGACATAGCCAATGACTTTATTGTTTATACACATTGTAACATTTACGCTGTGATTTTGTTTTCATGACATTTAATTAGGTAGATTCCTCATAGGAAGTTTACCTATTGCAATGGTTCCCATGACACGATTTCCGGAAAAATTCTGCAGATCTTCACCGATCATGACCCATAGAACCCAAAACCACCCTTCGTTAAAAAGTTCATATATATATATATATATATATATATATATATATATATATATAAAGGCAAATACCATGATTCACTCATCACGAAATCTCAAAAACCACTGGGACTAGAAACTTGAAATTTGGCAGGTCGTTGCTTCTTGGATATTTGGTGCTCACTAAGAAAGGATTTTTCAAAATTTTAATTAGAATTTAAATTATTTAAAAATTACTTTAAATTTTAAATTGTTTCCTAAATAACTTCGGATCCTATTATTACAAAAAAAAACCATTTTTACATCATCTTAAAGATAAAAAAATTAGCATTTCAATGACACCAATTTTATTTCCATGCGACATTTTGTTCAATTTTAAGTAATGTTTTAAAACATGAATTGTAACAATGTTTTTATTGTTGTAAATAAAATTCAAACCGTCTCATTATTTCAGCAAATGTTTTATTCACGCGCTTTTGCAAATGTTACGGTTGTGATAGTATAAATTGTTTTCTTGGGAAATTAACTTCAAAGCAGAATTTTCACTTTAGTATTCATTGCATTGCTGAAATATTTTATCGCACCTGCTTCAAAGTAATATTTTTATAAAGCGTGGCAACAGATATTTGATTTCAGGTTTTTTTTGTGTGTGTGTGTATGAGGTACACTGAAATGATTTTCGTCCTTTCTTCAAGCATTTAATTTCGCGCTTACCTGCCATTTAAAAATTATGAGGCATGAAAACGCTTTCAAATGTTTGCAAATTGCATAATAGTTAATTTTTTATTAAAATTTTGTTTAGGCTTGAATGATAGGAGTTATGGGATTTGAAGCAACAAAGGCTGTAATCCCCTTGTTTAGCCTTAAGAGTACAGTACTGCCGCCAAACTTGAATTTCCTCAAGTGATAACTTCATCATATTTGATATTAGAAACTAGAAATTACAGCCTGAAACTAGGAATTACAAAAAAGCAATAGTGTTAGGGAAAATTAATTTTTAAATGATATTGTCTACCTCCTATACTCCCGGGTCTTTTAGATGTCTATGAATTTTTTCCCGCCTCCCTTTTTGTACCCACTGGTTCAGACGGGTCTCCAGATTGTTCAGCGGCCATATTCAGCGTTAATCATTCTACCGATGAGTGACAGATGGATTGAAACTCAGTTTGTAAGTTTCGTTAGCTGCTATGCATCATACAGAATTGTATCGCTGGCATTTTAAAATTTACGTCTTGAAATATTTTACTATCTGTCAAATACAATAAAATATTCAGTTTTTTGTTTATCTTTTCTGAGTTATCGCGGCTGAAACTGTGACGGGTAATGCTATAATTAATATAAAATACAAAAATAAAAACTAATTCAAACGGGCAAACCAGCTGGTCGCCGAAGGCGGCTAGTATATATATATATATATGATATTTTAATTTTTTAACTTTCCTAAATAATCTTAACGACACCTCATTTTAAATACTTCTACTTTCATCATAATAAACGCACTACAACTTTCTTTTCAAGTCACGAGTTTCTAAAGGGGAAATTCCCTCTTCTGGGTACTTAAGCGTTCTGCGCATTCATTTCTGGCCTTTTTCACGCCAGCATGTAAGCTTTCAACAACAACGCGCCGCTCGGGCGTAAACTTCTGAATACTGGTCAAGGAGCTACGTAAAAATTAAGTACTTTACCTATGAAGAAATAACGTAATGCCTGAATAAAAGAAGATTTAAGCAAATATTGTCTCTTCCATGATCAAAATGGACTGCCTTTCACCTTTTTAAAGCCTGATCTTATATTGAGTCGAAAGGATCTCCTTTGTTTCGTGGATTGGTTGGTTGGTTGGTTGATTGGGGTTTTATGGCACAAGGGCTTTGTTTCGTGGAGACCCCGTACATGGGTTTCGGAGCCGCCATTCGGCTCAACAACAGCGAAGTCCGGCGAAGTCGTCGTTCACGCCCGAATTCACGCACAAAGGAATACCCACAAAAAAATGCTGTCACTCAAAAGCTCTACTCGTCCATCTTAATGTTTCTTCAAATTTTATCGTTAATGCTTTCTTCATTCAAGTATTTTTGAAGCCTTTATTTCATCGTAAAAAGTTATTTACAAGGGTGCCATCGAAAGTTCTATTCTTCGAGTGTGCTCTTTCAAATTTGTGTTCTACAGTGATTTCCATAGTGCCGCCTTCTTTTCAATCATCGTGTTCATATTTATGTGTTCTCCGATCTTTAAAATGTGCAAGAATTCAAAAGGTGTTGTGCATCGTCGGTGAATGCATTTTCTAAATTTTGATCTGCGAGTACTACAAAAAAAAAAAATCACCAGCTGGTGGGGGGGGGATAAATAAAAGAGATCATGGTCTTTTCCTAAATTTATTTTTGTGTTCCAATATTTTTATTTTGAAAAGTAAAATTGCTTTTACATAATAATTCTTAAAAAGTATTTAAATTGTTAATTTTGTTTTGGTTGTGGTATTAAATAATACTGATCAGTATATTTTTGGTAAATTATGAAATATATTCTTTTGAAATATTAATTTGAATTTATTTAGTATTATTCTATTTTTTGAGTGTGTTGTTTATTCTGTATGCATAATTATTTCTGAATTTTAGTATTTGCATTTTCATGAAATTATACTGAAAATTAGTTGTAGTATTCTACGCATTTAATTGCAGTATAAAGTAAATAGTTTAACATGTACTTATTTTAAAATTCCCTTAAATTTAAAATTGTTTTCCCTAACTTGTGTTAAATTTTTCCTGCATGAATTTAAGATCTGGTAAAATTGTTAAAATGAATTACAAAACAAATGATAAACCAGATGAATCTGGTATTGTAATGCAGGCTACTAATTCTATCGCTATCATTCCTTTTGACCCGAACAACTCTATGAATGTAAATTCTTGGCTTAAATACTTTAATGATAAATGTCAAGAGTATAACTTAGATGATAAATGGAAATTAAACAACATAACAGCATACTTAAAAAACAGTGCCTTAACTGAATATGTAAATTCCTACGATACAATTAAAACTTGGGAGGAATTCGTTTCCTTTTTAACTGAAAGGTACATCTCCCCTAACCTAGTCAATTTGAGTGATTTCACTTTGAAATCATTCAAAAAAAAGGTGAAAGGCAGTCCATTTTGATCATGGAAGAGACAATATTTGCTTAAATCTTCTTTTATTCAAGCATTACGTTATTTCTTCATAGGTGAAGTACTTAATTTTTACGTAGCTCCATGACCAGTATTCAGAAGTTTACGCCCGAGCGGCGCGTTGTTGTTGAAAGCTTACATGCTGGCGTGAAAAAGGCCAGAAATGAATGCGCAGAACGCTTAAGTACCCAGAAGAGGGAATTTCCCCTTTAGAAACTCGTGACTTGAAAAGAAAGTTGTAGTGCGTTTATTATGATGAAAGTAGAAGTATTTAAAATGAGGTGTCGTTAAGATTATTTAGGAAAGTTGAAAAATTAAAATGTCACATATATATATATAACGCTTTTTCCCCATGTTATCTTGTGAACACAATAACTGGAGTAATTTTGATTTAAATTTAACCAGCGTGGGATATGTTGTAAGGACAGTGAAAATCTCGGCCGAGTTCGTAGATGAGCTATCCAGTTGAAAGGGGCTGGAAACAGTGGTGTTTGAAATTTTCATTCCCTCGCAATTCCTTTCCAATTAAAAAAAAAAAGAAAATTCAAAATAGGCGAATTATCGCCTTATCATAACGAACAATTTTTGAATTTGAAGTTTTTCGATAGCTGCAATTGCTTAGAAGTTATGAACTGAAAAGTGATTTTCCCTCCCTTCCCCTCCTCTCCCCACTAACTTGAAGTACATTTCAAAATATGCATATTACCCCTTGTTGGAAAGCCCTCGTCATTTGCAGTCTCTTCCACCCGCTTTCTTTCTTGCAGCTCTAATCCTTATGAGAATAGAGGGCGATAATAGTCACTAAATTCTTAACACGTAGGAGAATAAAAATCAATAAACATTGTGAGTTACAAATTTAATACGTGTGTTTAAAGCATAGGATATGCATGCAGCCATTTCGAACAGTAAATTTAAATCTCCATCAACAGTTAAAAGCAAATACTCAGGCAGAAAACCCCACAACAATTGTAAAGTTAATGAGATATTTTTTCAATATCAAAAAGGATAAAGGGAACTCTTATATATCTTTTTTGGCTATTTTATATTAAATATATTAAACAAATCTTGGTGCCGCCATGTTTAGTTAAATATCAAAATTAACTAATTATCAAATTAACTAATTGTCAAATTAACTAATTATCAACTTAACTATTAAAATTAACTGTTTGATTAATTAAAATTAAATATTTAATTAATTGTGACGAAATCTTCACTAAAACGTTTTTTATGGCTCATAGTATTTGCTAGCAATCTTAATCTTGTAATTATCTAATAATTATCTTAATTTAAATAAAAGTCATTGTTGCTATGTATGTATGTTCCACATCTCCTCCTAAACCCCTGACTGATTTCAACCAAACTTTGCACACTTTTTATTTAAGACAAGAGAAAGGTCACCTTCAACTTCTCAGAGCCCAAAAGTTACTTAAAATTTCAGTTAATTAAAAATCAGGCAAGGCGTTTTTCCACGATACCTTTGGAAAATATCTCACGCGCGCGCGCGAAACTATTTTTACACATTATTAAATTTTAAAAATTAGCATTTCAGTGATAAAAATTTCATTTCCATACAATTTGTTTCCCTGATTTTAATATTTTTTCAAAATTAATTTTAAACAGAATTCGTAACAATATCCTTTATTGTTGAAGAACAAGAATAATATGAATACATATAGTTGCCAGGATACATTTAAAAAATTCTGGCAACGAAAGCTAAAAAAAAAATTTTTAAGTAGACGATTAACAATTTATATCAGGACCAAATAATGATTGATTTATTTTCATTCTTTAAGTTAATGAATAATTAACTAGTTAATTTAATTGTTTCAAAATATTCATTGAAACCTTTCTTTCTTTTACTTTAGTAATTGTTAAAGAAATTTGAAGTGCCTATATAACAAATAATAATTTATGGAGAAAACAGCTGTTTTTAAAAATCGTTTGTTTCAATTGATATTCTCATTTTAATTAAAAACGTTTCAGATCAGAAAGGGAATTTGTGTATTATATTTTTTATACAATAGTAGTTTTAACATTAAAAATATTAGACATGAAAGCAATTTAATCCGCAGCAAAGGCAGGTATATCAGCTTGTTTACCGTATTAAAAAATGAAAGTGATTGCTGCTGATGGGAAATCATAACTTATAAGTAATTCTTGCTGTCTAAAAAACTTTCAGTACAAAAGTAATTTGTTATGATAAGGTGATAATTCCCCAAATTGAAATTTTTTTTCTATCGACAATCGTAACAGAATAATGGGGAAATGATAAATTAGGGGGGGGGGCAATTGAATATCGCTTTTCAGCTCATAACTTCTAAGCAATTTCAGCTGAAAAAACTTTTAATATAAAAGTTGCTCTTTATAATAAGGTGATAATTCGCCTAATTGATTTTTTTTCTATCTTTAGTCGTAACAGAGTTATGGGGAAATGATAAAATGGGGAAGGCGATTAAAAATGGCAATTTAGCTCATAACTTCTAACAAATTGTAGCTATCAAAAAAGTTTCGATACAAAAGTTGTTTGTTAAGAAGTGGCAATAATTCGCCTATCTATCTTCAATCGTAAGGGAATTATGGGAAAATGAAATTTTTAGTCCCCCACCATTGTCACCCCCTTTGAGCTGGTTAGCCCATCTACGAACTCGATCGAGATTTTAACCGTCCTTACAACATATCCCTCGCCGGTTAAAATCTAATCAAAATTACTCGAGTTATCGTGTTCACAAGATAACATGGGCAAAAGCGTTATACATATGCCTCTACTAATAATAAGAAGAAAAAGAACATTTCACCCTCTATTCTCATAACGATTAGAGCTGCAAGAATTAAAGCGGGTGGAAGAAACTGCAAATGACGAGAGCTTTCCAACAAGGGGTAACATGCATAGGTTCAAACGTACTTTAAGTTAGGGGGAGAGGAGGGGAGGGGAAATGAGGGAAAATCACTTTTCAGCTCATAAAACTTCTAAGCAATTATAGCTATCGAAAAAATTTAAATGCAAAAATTGTTTGATATGACAAGGCAATAATTCGCCTAATTTGAATTTTCTTTCTATTTTCAATTGTAAAGGAATTATGGGGAAATGAAAATTTCCACTCCCCACTATTTCCACCCCCTTTGAGCTGGATAGCCCATCTACGAACTCAACCGAAATTTTCACTATCCTTAAAACATACCCCATGCTGGTTAAATTTCAATCACAATTACTCCAATTATCGTGTTCACAAAATAACGTGTTCAAAACTGTTATGTATATAAACTTTTTAACGAAGTGTGGGTTTTGGGTTCTAGGGTCATGATCGGTGAAGATCTGCAGAAATTTTCTGGAAGTCGTGTCATGAGAACCATTGCAATAGGTAGACTACATATCAGGAATCTACCTAATTCGACGGGAGGCTGTCTACGAAATGGCCGCTGGGATTGAAGAGCATAGACTTATTTACCTTACTCAACTATGACTTTCTGTGACTAAAGTAGCTCTATGCGACTCTTAGTCTTTACTAACTTTGCAACTCGACTGTGAATAAACCATAATTACAAATTCTAAAATTATTTTTGCAATCTTCAATATCTTACTTTCTCTGTTAAATGAAACTAAAGCCAACTCTCTATGTTATTTGGTTCCGGAGCTATAAGCGCTTAACTTGAGCGCGAAAAGCGTCATAATTTTTTTCTTTTCCTACACACCATTAGACCACTATGGAGAGACGCAAGTCTACGTCAGAAAGATTTTCAGCAAAAAAGCTGCGGGAAATTTAAGAATCTCTGCTATCAAACACAGCTATAACCTCACAAATTAGATTCACCTTTTTTTTAGAAACTCTGAGATCTAAGTATACTTCAAATATGTACTAGAAACAGAACGTGTTGTATTATACGCGCAGAACTCGAAAAAAAAAATCCTATAATTTTACTATCTTTTAAATATGTAGTTAAGGATTTAGATCTTAATTTTTTTTTTCATTTCTGCGTTTTTCTTTATAGAAAATCAATTAATATCAGAGCAGCTGCTATATGATGAAATGAAATATTTAGACAAACAGACCTCGTCTTTCACAAAGGGTCAAATTGAAAATAAATAAAATACAAAGAAGAAAAGAATCATCTGGTAAAAATGACCATATTTCAATTTAGAATTCTTTGCCTTATATACATGAATTCCACACGCGGCATTAGGCTACAAACTCACGGAATTCAGAGATTTTGTAAAAAAAGTGTACAATTTGTATAATATTGAAGACTTTTGTATCCAAAAATAAATAAATAAAGATAAATAAAAATATAGCAGGCAAAATTATTATAGTCTGGGGTCTAAACGCGAAATGCGCAGCCCTGCGGAGTGCTGAAAATAAATGTAGCTGCATTTGCATTTCTTAAAATATTTTCTGTTAGTCACGGTAAAGGATGCACTTTAAGAGACTGATATACATATTTCGTCAGTCTTTTGAAAAATAAATGCAGAGATTGAAATATGTATTTCAGTCTATTTATTTATTCTTCAAAAATTTTAAAAAGCATTGCTTCAAGCCATCAACACTAAGTAGTCTACTACTACACTAATTCTTGTTTTATGAACATCAGAAATAATTACAATTTTTCACCATATGATTTCTCCCGTACTTGTACCAGAGAATGTCTTAATAATAATTTAAGAATCAATCACGCTCTAACAAGGGGAAACTCAAAAATATATTCATTAAATTAATTCCATTAAATTAAGTAATACAACAAGCCTTGAAACAAACAAGCGAGCCCAGTCTAACTGTTCAACTCCAAACCAGTAAAACAAAACTTCTAGATTAGATTTGTATATGCTTAACAGTCAATGGAGTTAACACGTTAAACATCGTGTGAATGCAAGACGATTCACACTTATTATCTAATTGGATGATCCCTCCTCTATTGTAGTTAACCCCGTCCCATGTCCATTCAACCGGTTCGGTTGCCGTAATGGTATCAGGCACGGGGGAATGAGCGGCGTTCTGTAGTTTAAAGATAGCGGAGAAGGGGTCTATTCGATTCCTCTATTTCGATTTTCGAATCTGAGACCCGAATCGTGGCAGCGAAATGTTAATACAATCGTACTTGGTACACGTCAATTACGATGCACCAATTTAATTTTGGAATCCATTATGGATCTAACAGAAAGAAAAAAGGTGCAACGTCACAGCACAGTGGAAAACAACGTGCATAAGACGATAACTAACAATGGGGTCCGAGACAGAGAGGGGCCACATTCCCAGGGCCCGGGCACAGGAGGGCTCGAAGAACCAGATATGAAAAACTATTTACTTATTTTCCCACGAGTGCTTTATTTTTTCCATGGCCAATCGGATCCTATACGAATTGGACTGTATTTTTACATCTATTTTTTTTTCTGAAAATATAATTCGCATTTTTCATTATATTAATCTAAATTACAGTAGGTGGCTAGAAGTCATTTTCCTAACAATGCATGACGTGATCCGGTACCGGAAGAAAGAGTTATGTCCGCTGATTAGTCTGCACAGTCATGATCAGGCACCGGAAGAAAGAGACATCCGCTGATTAGTCTGCACAGTCATAATTTGCAAGGGGAAGAGAAAGCGAGGGAAGGCCAGATTTCAAGTCGCGATACGCAGGGATACCTATTATGATAAAACGGAGAAACTTGGGTACAAGAAGCATCTGGGCACCTCCTTAATATTTTTTAAAACATTGAATAAAGAATGATGAAATTGAGTTCGATATGTTCCCCTCCCCTAAATAAAAACGGTTAGATCACAAGCGGGACAAACACTTTAGAAGAGAGGATATTCATGAAAGGGAGAAATTTTGTATATTGCAACTCGAGACAGTGCTCAATTCAAGCTAATATGGTGGGTGTAGTTTTATAATTGCAATAAAAATAACAAGATCACTTTAAAGATTACAATAAAAAGCTTTAATTTCCATTTGATTCTTTTTTTTTTGTTTAGTATAAAAAAAAGTTATAAAGGGTTGCCCAGTTACCCCGTTTCAAAAACTGTTTTGGGGCAACTGGGTACACAATACCCAGTTACCCCCGAATTTCTAAATTAATATATTTTACACCTCAGTCTTCGAAACATCACTTGCAACATTGCTGAACAAATAACATCAATTGCAGTAGAGGAATGATAAATATATTTATATTCTGTTTTTTCTTCTTCAGTAAGAAATAACACTCAAATGATAAAAAAAATAATTTGATTAAATGAAAGTAAAGAAAATAAAGTTATGCTAATTTTTTTCTTTTACATTAAGGTTAATGTGTTAAAAGTTAAGTATTTTTATTTAGACAAGTTTAAATATTCTGTATGTTCCATTCTTGTATTAAAAATTAACTATTTCATTTATTAAATCACTTTTTTATTCACTGCTAACATAACGGCATATTTGAATAGATTGATGTTAAAAGGGCTCTTCTACGAAGAAGTCTTTTTCTAACATCACAAGGAAACTTTGATGCTGTACCAAAACGTATTTGTGAATGGTAAAAGGTTCGTTTTTACACCAAGGATGCATTCATCTTCATCAAATTAAAAACGCAAATAAAAATGTAATTTCCGTCGAGAATGCATAAATTCCCTTTTAACATCAATCGATTCATTTGTGCTCGAGCCTCAAAATCGAAAAGGGTGGAGCTGAAAATGTACTGTGAGCAATAGGCTTCGCCTCTCTCCCCCCCCCCCCCAAAAAAAAAAAAATATCTATGATCTGTTCCTCATCGCAGTCTTTAAAGATTTATCAAATGTTATCACACATTCATTTTGAAAACAATATTATTTCCAGGGACAGCAGACATCATAATTTGTCTCACCAGAAGGTACCTTCTTTTATATTACAGAGCTATATTTACAATCTTAAACCTATCAATGCACAATATTACACTCCTAAATTTTACTCCCTGTATTTACAATCATCTGCTTAGGAATGTATTGTCGTTTTGATCCAACGAATAGTCCATACAACAGTCGGATTGTTCATGAGTTACAAATAATTTTTTTCAATCGAATTATAACGCCTAGTTTGAAATTACGATAATTCAACGCATGCACGGGTAAAATGGTAAATGGTACGACATCAAAGTGGGTCCCCCCCCCCCTTCTTCCTTTTTCCCCCTTCTTTCCTTTTTTTTTACTGTATTCATGTAGGTATCAGGCATGACACAGGCTTCGAACAAAAAAAGCTGAACTTCATAAATGCGGAATCGTATCAAACGTAAACACCGAGAAGTAAAATAAGTATGATTAATTGAACAATAAATGAGTAAATTTATACAAAAAGTGCTTGAGATATTAAAAATATTGTAGAATTATTATTTAAAAGAAAATTAATTTGTGAAAAATGAGTTACGTATAAAGTTTTGTTAAAATAAAACTATGGTAACAATTATCTCACTAAAAAATATGGCCATGTAAAAACTCTTTTTGATTATACATAATTATTAAGACTTTTGTTTCTCATTTTTTGAACTAATAGTTCAAGTTTTCTTTTATGCTCCAATCTGCTATTTTCCTCCATTTTCTAAATTTTGCTCTCTTTCTTTGTATTTTTTTTTTCTCATAGCTGTTTTCGTACTATCAAGTTCCTACCATTTGCCTGATAACCTTAAATTTTTGCACGTTACTATCAATAGCATCACGCAAAAAATCTTTTTTCTAAAATATTCAAAAGCAAACTGCTTTTTGCTCATCATGTTGTATTTAACACTCTAAATTGAAGAATATGTTTCAATATACATTCTTCCTTATCTTTTATCTATCAAATCTGACATTATTTTGAATGTGCACACGGCGCAGTTTTTGTTTGCGTGCTATTCACGTCTTTTGTGAGCGCACCCCCCACCTCCAATGCATTACCAGAACTTTTAATGCAAATTTACATCGATCCCAAGAATGACAAAATTCGATGCCGAAAACACTGAAATCCGCGTTTCCGCACTAATGTGTCATGTCTGTGTTTATAGACAAACGTTAAGGAACGAAAACTAAAAAAAATGAATCGAAATAATTAACAAAAATGAAGAAACGAATGTTATAAAGAATGCGAATATAAAATGGCTTTCTTCACGGAGAGTTAACGATCTTTTTTTTTTATGAAATTCGAATCGGAAGAAATTCGTGGAAGATTCTCTTTCACCCAATCAGAATTCGGAATGAATTCTGATCGGATGGAACGAAAGACGATTGGACGAAAGAAAAGAATACAACTTTTAGGCATTCCTCCCAAAGCTAAACTTTGACCCCAAAGCGTGGCAAAACATCGATACATAACTCGGACGCTGAGCGGCTTTCGGCAGGATTATGCAATACCTTATGAATTCGAAACTCTTTCGCTTTAAAGCCATACGCAAAATTTTCACATGGCGCACAGTTTTTGTTTGCGTGAGCAACCCCCCCCCCTCCCCAACACATTAACAAAAATTTTAATGCAGATTTGCATTGATCCCAAGAATGATTAAATTCGATGCCGAAAAAGCGGAAATCCGCGTTTCCGCGGAAATGTGTCATGTCTGAGGTATGTAAACATAATTTGGATAAAATATATTTTTGAACAAAGATGCCATTTTCAGTCATTTATAAATTTTATCCAATCTAACCAATTTGTATCTTTCCGATTTCTTTCTTTTTCCAGCAGAAAGCGAGCAATCTATCTTGTCACGAATATTCTCCAGAGCAAACAATGACAAACAAAATAGTGAAAACGAATGTAGTCAATTTATGGTAAAAATAAAATGGTTCATCATTGGTATACATCAAATGAGTCGCGCCAATTTATTTTTGGAACTCATTGCGCATATAAAAGGAAGAAAAAAAAAATCGTGACCTCACAGAACAGCATAGACAACCAGCAGTTTGATGGCAAGCGCAGTAACGTTTGTCATCAAACAAAACTAATTTTGAAGATATAATGAAAAAATAATTATCCATCCAAATATTATTAAAGATAAATACATTCATATTTCACTGCACTGTAATTCGAAACAATTAATCTAATATCTGCGTCAAAATAAACAATAATTATGAGTTAAACAAATAAATAAACGAGACCATGATAAACAATTTGAACAATCAAAACAGTGGTGCAATTAATAAATATTATTTTATTAAAATGTAAATCTAGCATTATCTAGTTAATCACTTTAGGCTTCATATACAACGACGTCCTTTCTTTTTCAGTGATTGCCTCCTTTCGATATTAAAAAATCCTACTTTTTTTCTTATAAATTACAATTTTAAAAAATAAATCTGTGCGTCAGAGGTAAACTATATAAATAGTTCCATGCAATTATACACTTTGCAGGAGAGCCAAAAGAAATTCCAGAGTACAATACTTAGCTTGCTGTAGATTATTTTCGAGAGGGTTTCCCCCCTCTCCGACCTACAGCTACGATACTTTACCCTAAAGTCGGAATAATGCAAATACGATAAAAGAAATATCAAAATCAGCAAAATTGGACTTAAATAGTTTATCTCGGAGGTACAGAATTACCGAGCAGTTCTATCATTTAATCAAACTTAGCCTACTCAGCATCAGTTATATTCTGGCCAATTTATGAACCCCGGTGCAACACTAATTCGAAATATATATATAATATTATTTTTAATTACAGCGGCACTCAGATGTCGCCTGCTTTAGATCGAGCCCGCAGCAATGACTCAAAGATAACCGAAAATTTATCTCCGTAAGTCAACACACAACCCCGTCAAACAGATTCACTGCTAACCGTTACTGTTTCCATGGGTTTCTCTTTTTCTTCTTCCGGATGGAACGGAGTTGTGCAACACAAAATGTGTGTAGTCTGCTAGAATTTTTTTTTTCTTCACAATCCCACATGTTCTCGAAGCATCAATAATCAGCGTCAAGGTTCTTTTGAATAATGATATAACTGAATATTAAAAAAACAGAAGCTATTTTTACCCACAACCTGTTTTACTCTATTCTGTTGTGCATAATAATGGCCAGCTAGCCTCTAAAGTAACATTTTTTTTTTAATAATAATAATACGTTGTGCAAGATGAGAAGGTGAATGGGCTAAACTTGTTTGATTTGACTTTAAAAATAGACTAGTCACAACATATTCCAATTTACTACCGAAACTGAACTGGCTGGATTGAGTTGAATCAGGTCAGTATTTGATTTCCTATTTTATATAAGATACGAAATGTATTCTCAAGAAATTTACTGTCTATACTTTCTTTAATTGATATAGGAGAAAGTTAGCGATCTTATATAATATACTTAGTGTATCAGTATTTGTTTTTAAAAATATACAAATGTCAAAAACTTTTTTAAAAATTATCTGATGGAGAATGAAAATGTCATCTGCTGTGGTTTATTTTTCATATATAATAATAAGTCAGTTTACAAGTTAAATATTACAACTGCTTTGAAAATCCGTAATAATAAATGTGGAACAAAATTATATTTATAAAATGTTTATAAATATTTGTTTCTTAAAAGTAAATGTAAAAACCGTCTAAATGAAATTCCATTTACAGACAGCATTTTCTTGGTGTGCACTAAGTTGCACGACACAATTTTTTTATTTATATTTATTTACATATTTTTTTTATTCTTTATGCTTTCTATTTTGTATATATTATATTATTTTTCATACAATTAATGATCACAAATTTTGCTTCTGAAAAATGCTACAAAGAGCAGCTTTTCAATTAACACTATTTTTAGTTTATTCTTATCTACTACTTGTTTAACCTAACATTAAAGATCTGGGTTTTTTCTAACTCTGCAGCATTTATTATCTCATTGCAGTCTTGTAACTTTCTAATCTGATGCTTTGAAAAATTATGTTGCTTAAGGACAATTATATCAGAAGTCAACATCAGACAAGCTAGCTAATCATAATGTGCGATCATAAAATTAACGAAGTATTATTTGGCTGTATTACATTAATGAAATTATGTTTGGTTAAATCTTAGTAGCAATTAAAGTTGTATTAACTGTCACAAATTAATATGCTGAATAAATTTTAAGTAAAAATGCTTAAATGTCATAGCAAGTAATGTTTTAAATGACAAAACAAGTAGGTGGACAACAGAAAAAATGTCAAGACAATGAATTAAAAAAATAATTAACATACTGCAATGTTATAAAAAATACATAATGTGAATAACTTAATTTTTAAAAGCATTTATTCAATATAATATAAAGAGATATATATTTATACCGTTGTTGATATTTATGTAAACTTAATATAAGAAAGTCTTAACAAATATTTTTAATACATCAGTTTCCTATTTTAAACTAAAACTTCTAGTAAAATCTATATATAGAGTTTTCGATAAAAATCCTTCAAAAAGGTAAAATGCCTTTTTTTTCTATCAAAAAAAGATGCAGAAATTATTGAAATATGTATAATATTAAAATTTTTATAAATTTTCTAATCTGTATCTACAGCAAATAAAACATTTAAACAAATTTTCTTCATATGTTTGATAATTTTTTCCTTTATTTCTGTCAATATTAATATCTTGATGCACAGTATAAGCCCATAAATAAATGATTGATTTTTATTCAACTACTAGATGTTATGTCCGGCGTTGCTCGGGATTAAGATACTTTCACATCTAATATTTTTTACGTAAAAAAACTACTTTTGTATAGAAAATTACAATATCCAAAATTCTTTTATCGTCTGAAATGTTTTTTTGATTAAAATGAGAATATCAGTTGAACCGGATTATCTTTAAAAACTGCCAATACCTAATTTTCTCCATAAGTTATTAGTATCTTATTGCATAGGTACTACAAATTTTGTTCATAAATCTTGCAGTATAAGAAAGATTTTAACGGATGTTTTGGGACAATTACATAGTAAATTTTTCGTTGAGAAAAAGCGTTAGTATAAATATGAATAAAAAAATAATAAAATTCGTCTTCATCCAAAATTCTTCTAATGTGATCTAGCAACAGTTCTTATTTATTCTTGTTCTTCACTAATAGAAAAAAGTGTTATAAATTGTAAATTTTATACTCAATTTAATTTTTGAAAAATTATTAAAATGAGGGCAATGAATTGAACGGAAATAAAACTTGTGTCATGAAAAGCTAATTTTTTAAACTTTTATTATGCGTAAAAATAGTTTGTGACATAATACATATTTTCACAAAGTATCGCAGAAAATGCCAAAATCTTGCTTAATTTCCAATTACCTGAAATTTTAATAAGATTTGGGGCTTTTAAAAGTTGACTCTCTTCTTATATAAAATATATTTATAAAAATAAGTAAACATTTCAGAAATAAAGGTAAATTAGTTCAAAGTTGAACCGTTGACTAGCAACAGAATAGCTATAAATTTGCGTTATTTCAAAATCGTCTGCACGTAATTAACAATTATTAAACTTTAAAAAATTAATAAAAATTGAAAGAAAAATGTCACAGATATAAAATTGGTATGATTGAAAAGGTAAAATTTTGAACTTTAAGATGGTATAAAAATATTTTTTGTCGGACAATTTACTCCAAAGTTAATACAGAAAAACGGTTTTGGTTAATTTCTAATTAACCGACTGCTTAATTAACTTTTGGACTTAGAAAAGTTCATAAGCCCTTGTCTTAAATTATAAGTGTGCAAAATTTGGTTGAAAACAGTCCATTGGTTTAGGAGGAGATGTGAAACATAGCCACACAATGACTTTTATTTATATTAAGATTTGAAAAAATATTTAGGAAATTATTTTGCAACATGAAAAGTGTTCAATTCTTATGAAAAGGGGAAACATGAAAAGTGTTTCAAGTCTTCAACTTAAACACCTACATCATTATTTGCATGAGCATATCATAATTTTGCTTTCTCAATAGGTGATTCCATTTTTTTTTATAAAAAAATTAAGAAATTTCCACCACAGCCTTGCAAAACAATGAAATTCTTTAAACTAAATTGAGATAAATCATGTCTATGTACTTCTCAGACTTTTTTTTTTTTTAATCTAGTGATTAATTTACTAATATCTATGAAATATCTCTTATAGAGTAATTTTTTTACAAAATCTTACAAGTAAATCTAATCTTAATGAATATAATGACTATGAATCTTATTACGAATATAATAGCTATTGTTTTAATTTCCGGTGCAATTTTACCAAATTAAATACTCTTCATAGAGAATTCTTTTTTTTTTTTTTTTTTACAGAACAAGCTTCTAACAGCAGTGTGGATATATATCAAGAATGTTTGAAGTTAGTTTGCTGATACATACTAGATTAATGCTAGTATGTTAGCCAGTGGCAACTCCATTCCAAAGGAAAATATAGAATCAAGTAAGTCATGATTTAAAGAAAAGAAACCCAACATTATGAAACTAATTTTGTAAATTAAAAAAAATATATCAACTATAATCGGTGGCATATCAAGTTGACTCTATAGCGAAAGTTGCAGAGAGTATCATCATGTCAAATTATATAGTCGTAATATGAATCCCGGTGATATAATTGAAAATGTTTTATCATGTTTAACCCTTTGAGGACAGCCACATGTTTAACCCTACAAGTAACTCACAATGTGTGTGGCAGTCGTCCTCAAAGAGTGTATGAAACTTAATATTTAAAATAGGAATGTAATGAATAGTGATTTGGCCGAATACCGAATATTCAGCTGCTGAATATCTACTTTTTAAACAACTTTTCAATTTTGATTGCAAATAAAATATTTCTCAAATTTTAAATAAAAAAATTAAAGATTAATAAAACTGATTATTTATTATTTGTACAGTTAACAAAATTTTAACATCTTGATATATTTTAAAGTATTTTAATTCCAATAATACGAAATGAGAAACCCTCTTCGTTTTGGTATTGCTTCACAGAAAGAATCATCATTGCAGAACATAACAATGACAAACATAGAAAAAAATTAAGAGGATAAATTTCAATTATTAGAAGTAAATTGCTTTTTTGATAAAGAACTTCTAATAGCTGGGATGGAGTGCCCACTTTAATTGGTGAACAAATGTGGAAAAACATTTTCCAAACAACATCCAAGGTTTGCAAATTAAGTAAAAAAATATCCTTCAGCTCCTGCAAGTATAATATATAATGAACATTTGAATGGGTACCTGGAAAAAGAGCAAGATTCAACTGGAATGTTATCTTTTTCCAATATCATTTATTTTCTGAATCTGGTGATATAAGTAAGAAACCAAATGGAACATACCTTTCCTGAAAATGCTGATATTTTATTGTTCTTGCAACATAATTTCAGGCTTTACAATGATGAAGGATACGTAACAACATTAAATGCACTGAATCGACTTAAAATTGAGTAAATGTTAGATTTAATGATTTTTTGATAATAAATGTATTGAAATGTAATTCTGCACAATATTTTTTGTTAAATATATATAAAACCACATTTTAAAAAAATTATCCTGAAATTATTCGACTGAATATCTGTTAAGTATTCGGCAAAAGGGCTGAATGCCGAATATTCTTTATATTCCCAATTTAAAATTAAAGTATTTTTTTAAATTTGTAACTCTTTTTTTGCTTGTGATTTGTTCACTCGTAGTTTCTTATGTACTGTCAACTTGAGTTATCACTGACTATAAATAAAGATGCAAAAGGGTTTTACAACTTATTAATTTTAAAAAATTTTTAGTAGATATAGCATTGTAATTATCAAAATATCTGAACTTGAGATTTTAATGGATCTTCATATTTTTCTACTTTCTTGAAGAAAAAAACAAAGCATATTTGTCGCTTTGTATGTATGTGAACACAATAATTAAAAAACGCTACAAACTAGATGAAGGAAATTAGTATGTTGCATAGTATGATCTATACCAAATTTTGCACCAAATCCTTCAACGAGAAGAGGTACTTTTTTTAATATGCGATTTTCTTAACCATACTATAAAAATAAACAAAACAGCACATCATTTACAAAGATTATTTTAGGTTGAGTCTTGCCATTCCTGTCAAATGAAAATATTATATACATTTCCATTTATTTATTTACCTATGTATTGCTGTACCTAGTGAAAGCTTTAAATATATTTATTTGTGGCACATTATTGTGGCTATAATTGAAAACGAATTTTGAAAATAGTAGATCAGCTGTTTAACTGACTGGTATCGGTGAATAATTTTTTTGAATTTCAAGACAGCATCAAAATTTTTTTCTTCAAAAATTTTGAGGTTATCACTGGAAAACATCAAAATGAAAAGAACACCAGTTATACATAAGATATTTCTATGTCAATTGGTTACATGCTATCTAGAAAAAGTTATATTTTCCACAGATTATAAAAGATATTCTTTGGTGGAAGAATACAAGAAGGTTGAGAGGAAAACACTTTCAGTTTTTAAAGAGTTTGTCAACTTCTGTTTAAGTAACGGGGGGGGGGGGGGTTTAAACTTAATTCCATTTTTTATGGTTTAACTCCAAAGAAAGCAACTAATATTTATCGTTACATTTCGATGAAATTCTTTGACAGAAATATCTCCAGATTACTAAGGCTTGATTACATGCCAGTAAATACAGTTTATCAATCTTGAAATCTCATTACTTAGAGATGAATTCTACATCAAAATATATCCCAACTTGGTAGATTAAAATTCATTTAAGTTAAACAAAGCATTATACATAACACATTCATTGCTCTAGATGAGTTAACTTGTTTACTAACTTAACTCATTCATATTTACATTTGTCCTCCATAATATATCTTCTCTACTAATAATAAAGGACAATATGTGTCGGTGTGTTGGTCCTCTACAGGGCAGATCACTAGACATAGAGCTACGAGATTTACAAACCTACTTTGAAGGGTGGGAATGTGCACCTCGGAGCCCTTTTTTTGAAATTTTAATTAGAATTTTAATTAATTAGAAATTAAGCAAAATTTCGACGTTTTTCCTTAATAACTTCTGAAAATATTACAGCACAAAAATCCTTTTTACACCATCTGAAAGTGCACAAAATTACCTTTCCAATTATATGAAATGAATTTCCGTACAATGTTTTCTCGAATTTTAATAAATTTTTAAAAATATTTTTTGGCAAACCATTTTCATTGTTTAAACAAATATTTAATTGCATATTTCTCTTTCATTGTTGTAATCCAAGATAGGATCCTAATACATTTTGCTTTCATATTTTATTTTATCAAGATTTTTGTGAAATCTGTAAACCAAGCTCTCTGAGATATTGCTTTGCTTATATTAAAAAAACATAAGGTTAAGTTGGTAAAAACCATGTTTTAATCCAGCTAACACGCTGCTGGCCATAAAATGTGTTGCGTCATTTTAATGTTGAAATCAAATGCATATTTTATAAGAGGAATGAGAAAGTGAAGATAGTGCCGACAACGTGGAATTAGGGGTTACTGGACATGGTCAATTATTTGACTCCATTAGGAACATTTTTATAGACAATGAACAGAAAAGATACAAGATCACTAATAAAACATGCGTTAAATATCTACCACAATCTGAAGTTTAAAATTACATTGTTAAGAGATTCATGAATATAAAATGATACAAGATTGAATTGAAATCATATTCCCAGCGAACAAGCTGGTCGCTGAAGGCGGCTAGTATTATATAAAGTAACATATAATATGTAATAATATATAATGCTGATGTAATAACACCAGGCAGGGAGATAATAATAATTGATCATTAGGCACTTTACAGATACGATATATAAATTACTCCTGCATAGTACTGCATGTTTTTAGTTGTTTAACTTGAAGTAATATATGTAAAGTACAAATCGAGGGCAGAGCTTGGAGCTCTTATTTAATGTTCTGATTAATCAAAATATAAATAAATTGCACATTAAAAGCAAATAAAAATTCTTAAAATGTTATTTGATTCTGTAGTTTACTGCCATAAAATCTTTATTTTACTTTTAACTGTACTTCATTTGATATTTTTTTCTTTCATACAGGCATTATAAAAAATCAGTGAACAACAATGGGGCAGCCTGGAATCTCCTTGGAAGATACTTTATTACCTTCACTGGTACAGTGTTTTGGAATAATTTTTATAGGTTACATTCTTGGCAAATCGAAAATATTGAGACAGACTGAAGCACAAGGTTTATCAATTTTTATCCAATATCTTTCACTACCAGCTCTCATATTTGTTACCGTCTCAACCATTCCTTTTACTCAAATGAAGTGGGTATTTATAGCTTCTGTATTTGTTTCAAAAACATGTGTTTTTGTTTCTGTAGCTCTCATCACAATGCTGCTGACACACCCATGTGATTTAGGAAAAGCTGGTATATATGCTATATTTGCAACTCAAAGCAACGATTTTGCTTTGGGCTTTCCTTTATTCACTGCTTTGTATCAGAATACACATCCTGAATATCCTATGTATTTATACATCATAGCACCCATACAATTACTCATTCTTAACACTATTGGATTCATCTTTTTGGAAAGTGAAAAGCATCACCGTGACATGTCACAGAATGGAAGCCATCTTTACCACGTTATAAAAGGCACAATTCAAAATCCAGTTGTGATCATGACAGTAGTGGGTCTTATTTGGAATATAACATATGGGCAAAAAGTGTTGCCTATTTTTGATAACATATTGAAAGCATTCAGTTCTGCTTTTCCTGCTACTGCTCTGCTTTTACTTGGATACACAATGACTATAACAAGCAAAAAATCAGATTCTCAGATCTCTGTAGTTGTAACAACATTGATATTTTTGAAAAATCTAGTATTACCATTAATTATGCAACAATCTACAAGATTCTTTCTACAAGACAGTTCAACAAAAGAAGTTGAAAGTCTTGGTAGTTTTGGTTTCCTGTATGGCATTTTACCAACTGCTCCATCAGTATATGTATTTGCCACACAATATGATAGGTGCATAGATGTAGCAACTAAAACAGTTGTTGGCAGCACAATATTTTCTGCTCCTCTTTTATTTGCAACCGCATCAGTCATTTCACTTTCTCAAATTGGAATAGAACATGTTACCTCTTATTTGAGCATTACAATCAGTTACCTAAGTTCTGTAAATGTGATTTGTTGTTTATGGTTGCTAGTAATATTTCTAATAGGAAGGCGATGGAAGAGTATAAGTTTTGGGGTTACTTTTTATTTGGTATTCGCACAATTACTGATTGCACTAGGTGGACTACTGATGTTTTTTACACCAATAAAGTACACCACATTATTTTACATACAATATACATTAACATCTGGCAGTATATATGCAACAAGGTTGTGTGTATTTTTATTAGCAGTACTGCTACTCATTATTCGACTCAGAAGTTTATGCTTTATTTTACAATTAAAAAAAAAAATTAACATATTGTCTATTATATTGTGTTTTATATTACCATATTTTTTGGCAGCAGCTTTGATGCTTTCTGAAGACAAAGGAAAGTATGAGCCAAATTATCAATTAGGGTATGTTCATAGCATTACATCTTTCACATTGACAGTTATCTGCTTAGCTGGAACAATTATATGTGTTATTCTACAGCAAATATACCTAAGAAGAAATGCTGCTCAGCACTCAACCCATACTTTGTTTGACGATCGTGAATTAGAATCTCATCATGTCTGTTCATCAGAAGCTACAACTAGCAAAACAATTTGTTGTGAAGATATTGAAGATATAGGAAGAAATGTAAAAGAAGAACACCGTTCAGATTATCACTCTATGGCCAATGATTCGTATGACAGAGTTTGTGACTCAAAGTATCACTGCAGTGCAGCAAGGCGGCAACAGTGTACTGTGCAAGTTTCAAGATACATTGATGATAACAATGAAATTGGAACAGGACTTATTGATGACGAATATTTCTTGAAACACATTACATTACTCATACTGTTTAGTGTTCCAATGATTATGAGTATATTTGTCTGCCTTTGGAAATTGATAGAAATTGAAGATGGCATTTACATAGAACTTGAGTTTTTAGATGTCATAGTGAATTATACTTTAGGAATAGTGTGCTTCATCATGTTTGGTTTAGATGGTAATCTGCTGTATTCGATATTGAAGAAATTGAATTTTTGCAGCAGCGAGGTTCCTCCAAATACATTAGAAACAATTGAATCCAAAATAATCTGTGAAAAATTCCTTTTGAATTATTATGAAATATGCAAGAAAGATATAGAACAAACCAGAATAATCAATAATGAAGAATATCAAGCTGTATTTGAGTATACTGAATTGGTCAATTGGCTTTTAGAAGCAGAAGTTGCTGCCACAAATAAAGATGCAGAGTATGAAATAGAATGTTTGATAAAAACTTTTATTATTGAAGAATTAAATGAAAGTTGTTATACAAAACGATTCTTTAGGTTTACAAATAGGGATGCTTTAACAATTTAATTTTAAAAAATCCAAAAGTTGTAACAAATTGTACAGTTCTTTTGTTTTCACTTTAAAATTTGTAAATAAAGTGTATTCTGTTATCACAGCATTTTGTCTTATTTATATTATAAAATACTTAAAAATATGATTTATTGTGAAATTTATAATATTTTCTCCTAAATTACTTTTTTTTAAAAATTAAATGATAATTAAAATGCCAATACTGCTGTTCTAAACCGATTGCCTTCCAAAAGAGAATTTTAAAGCTTAAAAAATTTGTAAAAGTAATTGAATTTACAACTTAAGAGGCGACACTTATGCTTTATAATTCTGATTTTCAATAACTGTGCTGCCATTTTGTTAATTTGTGAAAGGTTTACATACATATTATATCATAGCCAAAAAAATATAAATTCTTTTTGAAGTTAATGGCCAAATGTTAAAACTGAAACAGTAACCTTTATTCAGAAAAGTACTTTTATTAATAAAATTATTCCCAATCTAAAAGATTATCAGATATTTAATGTAATTCTTCATTCAGGTCTCTTTGGTGAATTCTATCTTTCAAAAATAGTTATTAACATACGACAGTTCCCTAAAAATAATTTTAAGACCATTGCAGTTGAATCAAAATAGCAGAATTTGCAGTTAAATAATGGACTTCAAGAATATATGTTCAGAATCCTATTTATTTGCTGCCTTTTATTTTTAATATTATTGTGTAATATATTTATTTTTGGCATCTCTGAAATGTCTTGTGTGATTCTTGGCATGCTACTATATTTGTTGACTGTTTTAAAACTACTTTTGCTGCAATCCATTAATTTTTACTTGCTTATGGGTCGCTTTACTTGCTTATGGTTTTCATTTCTACAAGTAACAGGGATTTCTGAAAAGTATAAATTACATTTTCCCCAAATAATGTGTAAAATATCTTTGTCTTCAATAGAAACATGGGTCCTTTCTTGGACATTTTACATAAAAATTCAAAGATTTCCAGAAATCTCCTAGAAGTGAATTGCTGAACCACAATTATATAATTTCATCAATACAACAAAAAAACAAATGTCTTGTTGCAAATAGAAACAATATATAGATGATTTGTTCATTAAATAAAATTGTGGCAATTTTATTTAATATCAGTCCAAAACATTATAGTTCAAAAGATTTTCCCACTTATCTCTACTAATAATAAATGGGAATGTGTGTATTGCTGGACCTAGAGCTATGAAATTTGGCATAAACATACTTTGAAAGGTGGGTGCACCTTGGAGCTATCTTGTTTGAATTTTAATTAATTAAAAATTAAGCAAAATGTTGGTGTTTTCCCCCAAAAAGTTCCAAAATTATAGCACAAATATGATTTTTACATTATCTCAAAAATTAAAAAAATAATAACTTTTCTGCTATACAAAATTTAGTTGCTGTACAATTTTTCTCTAATTTTAATAAATTTTAAAAAGTATTTTGGGTATATTTTATAATACTTTTCATTTTTGCAATAAAATTCAAATAACTCTCAATGTTACTACAAATATCTTATCCTGGGTTTTTCTTCCATTGTTGATAGCAAAGTTAAATGCAAAAGATTTAGCCTCTTTTGCATATTTTCTTTTTAAAACACATATGCAAAAGAGGCTAAATCTTCACACTTTGATAACAGAATACACAAAACTAAATAAATAAATCGAAAAGTTTAATAAAATTTTCGATTTATTTATTTAGTTTTGTGGTAATTACAATTAAGGTTTAACTTCAAAAGTAAGCAATGAGGAAATTTTTTTATAGTTTGTACATTTCTAAACACTATTGCTCCTCTGTAATATAACTGGATGTATAAAAATATATTATCACTCTTAAGTTTGTAGTTTTGCTTACTAATTGTAGTGCTCTAATTTTTTTATTGAATCAGTAAACAAAAATTATGAAATATATTTGGTATTACATTGAAAAAAAACTTTGATGCTGAATGATTTCACTTATTATCTGTATATATTTTGGAAGCCTGTTCTGATTCAACAAGCTAGTTATTGGATTAGTTGAAATTTAATCATTTCCCATTTCAGATTAAAGCTCAAATTTTGGTAAGATGACAAAGAGAATAGGGCAGGTACATAGCATAATAAACAGAACAGGTGTAAGGCTTCTAAAATAGTACATGTTTATTAAAATTTGAAAATTAAAAATACTTTGTTGAGGGAACTATTAAAACCAAATGACAGATAAAAGATTTGACTGAAAGTTTTTGCATGCAATAATCTCCACAAACCAGCTGGTTGCCAAAAGCAGCTAATTCCAAATAATATCACATAGTCTGAAAAACATTAAGTCCATAGCACTACATTTGCTTCATTAGTTATATTTAATCTCTTTTGCAATCGTAAAATGGAGTAACACTATGCATGTTTATTATTTATATTGTTTTTTTAAAAGGAGTTCTAATAATGAACTTTATATTTTGATCACATGAATGAGATACAAGGTGCTTTCGAAAGTTTCAAAAACTAATAATTGAAAATATTCCAAGAATTTTCATTCCTTTGAATTCCAGTTACTGTCATCCAAAATCATGAATTATTTAACTAAACTTCTCAGTATTTGACAGTATATAGCACTTGATAAGATAATTTATAATTATTAGGAACTACTTAATCTATTAAAATGCCATTTATTTGGAGTAAACGAAGTTTGAATTTTTATACATTTAGATTAAAAAAGGATTCTAAAAATGAATTAAGAAATGTGCAATCTTAATTAGATTAATCATTGCTATCCAAACAACTTTCCATTGTCTTTTAACTTATGCAGTTTCTTGAATTTCTGAGCCCATACCATTGAAGAAAATAATGAACTGATAGCAAGGTTAAAAGATCTTTTAAATGTCATTATCTTTTATCCCCTCTTATCCTGAGACAAATGCATATGGTACGTAGAGCAAATTAACTCGGGTTATGTCCTTAACACATTGACTGGAAACATCAAATGACGTCTTTTGATATCCATGTTTGAACTTTTCTGAGCTTGCATCTAATATGTAAACGGTCAATAATGTGTTAAGCATTTAAATGCTAAGCAGCTCAAAGTTTATTTGATCCAACTTTTACTTATCCTCACTGTACGATATAGTATTTAAATTTTTAGGGCGAATAGTTTAAGAAAACAAAACAGGAATTTAAAAATATTTTTTATGCTGTTTTAACAAATGAAAATAGTTGAAATCTAATGAAAAGGTATGATTTCAAATCCCTTTCTTTCAATAAGCTATTGAATCAACAAGCAATTGAGTTTATTATTATTTATTCTACTGACATGTAACAATAAACTTCCTGAATTAAATCACCATCTCGGTAAATCATGACAAAGTCAGAATAACTTCCTTTTCAATTGAAACACATCAATCAATAGTTTTGTTCAAAATACTATTAATGATTTGGATTAAAGTTAAAATCTCCAAGCAGCATTACCCTTTGGACATATCAATTTAAATATGGAAATATGATAAAAGCCAAAAATGCAATATTAAATATTTATACTATAGTAAAACCCTGGTTAACCGAAACCAGAGTTATCAAAAATCCAAAAAACATGTACTGTGCATGGATCATTCCATTGTGACCAGTGGCGAATCCAGGGGGGGGGCT